>MOOZ01000144.1:88644-115247 GCA_002930495.1 Cecropterus lyciades | reverse complement strand
GCAGGACCGGTCGGAGTGGCGCAGATTAGGGGAGGCCTATGTCCAGCAGTGGACTTTCAAGGGCTGATGGATGGATGGACGGATGGATGGATGGATGGATATTCCTCCGTTAGCAATCATTAAAATAAATAAATATTAAAATAAATAATATTTTTTTTAGGTTTCGTATAGAAAATAAAATATTTGGACACAGCAAACAATATTATCATGACCCCATTGGAATAAAATATTGTGAAGTCCAGGTTGCCAACCCAAACTCTTATTCACTCTAATCCACTGCACTAAACGATACCTACCAAGGGCGCAGCGATCAAGACTAAGTATGTTGTGTTAATCGTGGTTTTATTGCGTATTATTTGAGAAGGAATCTACGCGGTTCTTCACATAATCTTTAAATGTTTTATCTCTGACCGGCCATTCTTCTAGGGAGGGCAGCTGCATATGCTACATACCTATTACTTACCCTTACCCTGTAACCCCTTAAAATACTTTTTATTGAAACAAGCAGAGATTCAGCATATACTGTGGACCTAAGAAAAAGGAACTTAAAATTTGCCCTACTTTTCATAACAGCGTCGTAATAGATAACACAAAAGAAAAAAACAGAAGAATTGCAAAATAATGACTTGATAGGATCGTTCCACAGAAGTTCCCAGGCCACAGAGCTTTGCTCGGCGGGGCGCGGCAGCGGCACCGGAATCTTGTCGATGGCGGAGATCAGCGGACACACCCATGGCGGCGGGATGCCCCCGTGGCAGCAGAACACCTAGACATTGGCAGCTCAGATCAGAATCTTAGAAACCTTATTGTTCATGTCACTAAAGTTCTTTGAATTACCATAATATGTAGTTTAAATGTTTAAAAATCAGTATTAATCCCAGGAGCTCATTTTTATTTTTTTGTAGCATTGAATCTTACGTTATGATCAATGTAGCCACTGTTCGTAGTATTGTTTGTAGTACTGTTCCCTAACGATAAAAAATACGTTATCGCTCCTAAAGTCGACCTTCTCCTAAAGACTCAAGAATAAAGCGTTTGAATTAAATTTCCTGAAATTAAAATTACCCTGGACAATAGTAGATCATTATATAGAAGCATCTTCAAAAGAATATCTAAATATTTTCTAATTAAGTAGCAATATGTTATGTATCAAGTAACTAATAAATAACCTTGTCATCTACTACTGCCGCTAGAGGTAATACGTCAAATACTTGGTTTATGGCATTCCAAATCTTATTTCCTTCAATTTCTCCATATTTTGTTTCGCATTCACTGCAAAATAATTTAAAAAACAGTAAAATGAAATATGATTCTGAAAAGAATTGGTCATTACTGATTGTGTAAGTTAAACGGGATGATATAAAAACATTTACTGAGAATACAAACTAAATTTTGTTTAAAAGGTAGTGGTTGAATAAGTTACAAAAATTTGTATTTTTGACATTTTTCTAATTTCGTCTGCTTCTGCACGGTACGTTTTTTTTATAGTATGGAAGTAGCAAACGAGCCTGCACCCCACCTGATGGTAAGTGGCTACTACCGCCCATGGACATCTGTAATCAACCTTAGGTAAGATCAAAGTCTCACCTAAGGTTAGCCACAGATGCGTTGCTACCCCTGAGGACTAAGATAGAATACCTCGGGAAAATATGTCTCCCTTACCCCACCCTTCAGACCAGAACACAACAGCGCATAACACTGTTGTTATTAGCCAGAAATAAAACGCCCGTGTACGTATCGAGTCGTATGACGTTATAAATAGGGCTATTTTTTATTTGTAAAAGACCAAACAAGCGCGTGTAACATACGAGTGAAACGTAAACATCTTCTGTATATCCCTGGTCTCGTGGTTCCCCCGGATGAGGTAGACGGATCTGGGCCGCTGCAGCTTGGCGGCGAGCAGGTAGGCCATGACTTCGGCTCCGTGCGCGCCGCGGTCCACGTAGTCGCCCAGGAACAGCAGCCTCGCGGGCAGCAGCGCCGCGCCAGACGGCCACAGCGCTGCTTCCATTGACAACAACGCTGACAGGTTGCCATGTAGGTCGCCTGGCATCAATATTGTAGGCTCAAGGGAAGACTCTTCTTCGGAAACGGCTAGACTTTCAAGTGACTGTCCATTTGTACCTCATTAAAGCGTTGTTAAGCGTTACTGAAGCGCGACTGATCTGAACGATGTATTAAAGAAAATACTGATACGAGGCGTTCCAACGTTATCCTCGAAGAAATAGAAAGAATTCACATAACCTAAAATTCAAATAAATACATTTATAAATACACTTATATGGAGCTCCGAACCGAATTGACGGTAGACATCATTTTATGAGTTTTAATTAGGTGAAGATTTTGCTTTTGCAATCTGATCGTCTCCATTTGTAGGTCCTTCGAACCGTATCATCTGAACGAACATAAAAGTATTAAGAGAAAAGATACGCAGAAAGTGGATGTATATGTTTTGAAAGATTCAGACGTCCCGACACAAATCAAGCCAACACCCGACACACAACAGTAACTACGTACTGCTCAAGGACAAAATAGTCAAATTAATACTTGTTTAGATTTTTTTTATCGAATTATATACAAACGTCATTTTTTTATTTCTTTATGAAAATCACGAACCACTCATTGAACGAATAACCACAGAAAACATAATGTGAACTCACCAATAGCATAAATAGGCGAACTAAGTTTCAGTAACCTCGGCTCGTTGGAGCAGATCGGTCGAACAGCTTCCGCGAGCTTCAACAGCAAGGAGCCCAGCGCCGCCTCCTCCGTGGCCGCCAACCACGACAACGCCGGCTTGTTTGTGAACAGGGGAGCTGTGCTCGCTCGCTTCTAATATCGGTAATAGAACATTATCTCTTTGTTATATATTATATTTGCTATATTTGCACAAAGTTTTACGACTGGACTGAACACTAAGATAACACGATAAATTTTAGATACTCGTAATTTACGTAAAAAGCTTTCTTCATGATCCTTTCTTCAATACATAGTCGATAACTAATTTTAAGTTTGTAAAAACATAACTGGATTTGTTTTTTTCTTCGAATCATGTAGTTACTGTAGGCTTTACAGCTTCACTGGGTTTTAGTGGCAAGGATAAGAAGACTATGGACTGGAAGGGAGAGATGGTTGTGACCCCCGTTGCTGGGTTCCTAGAGCTTCCGTCGTCGCTTCCGAGAGGGAAAATTGAGATAAGAATTGCCGTTTTTTATTCACGAACATAAAAAATATACAATTTATAAAAAGAAGCTTGGTAACAATTTTTTTCCACTAATGTACCTGATCATTATGACTATGGTAATGGTCGTAATACTGTATAGAGTATTGCACTGGAGAAGTTGTTTACATGGCTAGGTCTATCGATGGGCGCGGCGAAGTAGTGCACGGCGGCGAGCGCCTCCGACGGCGCAGAGCTGGCGCACAGCAACTCCACGGAATGCATCGACGGGGAGATCATGCGCGCTGTCGATGCGCTCACAGCGTCACCTTAGTATATATCGATGGCATTATTTAAATTAAAATTCTTTACAACACAAATTTTGATGCCTGCATTTAGTGATACTTGACCTGGATCATATTTCATGGTCTACTCATTATGGACCCTATGCTAGGTGGAGACTTGCTTTTAGCAGAAAAAGGGCTTTCGCAATACCATTCAAGTCTTATTCGAATTGGCAAACTTTCTTACCATTGAGCTTATAATAGCTCGCGATGTTTTTCTTCACCTAAGCGTAAATCTCGAAATAAATCGACATGTCAGCCATAATAGCCGACATGATCATCTTGAGAAAACTAGAATTTTATAGGTGATACTTAGGACTATCTGTATTTACGAAATCTTAAGAGGAGTGATAATAAAATATCACCACTAAAGTTGCTAATTTCGATCATTTCCGGCGGGGCTTTCTGGACCAACCGCACCACGCAGTCCGCCAGCCGGTACTCGCGCCGGCGCGTCGAACTCGGCGACGGGGAGCACCCTATTGGCATATCTTCTGCTGCACTGCTCGCTGGAAAATCAGTGAGATGGACCTTCTTGATATCAACACTACGCTTACATATGTATAACTTTCATATGAAGCGATCATCGCAGTCCTCGGGAGTGGCGATGCGTCTGCGATCGGCTGCATGTGAAAATCCTGTTTTATATGGATTTAGTCCTAGACGAAAGAGCTCACTTACCATTAAATGTAACTTGTATACTTGTTTACTACAATCTTATTAAAAAAATAGTAGCGCAACTATAAATAAAATATGCCTCGGCTAAGACTTAGATTCTATTTGAGTTTGATAAAGGATATTTATGGGTGATAATATAAAAAAATATAGTCATAAATATTTATAGATATGTAATTATATTTTTACCTAAACTTGTTAATAATTTTGAAGACGGGGAAGCTTTCACAGTTTGATCCCTGTCTCTGTAATTCAAAGTTTATAAACTCACATTAATAGATTATTTACAGTACACTAACATCGCTATTAGATATCTAATCTATTAATTTTTATGTTTAGCAGCTAGACTTTAAAGAACACGCAAAAATTAAGTACCTAAGTAAGGTAAACGAAAAATCGTTTATTTTGATCTATATTAAAGAAATACTAAAAAAAATATAAGTTTGGTATTAATACACACGCCAGCACAATTAACCGCCCACTTACATATTTTTGATTGTTTCGTAAACGAAAATAAATTTTTCGAATATTGTTTTTTATTTGTGTTAAAGTATCGAGTATCAATGAAAAAACAATAACAATTTTATTTTAAAAAGTTTCGTTCATTGTGCAAAATAAAAAAATACATAAAAACGCCTTTTCTTGAATTAATACAGAAAATTTTAATGCATGATAAACATTTTTATTGTTTACTCACAAAATTTTCAGTAATGAGTGTTTCCTCCCCTGGCTCTAATGACTTCCTAGAGCCTATTCGGAAGTCCATCCAAGATGTCTTGGACGTTTGACTGGGGAATGCTGTGCCACTCTTCTTTTGCAGCAGTACTGAGGTCTTTTAAGGTGGTCGAAACTGTGGAACATTGTGCCCGGATCCTTCTTTTAAGGTTGTCTCAGACATGTTCTATGGGATTAAAGTCTGGGCTACGCGCCGGCCGCGGCATTGTTTGAATCCCAACCTCAGTCAGGTATTGAACAGTGCTGCGAGCAACGTGAATCTTGGCATTATCATACATCAGAAGAAAATTTTATGCAATGAATGGAACAAAGGGCACGACATGATCTTGCAAGACTTCTTCCACGTACCGCTGAGCATTTACGCTGTGTCTTTCGAAGATGACCAGGTCGGTACGGGCTTCATAATAGATTCCGTCTCAAACCATAATTGAGCCCCCTGTTAACCAATGGTTTCGACTAATGCACAAGGTGCAAACTGCTGGTTAGGCGTCTGTTGACTCTTTGACGTCCAGCTCCAGCTCCAGCCGTATCCAGAGGCATATTTATGGTTTAAAAAAATGAATACCACAATGGAAAAGAAAAAACAAAACAAAAGTCCCGAAAAAGAAACAAAATTCCACAGTTCTGCACCACGTAATGTTTTCAGTATAACAGTCAAAATTCGACTAAAACACTAAAAAAGTGATGTGGCTCAACAATTCACACAAATCAAGTGTCTGTGCCATAAATCGTTGTTCAAGTACTCACTTTAGAAATAACAAACATCAAATTAAGTACTATTCAAAACAAATGCTGAGACACTTTAGAAGGGTGGGAGATTAATTGTGCCGGTGAGTGTATATTTAACATTGAAATTAACATTATATAAAGTATATTGAAGGTAGAGCCCCGTGTGGTTAGTCTCGTCTTTAGCACATCTGTAGCCTTGTTAGAAGGTTGTGGTTAGGGAGAGAAACTAATTCCAAGCGCCCCAACTTAGTACTCAAGTGCAGTCCGATCTGGGGTTGATGAGGGATATTCGTGTACAGTAGTGGGACGGTATCTGCTGGGCTAATGTTGGTTTCTTTAATAATGTGGTTTCGTGCTTACTGCAGGTCGGTCAGGTACTCAGCGATGCTTCTGGGAGCCCGCAGCAGGGAGCTGGTGCCTCGCAGGCGCAGCTCCCCAACGCCCCGCAGGAACTCTGTTAACGGTAGCTGGGCATTCGGCTGTAAACCTAATTGTCTGATGAATGATTTTTTAATTACTACTACATTTTATGGTGACGTAACGGATTTCATCACAATTGCAATATATAATAAAAACCTTTGAAATTAACTAGTTTCACACTTATTATATTTTGTGGTGACGTATCTAATAGATTTAATTATAACAGCCATCACTGATAACAATCTTCGAAATTTACTGGAAAGAATATACGAGATTTAAATTATTCTCATATGTTAATGTTATGATATGTAAAGCCCACAAGCGACAAACTTATACAATCAGAGATAGCAACGAAGACTTAGTCCTCAGGGATAACAACGAATTTGAGGTCAACTTAAGCTAAAACTAATCTTACCTGGGATTGATTACGGATAATGATGAAGGTGACTACTTTGGTTTCAATAGAACGGCATGTTCGTTTACTATATAAAACAAACTTCAGTAGATTCTCTTGTGCGTGCCTACTTGAGGCAGACGTCGGCGTCGCGCGCCACGCTGAGCGCGTCGATGGGCAGCTGTCGCGCCGCGCGCGCCGCCGCCACCAGCTCCTTGAACTCCGTGTACTCCAGCTTCTGGTCACGGTTCGTGTCGAAGTACCTGACGCCATTTATATTCATTTATTTTACATGTTATAAAGAAAAATGCAATTATTTAAAAATATACATACACGTACGTAGACATAGGTGTCGTTGGGAACTAGATACATACCTGAAGATATATCTGCACCTCATTTCAGCTGGAAAGCCGCTATGCTGGGTGGCGGGCTCTAACGCCGCCGCCCACACCAGCATCTCCTGGAACGAGATCCCGCCGCGGCTAGAAACGTCTGCTGCTCTGCAAACGCGAATTCGTTTATTTTGGTTTTCCTTTAAAACACGCTGAGACTACCTGTTTGGATAGATGTTGTTCAACGTCTTGTCCTTTTAAGCGACGTTGGAAGCAGTCGTTAGTCGGACGGGTAACCGCTATGTAACTAATGTATGGACAAAATGTAATACGCGCTACAGTAACCTAACACTTGATAGCAATTGTGAAGCCTAGAGGGTCAGAAAGTTTTGATTACCCCATTTACAGATCTTACCTAGCCGTCGACAACCTTTTTTCAACGCAGGCCACAAAGTTACCTTAGCTTAGCTACCTAAGATAATGGCGCGCCCCATTCGAAAGTAGTCTTTAGAATTTTACAGCGAAGTAGAAAAGAAAACGGTCGTCAAAAAACTTTAACTATAAAAAAACTGTCCCCTTGAGAAAAATAACGGTTTTGGAAGGGTTCACGAGCCGCAAGGAGAAGTTCTAGGAAGACTCGTGGGCTTCGAGGAGAGGATTGCGGGCCGTGGGTTTTCTACTGACGGTTAATTCGATTGCGGTTGGAATGTCCACTTAATGTCCACGAATCTTTTTAATAGCGTCTTATGTCATAAAACTGATTTTTTTTTATCAAAGACAGCTCACATTTACCAAGCTATATGGTGTCAAGTTAAATTCCCTAACAAAAAGTCTTTAAAAATCTCCCACCATTAAGTGTAACCAGTGACCCGTGTTTTCTAAGCGATATGCATAGCACCTGAAAAGATTTGAACACTGCGCCCGGTCCCAGCCGAGGTCCATCATGAACTGCGTGAAGGCGTACGGGCTCATGTAGAGAGCTGGATACACCATCAGTAGGAATTCCCGAAACATGCGGATTTGCTCTGAAATTTATCTACAATTATTTATGTACCCATAATTAATGCTTTTTGCATGCATAATTTATGAGAATTCTCTGTGACTATGAATCTTGATTTTACAAATCAAAAAATAATAATTTAATTTTTTTAAATCCTAGAATCTACTAGCTAGGAAACGAATCGTGAACCCTTTGCGTGATTGGAATATAGAGCATGGCGCCACGTGGATCATTCATGTAACATTAGAGACATTATATGGATCATCTAAATCAGTGTTGATCCATCATAATATTTGATTGTGTTATGAAAATATGAAATATTTACAATATTATCACATAACTAATAATAAGGCTGAAATCGATTAAACGTCTTTCATTCAAAGTCCTTATCTTACCTACCCTACTTACCGACTAAAAATGTTTTTTTAAGTTTGTATTTTATTTTTTTCTATTTTATTGACGGTTCGCGACCTCCTTATGGAAACTTGTTGAATTCCAAAGGGGTCGCGACAAAAATAAACGTGATAAACATGAACTATTTAATAATTAATAATTTTAGTATGACCTGAATTCTTAAACTTAAGTTATTCTAAATTGTATAAATAAACATGCAATTAACTTTAATATATGTAAAGAAAACCATAAGGTTTTATTTAATTATGTATTTTTTTTAATATTCCCCGCTATGATCGCGGTCGCGGTATGAGGGCGGTCATAACTTCTGTCAGCGGATTGTCAAGAAGGAAATTATATTTTATTATTAACAGTCTAGTGGAATAGATAGACCCGAAAATAAGGGCTTTAAATGTTGTTTCTTTTATATGTATGCGTATATAAAATAAAAGAAAACGGATCCCATCAGATACGATTATTTTCTGCCTCACCACAAAAAGGACAGTTGGTATTTAAGATATGAAATAAATAAATGTTATAGATAATTTCTTATCTGCGCCGTCACTTACCATCTCTCTTGTAATTAGCGGCTTGTAAAAGCTGGTAGGTGGGAGACGAGAGAGCGACCGCACCACCACCCCCCGCAGCCTCTAAACCTATAACTACATTATCTTCGCAGATCTCCACGAATACGCCCAAGTCCGCTTCTAGCTGCAATCATATTGTTGTATATATTGTACCGATTTTTGAAGGATTATAAGTGATAAAACAGTAACGCTTTCTATATTCATAGACTCATATTACTAATGAAGTTTAAAATTACTTTACTAATTAGGCATTTCACGTTTTTAGACTTCATACAATTGCGTTTTGGAAGTAGTTTAAATATGATACATAAATTGTATAGAAAATCATTAATATATTTTTCTCATCCTAACCCCGTTTTCTGCGTCCTTCGGATGTTCCCCCGAAGCCATTTGTGCGAATGTTACCAGCTCAGGGCTTCGAAGATTTGCATGAGCCTTACAACGTTCAAGATCAACCATTGAGAACCACTGGAGGCGGCCACGAAGTCCCTAGACGGTATTCAAAGAGAAAATAATAAAGACAAAAGAAATTATAATGTAAGGATCTGGTTAGTATATATAGTAGAGAAGAGTGTGGATTCAACTTAGTCTTAAGGGGTAGCCACATTGCTGCTCCTATCCAGGCCTCTAGTCTGGATAGTGACCTGGCAGGCAGAGGCGTACCTAAGGTGTTAACGAGCATCGCTAACTGCGGTGCATCCAGCATACTCAGCTTTTTCATTTTTTGCACCATAAAAGACTATTAGTTCTTTCAACAACAGATTATTATTAAAATGGCTAAATCTATATTGACGGTTTTTTTACGAAACGATGGAAGGAACACTTTAAAGAATAAAATAAGCTTTTACAAAAGTGTCTTAGTTTCCGAAATAAAATAGAAAAACATACGACAGTAATGTTCACTTCAGTGAACTGATACGAAAATAGTGCAATACTTACTAATTTTTTCATTTATAAAGAGCCCAATGTAAACTTACTGTCTTCATCTTAACTTTTTTCTTGACTTCTAGCTTTATGGTCACTTTGTAAACGGCGTGGTAAACACAACACTGAGGGTGATTTGGCAGCCAAACCTTGTAAACTCGGAGGGGCAAGCATTGCGGGCCAGCGTCTACGCCGAAAATCTGATTAAAAAAAATTAAATACCATTTTTGTAATATTCTGTTAAACTTAAGAAATTAAGTGTTATTGTTGTAATTTCCTTATTGTACTGCATGTCTTTAATACTAACAGATTTTACTAAAGACGAGTAGTACAATCTAGAAAAGACAATAACATTTAATTCCTCCTTGTTCTTTTTGGTTTTGTATGTACCTAATGACAAAAAGATTGATGATTTTTTGAAGCAAGCAAGCGTGCTCGTAACGATATAATTGGTATACAATGGATATGTGTAATCAATCCTTTATAGGTTTCCTAAGTCGGTAATCGACCCTTCCTATAGTCCTATTTGAGGTAGACTATTGATACACTGCAGGCAGACAATATCATGTAACAGAAAGCCACTTGCAGTTAGTAAGTAGGTAGTTATATCATGTATCCTGAGATTTTTGGTTGGAGCTTGTAGTTAAGTAAAGAAAATAGTCAACACATATTGTAAAAATAATCTTGTAAATTTTTGATAAGTGACTTAGTAGTTACCTACCTCAAAATTGATTTTATGGGCAGTGCCTTTCCAGCAGTTTTTCTCAGCTTTACTCGAGGGCAACCAATATTCGGAACTTGCTTCCTTCGTCAGAAGAAACGATCTGTCAGCCGGACAAAAAACAAGTAACGAGACAACATCTCCAAAATCTTTGTAAAATTTAAACATTTTTGTACTTATATGAAGTTTTCTCGAATAGTTAATGAAAATAGTTAGTAGCTCAGTACTTAATTAATTTATCAGAATCCGAATAAAATACTACAAGCATACAATCTTTTGAAAATGTCAATATAGAAGTCAAAAGAGACTAATCTTAGAATCAAGAGCCAGAAGCAAACAGGAGCAGAAAGTATCTACTTGAAACATATTACGAATACTGTACCTATTTTATTAAAATATGTGTATCATAGTTCGAAATATCTGATGTTTGGTAAAAAAAAATTTTCATGATAGGTACTATCCCACTAATAAAAATGACTAATCGTCGGAATTAAACAAGTCAGCTATTTTTTAAATTAGTCAATTATAGAAATATATTTTTTTATTTTTATAACTAATTGTACACAAACATAATGATATAGAACAGCATTTCATATAAATTTCTTAGTTATTTAAGTCGTTAGTACAAAAGTTCCTTTATCAGTGACACTTCTCATCTCTTAAGCCTAATTCGGACTAAGCTATTTTACTCGAAAAGCGAGTAACATACTAAAAATGTGTCCACAACCAGCGTTTGATTTAATTAATTAGTGCGCCATTTAGTTGAGCCGATCCTATCTTCCACGACGAGTCTCTGCTCATTCAACTGACAAATTCCATGCGGCTAAAAAAATCTAATATCTGAACCTGTAGTTTTTATTGAGATTTTTTTTAACTGCAAAAATGTCGTGTCGGATCTAATAATATAATACTTCCTAGTTTATCTTTTCTACTCATCCATTTTCTTATCTATAGCTATTTTTCTTATCACACAATTTTAGTCATTCATCTCTAAAATAATGACTATAATTATACAATGCGCATAAATTAGTTTATTATCTTTGTGTGTCCATAGCACCCACGACACAGAAGAAAATCCTACCATAAGGCTATGAATGTAGAAAGCGTTTATGTTTATTTATTCTATCACGTAGAATAGCGTATTAGATTTGCTAATTGTACTTCGGCGAAGTCCGAATTTACAGTAAGTATAGTATATCTATGTATAGAAATGTACTCTGTGATATGAAAAATTCTTGGGTAGTAGCGAGTATCTTCACCTATTTACTAAAATATACATACACACTACTTACCCTACACACTTATGTACAAAGTTAGTTTTTATGATTATAATGGAGCTGCGGTAAAACCGTAAGAATACAATAAAGAATATTTTATTGGCAACATCATATGCCACATATTAAAATTTAAAAATGATATTGAAGTATGCAAGATGTTGCCAAATTTAAAAAAAGTTGCCAATTTATCCTACATTTTAGGTGAATTGTTTTACCTCATTTAGGATATCATCCGAAGTAATATTAAGTAAGCTAGACAAAACATATTGTCTGGGAGTTGCCTACGGCTTTTTCTTTGTCACCAACCCCTTGCATCTAACATCTAAAATAACCAAACGAATTCCATATTTATATTTGATTTGTACTGTCTTGTTTCTAATTCTAGTTCGACAAAATCCTAAGAGATGGCGTTTGACATAGATCTATAATTATTGTTAAAATAGTTTCGGAATGAATAAACTCATAAAACATATGTAAGATTTGATGTAAAGATGCATTTAATTAGGGTTAAGTCGTTAATACAACCATAACATGCCATTTTTGAGGTATTGATCAAAATTTGGTATAGCGCAATCGCTAGATATGTACAAATGTGACGTAGTGATCACGCCACCTTTCCAGACCGCTTGCCGCATTCTGATTGGTTAAATTCCCCACCCCCTGACAAAAATACGACACATTCAACATGTCCAGTGTTGTGCCGGTTTAATCGATTGAAAGCCTCAATGTGAATCGAACAATCTTTATTTTACAAAACATTGAAGGCTGTAAAGTCAGCCAATTTTAAATATAGAAATAATTTAAATTTCAAAAGTCGAATTATTTAATTTTCTCTTATTTTTTGCATAGTTTGAAAGCTGTAGATATTGGTTTCCGACTAAACTATTCTCGATGAATATCGATTAATCGGAAGTTCGATGATTTTGACATTTGTAAAGTATCCATCACCATTAAACGTGCGGATTGGTTGGGTTTGCAGACGTAAGGACAGTATCAGTTATCAGTAGTGTTTACCAAGAATATATTTGAAAATTTAGTGATAATTTACAAGTGTAATTTTCTCAGCAACCACAGAACCGTCGCGGCGTACACGGTAAGTATTTCCATGTATTTACGTTTTTCTGAAAGAATATATATACTAAATTATAGCGCGATTTATAACCTACAAGAAAGCAAATATTTCATGGATTAAAAGTGGATAATTATGTTATTATTTTTGGGATAAAGCTTAAGTTCATAATCTTTAAAATGAATAGTTACATTTATAAGCAGATAAAATAAACAATTTATTCCTCTTTATATGGTTTTTCAATTTAGCGACTATCGGTGAAATTTTGCGGCTTATTATAACACGTAACAAAATATACTCGATGTTAAATTCGGTGTAGGAAAAATCGGAGAAACTAATATTTGTGCCCTGAGACTTAATTGAGAATATATTAGTTATTGAACTTAATTTCGTAAAAGTAAAACGTAGATAGGTGATCGAAGTCTGAAACATGTTAAATGTGGAGCACGTATTTTTCTTTGTTATTATAAAACCTTGTAAAATAGTGCTGTGCATCAAATATAAGGGTTGTCTCTGTTGGTAAGAACTTGAATTTCGAGATGTAAAAATATATATTAAATAAATATTTTACTAAAACTACCACATTTTTTCTGCACATATATTGAGGTCTATATGAAAAAAGGAACATTGGCTATTTTACCGATATTTTGTTTCATGTGTAAAAATAATTAGTATCTCAGAACTTATGTATGTAGATTTTTTAATATAGCATTGAATTCAATGAATTAATGTATATTATTTTATTGCACTTGCACAGACACTGAATTAAATTGAATAGGATTAATATCCATCATTTCCATCAATTTATGCCATACATACTCCAATATATTATGTTAATTCAATGGGGAATCTACCTTAAATCTGGCTCCTTGGTCAAAAATCAATATTTTGTTATTACTACCTTATATGGACACTATAGCTGTATTTAAATAAATCTTATTGGAATCTATGTGAAGTGCAAGACTTAAACCATTATAAATAGCAATGTTTGTTTATACAGTCTTTTATTGCATTATTTCCAACTTAATCCTTAAAAGGTAGAAACACTTCAATGGCTGATCACACATAGTCTAATATTGTCTGGGGTTGATTACAGATGTCCATTAGTGGCCACTTACCATTAGGTGGAGTGCATGCATGCTTCTATAATACAAAAAACACTTTCTTTCTACACTCATAGCCCCACAGTAGGATTTTCTCCTGTGTCGTGGGTGCCATGGACACACAAAGATGAATTCACAAACACCCAGACCCAGAACAGAAAACTAAACTCAACATACAGATGTCTGTCTGGCCGGGGATTGAACCCAGAACCCACTGCGTGTCCGATCGTTTTATTATATTATATATTTGATTTATTATATTATAAAATTAATATTACGTAGGTAATGTTGCTAAAAATAATTTATATATCTTCTGAATGTTATGAATGTGAAATGTTTGTGACGATGTATGTTTATAATTCTTTCATGCAATAATTACTGGTTGGATTTGGCTGGAATTTTTCTGGAACTAGAATCTTGGAGCTTATAGTATGGAATCACTGGTGAAGGACAAAAACTGATATAAAAATTTAAAATAATATTTGAATAAAACAGTAATAAGACAAAAAATGTAGTGATGAGTCATTGCTTTTTTCATCCCAATATTAATTATGTATGAAATAAGTATAAAATTGCTCAGTATAACAATAGAAATAATTTAACTATTTGAATGGGCAAACAATTGAATATTTATAATTACGATTTTTTTTCTCAATTCTGTAGCAAAATAATAGAATATCAGATTTATTATGATGTGTCATGGGAAATATTCACACACGTGGGCCCGACGTGTGCTGACACAATAGTCGTTTATACCTACCATACGTCTACCTACCTATCTTCCTGATACCAGTAGCCATGCGCCAATTTTTAAACAAGCATTCAGATCGGGCTATGTTTAAAATTTTATGACTTTGTGTTTATAATAGTTCAAGAAAAATGCTTTATATTTTTAGTCATACAATCGAATGCAGTCAATTAAAATCGTATGAAATGTAGCAAAGAAGAACTCATTTGTTATAAAGATTCCTAGAGTACTAAGAATATTGATGCTATACTTAAAAATCAACTACCCTCTTGATGCAGTTGTATAAATAAGCATGCATTCCTAATATACATTACTAAAAAGCAAAAATGTATGGGAATTTTATTTATCTATATACCTTGTAGGTATTTAAAAAAATAACTGAGAAACAAAATAAGTTACTTTTGATTTTTATAGATAACCCGATGTTGTGTTATCAATAATCTTCAACTTGATATAATATAAATAGTAGATTAAAAAACTCAAAAAACACTTTGTATGTGAGATATTTTATAATGACAATAATATTCTTCTAACACCCCACGCATTTTTACGATAGCTAGATTTTTTCTTATCCTTCTATTTTTAAACTTAAAGAAAATTATTTTCGATTTTTTAGTTCAGCTTGTTTCAAAAGCGTGTTTTTAAGTTTTTTAAACAATTATTTATTTTTTCTTTTTTAGTCTTATCGACAGTAATTTTATTTTTAGCGCATCATATGTGAAAAAAACTTCTCTGGTCACAAACCCAAATACTAAGTCACATTCAGCTTACATCATAATTGGGAAACTTTCATGCAAACTTTCACCCCCTATTTTATCCTTATAGGGGTGAATATATAAAGAGATATTTATAAAATAATGTATTGTCATGGGTCCTTGATAAGCATGCAAAGTTTCAACTTAATCCGATGTTTCAAAGTGGGTAAAAATCGCGTTTAAAGATTCCGTTAGATACATACATACATATTACATACATACAACCCAAGTTTAAAAAAGCGTGTTAAAAATAAGTCCGTCCCACACACGACACATCTCCGACATTAGTTATTTAACTGTTAAAAATGTAATATAATTATCAACCAAAATTTAATTACACGTATTCATGGCAGAGGTATGAAGTATGGTACGATATGACGCACGACGTCGCCCACCTCATCAACTTAGTTACGAAGGTACCCAACCCACGTTTGTATTGGCCATCTACTTCAGAGTATTTAATCGAAATAATTAATGTCCTATGTAGGTTTGATTTTTAGGATATAATTAACCAAATATAATTTCTGCCAGTAAGAGATTGTACCAGAACTGGCAATAAAATAATTTGAAGCCAATCGTCAACTACGAACCTCAATACAAGAATCATTTATTTACTTTTCAGAGTATCGGATCGTTCATCTTCTCTTCAATACTATACATAAATCTGAAAATAAATTCTTAAAATATAAGATACAAAATGGCAAAATAGCGTAGAAACACGAACCTAATATTCTATGTTAAGTAAATAGTAATTTCCAATTATTGGATAGAAGATAAGAAGTATAAAATGTTTTATTTTCGTTATTTTGAAATCGAGAGACTGATACAATACATATATAAGACTAGCTGTGCCACGCGGTTTCACCCGCGTTTATTAGAGAACAATCTATTAAAAAACTATTTTAAGAACATTACGCTATGATCACTAAAAGAACACTTATAAAGGAACAATTAGTATAGATATTGGAAAGGTGTTATAAAATTCACACAGATATCACAACTGTTCTTCAAGGAGCCGACCACGCGGCTAAGCCGCGAGGCATGATACCTCGCAGATAGTGCTTGCAGATCGTTATTATTAAATTACAGTATTTGCTATTATAAATACTGTATTTTGTACAAAATTACAGTAAATGACATTTTAAAGACTATTAAAGGGAAATTAGACGTAGAAAAAATAAGGTTAACAACTTTCTCTGCAATTTGACGACCAAAAAGAAAGGTCATTCCTCGATCAAATTTCGAAATAAATTGTAAATATATCGAATACAATTATAAAATTCTACTTTTATTTGCTCAAAAGTAAATTGTTGCCCAACACAGTAGATGCCTACACTGTATTTTTAACACTACAGTATACAGTTAAAAATATAGAAGATCTAATGTAATTACACTGCATCTGGAAGTACTGCTCGCAGCCAACAACACAGTCGGTCAGCGGGAGTCCGCCTCACCGCTTCCGACAACATAAATGCACGCCTGATATTTGACCATAATCTTGTTGCGTAATTAAGTTATTTTAAAACTATGATAACTCCTAACATATTCATTGAAATCAAATGGGCAATTTTACGACAGGGCAATTTTGTTCAAAATTAATTGCCTGTAATTATTTATATAAGTATTAATATCATGTTTATTAAAACACCTTCGCAAATAATGTATTATTTTAAGACTGATTTGAATACCATAAAAAGGTTATAGTAAGTCAACCTTAAAAGTTTGCTATCGCGGACTTTTTAGAACTTTTAAAGGGAAACTATTTAGTAATACATTTTGCGTATCTTTCACCGTTTACACAGCGTACGCAAGAAAAGCCGTCAAAAATAAAAATATTTTCCCGTTTTTGCAACATTTTCTCTTCAATAGTTGCTCTACTCTTATTAGTCATAGCGTGACCATTCAACACAAAATTGACTATTCAACACAAAAAGAATTTTAAAATTCGAATTGATGCTGTTATAACTGTATGTTAGAGAATATGTAGTTACATATTAGCTTTGGAACATAAGTAATGCCAGGGCGAGTGGGTAGATCGGTAAACACGCTCTTCCTTGCTAACCACGGAGGCGGGCGCTTCGTCTAGTCTTCCGTTACTTCCTTTGCGGGGGGAGGCGACGCGATTATGAAAAATAAAGAAGCAATCTTTGGTATTTGAAAATTTCAACTATTCTGCATAGTTATTACATATTTACGCTATGTTCACCGGCCCTCCTGACGTCATAATAGCCGGTGAACTTAAAATGTTGTTTTATTCTAAATTATGAAGGAAGCAACTCTCTCGCCTTTGGAAGCAATGGGAAGTAACGTTTCGACACTATTTGAGAGCTAAATACGACTGTTCACCGGCCATTCTGACGCTCACTAATTAACAATGGAAAATTGTTTTAATTTTAATTAACTATTACGTTCGGCATTCAATTATAAAATGTAAATGAAAAACTATTCGTTTATTGTTACGAGAACAATAGTTGCTGATCAATTAGGAGTAATTTTCCCAGCATGCCAAGTATAAAAAATGTGATTACTATTTTGTTAAATTAATTTGAAATTAAGAATGTGCAGTGGAGCAGCAACTTTTGAAAGTCAAATATGGCAGCTGTCTATAGAATGAAAGTCATGAAGTAAGATTATAATATGAATCGTGTCTACTGTCGCTTCCAATGCTGCCCTTGTTCAGTTTTAGTTCCCTTAATTTGCATTAAGGGTACGCATAAAGAGATCACCGCTATCGGGGAGAGCGTCGCGACCTTGCCTCCCGTCTGACCTTCGTATCCGGATTAATTTAGGGTCGATCCCCACTGTACAGTTCTATCATAACCTACCTCCGGTTGTATGGTGTTTTACAAGTGACAATCAGTGTGATCGTACTACCTTATTCTCTTACCCTAGTGCGAATGTCACACTGTATGAACAGTGATCGATACAAACATAAAAATTGGTACAGACTTTCACTTTTTTAACATAGATAATAAATATGGTATAATGATGATGAAAATGACATCTTTAAAAAAATATATAATATCAGCAGCTCAAATTGCATGACTAGCAATAGCAAATGAATATATTTATTATATATATATATAAATCTGTACTAATATATAAAAATAAGATGGTGTGTGTGTGTGTTTGTTACTTAATGAAGCAAAAACTACTCATCCAATTTACATAAAATTTTGCAAGGATGTGTTTACCTGGTCAACTTATAGGCTACTTTCGATTTCGATATTTTGCACTATTTATGAATGGCGACTATTTTAATGTCCCGTAGAGAAGCACGAGTACTTCAGCTAGTATATTATAAGTATGTATGTGCAAACGTACATATCGTTACATATATATAATTTATTCATATGTACTATGCATTGTTGTTTTGCATTATGTTATTATCTTAATTATAACTTAAGTATATAGCAAAAATAAATGCCAACTGGTTCACATTAAGATTTTATTGCCGTTTGCCGTATTACCACGGTATTACGTTATAAATTATATACACGTTATGTAACGTACGTACGTTATTGATATTAATTAACGTTAACCTTCAGGGAACGTGTATAATCTAACTACGTACATTGCATTGCATTATTGTTATCTTACATTTTTTACACAAATTTAAAAGAGAGGACATGCATGACGGAGCGGTCACCTCTCTGTCTATCAGCAGGTTCCGGGTTCGATCTCCTCTAATCAGACATCTAAATAATGTGTTTTCATTGGACGTGAGGTGACGACTGACGTGTGTATGTGACTTTGGAAGTAGTAAACCAGCGTGTAGTCCGCCTGATTCGCAATCAATCTCAGATAACATGCGGTATGCAAGATATTTTACTACTCCTGAGGACCACGAATGATAGAACAGAAACATAGCCAGATGGACTGGTAAGGGACTACTATGTCGTGTATGCCACTGTCACCCATGATCAACCACAGACAAGGTTACAAACTTACCTTAGTAACAGATGCTTTGTTACTTCTGAGGATTAAATTAGACCTCAAATTATACTAATTTGATATGACAAGCGCATCACAGCTACTAGTAAGTAGCTTGTCATTGAAGCGACAGTTATTAACCGACTTCCAAATAAGGAGGAGGTTCTCAATTCGACTGTTTATTTATTTATTTATTGATATGTGTCTGCCTGTACCCTTAGTACGAGTTTATTACGTTTCCTTGTAAAGTACACTATCATTATATGTACCTACTAACATATAATGTCGAGATATTTGATTTTTGCAGTATAAATGTACTACATATGTGATATTAATAAATAATATAGAATTTAATACTATTTCATTGCTACCTAATCGCCTGTGTACATTTAGAATTTTTATATAATTAATTTGTAAATAATATGAATTCAATAAAAGGTATAAAAGATCCGTTTGAGATCCGACTAAAGTAACGGATACCGATATAGATCTTCTTCAAGCCGCGGATACGGATATGGATCTCTGGCACATCACTAGTTATTAGGCTTAAGTAGGTGTGGCGGTGGTGCCTCCGAAGTCGAACTAAAGGATTACCTATAAATTATTTGCCATTGTGTATGCCCATGACACATACAAAATAAGATATTTTAGTATAGGACTAAAAGATTGGAAGACGTTGTTTGTTTACTTATTTTAAAATGTACAACGAGCGGTAGGAAAGCAAATGTACCTAAACAAATTAATTTGTACGAAACGTCTCAAATCTAAAAATATACCACCCTCTGCGCTGTGATGAAACCAAAACAATGCTTTACAAATACTGTTTATAAAGGCATCTTTAAAAATACACGGTTGAATTGGAAACAATACAAACATTTTCTTAACATCCTTCACTGGCGTCATTTCTTAAAAAATCGATACGTGAATCTAAAATTGACTTCGTGAGCAGCTCAATTTGAAGCAACTGAAAGACATGGTCTTAGATATTTCAATTTCTCATTAAGAAAAAATAATAAAGCAATATCTGAAGCTGGAAACTACTCATTACTTGCCCAACCTACACGTACTCTACCCTTAGATAAATACGCCGATAGCAACAAGCCGAATTTGTTCCAATGCGCAAAAATGTAAAAAAGGTATTATCTATTATCTGCTAAGAATAAATTATATCTGCGACATTCAAAAGCCCTATTAATTCTTACTGATATCACTTTTTGATAGATCTGTTTTTACTTGGATTAATTTGTGCATAATAATGCGATGGACTATTTTTAATCTCCAATCGATTACGCCCTGCAATGGCACTGCGATGTCATAATTGTTGAAGAGTATATAGTCTTTATAGTCTATTGACCAAGGGTGGATCTTTGGACTTCATTCATATTTTATTAAAACTTGTAGGATGGATGTCAGTTCGTTCATAGAAATGTTGAAGTTATTGAAAATTTATTTATAAGGCGAAGATAAAAATGTTTGAATAATTATTCGCTTTCATCATTCTTAGGATCCTTCTAAAAACAATTATTTAACATAAATTTAGCTTATGTACCTACTTATTTGTGAGGATTTCGAATCTAGTTAAGTATAAGAAATTTAGTTAAGAGCGTAAATAAAACGTATTTGTATGCTTTAAATAAGCACTGTTAAATTATATTCAAAATAATAACTTTGAAGGGATACGTCAGCTTCCTATCAGATCTATTAGTGAAGAAGAGAAATAAAAATGAGACGAGTGGTTTTATAAACTCCATTTGCAGGTGGGGTGTCAAAGTTCAAACACATAGGTGGCGCTTATTTTGAATATGAATTCAGTCGACTGAGATACATATTTTGGTAACTAGATTAAATTAATTTTTGCTAAACAAATTAAAATAAACCAACACTAGTTATATATTATACTTAATTTTGGATTAAAAACATCTATTTCACTTTAGATTAAATGTTTCGTTATTCGCTTTCAAAATTAATCTGTGTGGTGACGTAAACAGGTGAAAATAACCTATTACAAGTTTAATTATATCATACACACTTCAATTTTATTTATTTGTATAGTCACACTTACAATTCAAATTAACTAAATTGCTTCTTCTTGCTACATGTGTCCTCATAACTTATTCAATACATTATAAACTAGCGTCAGACACAAATCGGTTACAAAGTCCATCGGATAAGGCGAGAGGCGATCGTTGTATCTGTGACCCATTTGTGTCGAGATAACGCGTCTCGTGTTTCATTCTGTCACTGTTTATTTGTATTGAATTATCTGATAGAAATAATAGTAAGGAAAGAGATAGTAGAAAATAAGCGCTTTCTCACTTATGTTATGGATGTCATAGACACAATTATCAGAAATTATCCGATTCCACGAATGATGGAATAGAAACGTAGTCAGGTGGACTAGTAAGTGACCACTGTATCCTGCATGCCACTGCCCATGAACCTACCTATGTAATCAACACCATACAAGATTATAGTTTACCTGAGTTTGGCCACAGGTGCGTTGCGAAGATGTAGAGTTACGAAGAGTTTGAAGGTGGTGGAGTTACGAAGAGTTTTCACCACTACCATTATATCATTCTACCCATTTTCATTTATACTGATTTAGAGCGTGGCGCGCGTAATTACAGTATGATCGAGTGATCATAGATGTTCATACATAATTTATCTGCTTCCCGCGTGATCGAACGGTATTGCTAAAAATGCGCAATAAACTGATAAAGTGGAATCTAGTAAAATTAATGTGCGTACAGACGTAGATCATAGATGCCCAAAATAAACTTCCAAAACCGTCATGTGTTGTATAACTTGTAATCACTGCTATTTAAATCAAAAAGATAAATGTGCTGTGCGCTGGTTTTCGCACCAGTAGGTACCCTTAGTAGGAATTTATCTTTTGTCCTCAAAACAATCATTGTTTGTGTTTTTTCCTATACATTGAAATGTACCCTACACGTTCGTTTTCGGCCCTACCTTGAAATGTAACTTGAAACACAAACAATAATTGTTTTAAGGGATTTTAATAAACTCCTCCTAGAGGAACATCTCATATAGTCGGTAGGCGTACTAAGGTATAATGTCATGTCTATAAGTACATTAATCTGTGGTTTTAACTCTGTGTTTTCTTGATAATATTCATTACATGAAGCAACCGGGCCATGTTAAGGTTAAGGCGAGGGCTTGTTAAGAAAACTCGATGTATAGCGCGAAGATAACGGTTTTATTAAAGGCGATTAAGATATTGGACCGTAAAGCCGTATTCGACAACCTTTTTTTTTATTTGCAGTTCCTTACACATTTGGCGTTACTAACTACATAATTACCTATTTAAAAGGTAAAGATCCTTTAAAAACGACCGTTTACGCTTAAATTTCGGCTCGACGTATCGTTCTTCAAGTGTATTTTTTAGGTATTGGGAACCGTCAAGTTTGCTGGGGTTCTGAAAAGAAGTACCAACTTATGTAAATGTATGCATTCCATCTTGAAACACGCGATTGAGCTATATTTGTTATGAGATTTGGTTAGGGTGTTTGTTTTTTTAATCAAGAAATCGTTATTTATAAAATTATAAGCATTATATACGTATAAGGGGGCTATTTAGGGAACAAAATCCTCCACCCCCCCCACCATCGAAAAAGAAAAACTTAAATCAAGAGGAGCTTTTTGTTTTTTTGTTGGCAAATTTTAGAGTCTATTTATTCCGGTCCTTGCCTTTACCATAGGGTGAGAAAAAAAATTCTGAAAGTAGGCGGCCTATTTTTTTCGTCGACCTTTACTGTTGAGCTCCCCTTGAACAACGTTATAGCTACATCCAAGAATACAGGTATTCAGACCAAGTCGATAATTGAATTTCTATTTCCAATCCCATGGTCATGAGCCAAGCGGATGCATAAACCAGTAATCAATCAAGCCGTTGATTACCAAAGTAGCGTGGATGTTTACTGTCCCGACAGTTGTTGTCACTGAACTTCAGACTTTGTTATCTAGCTGAAGGTCACAAGTGCTTTATCGGCGTGACCGTGGTGTCTGCCGCTCCCGGCCAATGTGATAAACATGCACCGCACTGTGTGCTAAGATAACTGTATCTGAAAAGGGTGAGGCGCTTTTTATATGATAGTTGCTATCGGGTGTTGAATGTTGTTGTTCAATTGTGAATTTAGAGTAGAGGTAAAGGTCCAACAAAGGACTGCCAGAATATGATCTTATAGGGACTAATCACAATTTAATGTAAACTAGAATCTCTCAGTGGTCGAAGTTAGATTTCAAAATTAGACTCCTATCTTAGTGTAACTTTGAGATCTAATTTGTAAGTGCAAACCTAATTTGTCACTTAATATGACAATCTTCAAACTAGAATACAACAACCCTTGTTCTGCTACTAGTAGTATGAAATAGTCATTAGTGTAGGAGTGGTGTTTCCGTACTCGATCCACGAAAAACATCTACCATGCGTCTCTGGCTAGTTGAACAATCAACCACAATTGCAATGGAACAGAAATTGTATTTTTTTTAATTAATTTAAGATTCACATTTGGTGAGTGGCAACGGAGAGCGGAGTGGAGTGGCATGTGTCAGTGTCCCGCGGTGCAATGAATAATTAGGTTAAGAGCGCTCGCGGGACGTCCGCCCGCCGCCGCGCCGGCTGCAACTAGTTCACCTCGCGAGTGTCGCTAATAGGCGATTGTTTTAGCTTTTTATGGCGGCTGTACATTCTCAGCGTGGGTCTCCAAGACAGGCCGAGTGTGTAATTGATAAAAGTATTCGGTCAGTCTTTGCGCTTCTTGTAGTTCCTACCTATTATGAAGTGTCTATGGGTTCAGGTGAACACAGAGACACTTTAGAGTTAGAAAGATAAAAACGACAGTTTTTACAACCTAGTCGAGCACGATAACTACATATTTACTACAGGTACTGTAACTGAATTAGGCGGTGACATAGTTTGTGTTCTTCCGCTAGCTTGTTGTCCTACACCTAAAAAGATCAATCGGTCAGCAATGTGAGGCCTAAGTAGAATTATATTAGTGATCACTCCACCTGTGACTCTGGTTTGATAATGAAACAAGATATATTTTTCATGTGGTAGATTACCTATGAATTCGATGGCGGAAATATATAAATCTTTTTATGACATCGTACATAAAAGCCCAAGACAAACCAAATTACATAACGATATAGAAACTTTATGTATGTTGGTACACGGCAACAATGTATGCAAGTTGCTTCGAACGACAAATAACGGTGCGATGCATAATTTCACCGACTTTGATTGACATTTACTTGTTTGGAAAGGCTACGATAAATAAAACTATTAATAAAATTATATAGTTGGACTAATAATGTCAGAGTCGTCATTGAACTTTCATTTGGGTGCGATATGACAACATTGAAATTATATTGGAAGCTAACTGTGCTCCGCGGTCCCATCCGCGTTTAAATTAAGATAACAACGTAAAATAGAAATAACTTTTGATAGAGCACATAGATTTAATAATCATATAAAGACTAATAATTACCTCAAGAATCGGACTATATAAATCAATCGATTAAACGAAATTCCGTAGTTTTGATTTGATGCGATTTCATACTCAAAGACACAAGTTCTTAAAATATATACAGATATATTAGCACATTTAGCACTCCACAGTTTTCTATTTTGCATATATATGTATTGTACAGACATGCGGAACTTTCATTTCGATTATATGTAACTAGCAGAACCCGCGACCTCGTTCGCGCAGACAATAATATAATCTATCAATGCATTAGACTTGAGATCCACTGCTGTAGGTATATACATAGGCTTTCCCGTATGAGGGCGTTGTCAATAGCCACCAGGTCCTGTTAAGAATGTTGGCACCAGCAGTGGGTGTTGATGCTATGTCACCTATTTTACATCCAGGAAATATATAAAAAAAATAGTAAATTTCATCTTTGATTAAAAGCCTAAATCTGAAATTTCACGCTCCTAACATAAAAACTTTGGAACTTCTATATACATTGAATTTTTTTGTATCCTAAGTGACGTGGCCACGTGGCACGCTTTTGTTTCCGTGGCCTGGCTGGTGTTGGACTCCTTATGTGATCACCTCCTCTGAATTCTTTTATTAGTTGTTTTGATGAGGAAGATTCGTTGCTATCTCCTTCTTCTGCTCCTTGGACTCTTGAAACCCCGTTGAGAGGATTTCAACTCCTATTTTAACCCGGTTAGGGTAAAGTTTCCAGAAAATCCTCGTCTCGCCTATTGCATTACTTCTACCAATAGAGCCTTACATTAATTAGATGAGGAGTTAGTTTTTTTTAAACCAGTGGAATTCCAAACACTTTCTTCTAAAGAGGGGTTTCTTTCTCACCTTTTTTTGTTCTCAAGGAGAAACCTTCAAAAGGTAAGGATGCCTGGTTATGTGGGATTTTTATCGCAGTTATATCTCCCCGGTGGCCATCACAGTGTTGCGTGTAGGACTCCGGGATGCAACGGAACACAACCGGAGTCCTCCAAGCGCGATGCCCCTTTCGGGTTCGTCCCTGCTGAGCATGCTATGGTGAGGGAATGGTGGTGATTACCGTACCTTCATGTGTTTACGACGGCATGCGACCACACATGCCGTCATTCTTCCCGGGGTCGCTTGCTTGAAGGTTCGAGCTCCAACTCTTATCACCTGCAACCCCGGAAACCCCCTTTTAGAAGCCTCTTACGACAGGCAGCAGATACCGTAGCTCTATTCTGAACCGGTTAACACGGGCAGGTGCGGTGAGCGTAATGCTCATCGGGAAAAAGCCCGCGCTTGGAGGACTCCGTTCGTGTTCCGACGGAGTTCCCGGAGTCACGCAGCACTTAGGACGCCAACGGGGGGGTTTTAGTGCATTGCTCCCACGGCGTCGGCTATCTTTTAAAGGTTTCCGATTCGAGATAAAAAAAGGGGTAAAATCAAAATGTAAAGCTAAATACTAAGTTCCATTGACTTTACATCCTCTATTTAACCCTTTTAGGGGTTGATTTTGCAAAACGATGAAATCGATGTTTTATTATGTCAAACTATAAAACCAAATAATAAGCATCATACTGCCTTATCAGAATTGGCGGACTTCCAAACAAACATTCAACCCATATTACAATCTTTTAGTGATTGATTTTCCAAAAACGGTGAAATAGATATTCTATTACTTCAAACTATAAAGCCAAATACTACGTTTCAATGAACTTGCATCCATATTGGCGAACTTTCATACAAACTTGCAACCCCTATTTCACCCTCTATTTTATTTCGCTTATATATATATATATATATAGTTTATATAATCAAGATATA
>MOOZ01000144.1:35225-76089 GCA_002930495.1 Cecropterus lyciades | reverse complement strand
GACCAGAATACAGCAGCGCATAACACTGCTGTTATTAGGCAGAAATAGGTGTGGCGGTGGTGCTTCCGGAGTCGAACCACAAAGAGTTCTACCACCTTGATATGATTATTATGATTATTTTAATTGTTCAATACTTATTTGTATACAATATTAGATGTTATTATCTGGTAGCAAAATGTATAGTTTTTATGCATATCCAAACCGAGATAAACTAACATATAATATATCTGATTATGGGAAATCATTAATTTTTAAATCGATGCCCCCTCTTGTACAGTACCAATATCTATAAAAAAAACTGCAAAAAAATACGTTTGTTTTATGGGAGCCCCCTTTAAATATTTTTTTATTTCATTTTTAATTAATTATTTGTTTTTAAAATGAATATAAAGCTAAATATACTGTGAAAATTTGAAGCTTCTACCTTGTGCCGTTATTAATATCGAGCAAAATATTTACTTTATTCTGCTGTTAGTATATGTTGTTATAGCAGCAACTGAAATACATTATCGGTGAGATACAGTTTGGTGATAGACAGAGGGACAGAAGAACCGACGGACAACAGAATCTTAGTAATAGAGTCCCGTTTTACCCTTTGGGTACGAAACCCTAAAAGCTAGATGCTTTTAGGGTTATACATAAATATCACCCAACAGATAACGACATGGTCGCGGTTACATACCTATACTGTATACCTACCTATATACCTAGTCGTTTAGGGGTTTATCGCGGACAAACATCGTGACACGTAATTTATGTAAGATATAAGCTATCCTATCTTTCAAGTTGTATCAAACTGCATACGATGTGCAAATTTGATTGAAATTGGTTCAGTGGTTTAAGAGCCCATCGCGGACAAACAACGTGACACGTAATTAATATATATTAAGATAAGCTATAATATCTTTCAAGTTGGATCAAACTGCACACGGTGTGCAAATTTGGTTGAAATCGGTTCAGTAGTTCAGGAGTTTATCGCGGACAAACAACGTGACACGTAATTTATATATATTAAAATTACGAATCTTTTGTATGGGAATATAGAAAAGTGTCGTTTTTAGACTTTTTTAAGCAATTTTTAAAAAATTTCCCTCCGTAAGAACCATCCTCGTACTTCATAAAAAAAGAATTCGAGAAATCGGTTCAGCTGTTCTCGAGATTTGCGCATAGCAACACATTTCAGCGATTCATTTTTATTTATATAGATGTACTAACACGTCAATAATAATTATGTGATCAATTAATTACTGACTATTTAATAAACATAAATAACTTTATCCGTTCATAATAATAAACCAAGGGATGATACATTTTATCAATAAGGAATTGGTATTAGAATACGGATTTCCTTGTAACATTTGCTAACATTTAAAGGCGATAAATATTACACGTCGTCCAATAGAAAGAAGCGATCTTAACTGCAACTGAACGGAATAATTACAATTACGAGCTCGCTAACTGGACCGATGATGAACCTTCAATAAGGTTATCAGTGGTAAGTACCCGAGTCGCTTGACTTGTGTCGCCTTGGTAGCGTTAAGATAACCTCCGATAAAGGTGCGAAGATCAAAGATGATACTTATATGATTGCATTGATTCTGACATATTGAGTAGAGTACATACTCTACTTCAATTTCCATAAGTTGTTAATCGCGACCTATTACTATCTAGAAGTTTAATTGTATTAACAGCACAAGATTGTCATGATATTCCTTTATTTTCTTACCTTAGCCATCTGCTCTGTTGCTATTGTTACTGAGTTTTGCATCCGCGGTATTGTAAGCAAATTCCTAGGTTTCATTTCTTCTATGATATAAGATACTAATCTCTATCAAAAATGTAATCTTATACCTTATTTTCTAATTTTCTACTGTAACTGTATAAAAACCAACTTGTGCAAGTGTGTACAAAGGCTTAGTTAATCTTTGCACCATTCAGGAGCACGGTGCATGCTGTCTGACCTTTGCTCTTATGAATTATATTGCATTATTTGCGCTCAAGGATTGCGAAGTGGGAAATGTGGAACCAAATAATATTCTTATTATTATGATCTAAGTAATCGGAAAAACACGTTTACGAATATTAATAGATGATTTCTATTAATAGAGAAGTCGGGACTATAAAAAAATTGCGAACTTTTGTCTTATGACATTTTACATCCGTTTAGCCGATCTCGTAAATAACAACATAAGCCCATATATTATTACAAACTTTCGCCTTTATAATATTAGTAAGATAAGATTAATAATATTACACAATGCCATATTATGTTGTAAAAAGCGATTAAGGAACTACGAGGAATTACGAGGTTTAGCAGTGGACTTTTAACGCTGATAAGTCCATGATACATGTAGGTCTGAAAAGGAATAAGTGCTTATACAACTTAGTCCACTGACTTGTATATGACATAATTTAACAAGAACATAATAATAAGTTCTTGTACGAAAGACTAAACCTATATTCAATAAACGGAAGTGCATAATATATTCATTTGCAATTTACTGACTGAGCGCACAAACACCGCAGGAAACGTGAGCAGCAGCAAACGAAGACCCAGCTACCTAGATCTTAGTATCAAAGTCCATGTCCTACATGACGATGGAAAATGTATTTACGTCTTTTATTAGCTGTATCTCTAATCGTTTTACGCATAAAAGGCTGACTTCGTATAACTCCTTATCAGTCCATGACTTGGCATATGTATAAATATGAGCAAGCACGCCATGGTCATGTGCAAGGTGTACAACAAGCTAATCTCTTCGGTACAAAGTTTTAACTTCGAAATGTTTATCACAATTTAATTTTTATTATTATGTAGTCCACATTATGTGTATCTAATAGCATTATAATTAAATCTGCTTTACATTAATTTCATGATAATATTGTGGTAGTTAATTTTATTTCCATTCTACTTATTCTGATAAATGCAAGTTTGCTGTAATCACGACTCTAAAAGTCGCGTATTTATATATTTAACACTATACATCTCATGGTGACAACGAAAAAGACCAGACTTAAAATTCGGAAAATTGTGTTAAATAATAACAACTACTCCTAATAATGTAATCGTCTAACATTTAGACAATTAAATATATCGTCGCAAGGGCGTAGCCAGGATTATCTATAAGCAGGGATCAACTTGACCAGATCAAGAGTGTTGGGGGTTACGGTTGTGTTAATTGTGGTTTTGATGAGTATCTCTCATAGTTGTGGAGGTAAAAATAACAAATAAAACGCAAGAAATAGATAATATTTGAGGAGGAATCTTCACAGTTCTTGACACAGTGTTGAAAATTTCTCATACAACGTCAACTTTTGAAAAGTATAGATGCATTTTTTTTCTGTGAGACAGTGACCGACGGCACTTCTAGGCACGGCACTTAATTACAGCTGCCCTCCCTGCCCGTACATGGCTACGCCCATGTATGGTCGTATTGAGAAACCTCATTTTTTGAAGTCTGTTAAAAAGTGACAATTCCGTACTAGAAAAGGGTAAATATTAATGTTACATACTTTTCATTACCGCTTGCTGCAAGAAACTACAAAATGCAAATTTCGTATTAGGTCCCTTTTATTCTCACCGAGCAATATCTGAGAGGGTCCATGCCGAAGTCCATGTCCTAAATCATGATGTAAACGCGGGACGGAACGTAATTCGTTTCAATGAGGAGCCGACCTTGATATTGTTTGGAGGTGAGGTCACGTGTCTGAACCAGAAACAGATAATAATAGTGATGATCCTGGTCTATTGATTTTTTTCTTACTACGATTTTTTTTACTAATTTTACGGTAACGGTCATCAAATCTTTTGATTTAAACGATAATTTGAATGAATAGTCTGACAGTTTTACTTAAATTCTTAATTTCTTTACTTATGATGTTATTTATTTATATTATAACAAAATCAAAATCGGCCAAGAGCTAAATCAGATACCAGACCTAATGTTATTAACAGTGATAGGTGCAGTATTAAATAGAAGCACCTGCTTGTTATGTTTCACGATAAATTGTTTACGAAATTTTTTATACTGTTTTACGAAAGCAATACACTGTTCTTTTCAGAGAATTACCTTATCACAGTGGTATTTGTTCGCCTAGAATTCCGATACGATTACGTTACGCTGCTGATCAAATTAATTATAACGTCGATTGAACCAAGCTGTTAAGAAGAAGCGGGAACAGTGCCAACTGATCCGTCAAAAATGAAAACAAAACTAATGGGAAGCGTTGAACCCGCAGTAAACCAAACAAAAGGTTTATTAACGTATGTTAATGGAAATGACACAGTGAATACGAAATGATGTATGGTTTAGTTTCATTCATTATTCCTTGATGTTCCAAAGTAGTATTCAGTTATATTATTTGTTAATGAGCCAACTGTATGAATGAACTGTGATTTTCTTGCTTATCGTGATTGTCAATGTCATGAAATCGACTTTAAATAATATTAATACCATTCTCGTAATTATTTTACTATTTAAGAATTTGTAAGTCATTACCGAATGTAATAATATTAAGAAAAAATGTGACGTCTAGACGGTAATAGCTTTAGTAATTAGCAATCATGAAGGTGTATCGTGGCGCGTCCGCCATATGTAGGGCTTCCACCTCTTTTCGGCAATTAAAGTATATTAGATTGGCTATAAAAGGTAATGAAAGAAGTACGTAGTTTGAAAATGGAGCAAAAGGAATTCAAGTCAACGAAACGGGGGGAAATCAAGATAATCTTTGACACTTGTTTCACGTTAAAATGCTTACGATCAAACTTTGATTCCATTCATGTATTTTAATCCCAAGTCGTTCATATTGGACGATTTGGGATTAAAGAGTATTTTTGTGTAAATTACAAAACGTGAATACAAAAGTTCAGCTCAATTATTATTGGTCCCCGGGTCAAATATTTCTTGCAAGATTTGTAAACTATGAACATAAAATTTAAATTAAATGACTTTGTTACTAATTAAGTTAGTGTTTGCATGTGCTCCGGCGTGAATCAAATAATTATGTAAACTGTCTTGATAGTCAGTCAGTAATACATGGTTAGATCATTCGAGCGTATAGGCACGCAATATATTTAATTTTACTTAACCGTTTTAACGATTATACACAAATAATACATAAAAATACAGAGTGTATTCGACATTGTTATGTCCCAGTACAACAATAATGACTTCAAATATTTTTCTCAAAACGTGTGCCAATCTTCGCACTATGAAAACTAAGGGACCTCCAAATTGAATTAAATACTTTAAACTACTAATAACGTAGTCTATTGTCTAGCCTAGGAATTAAAAATGACGATTTTTTATAAGAAAATGCAAACATAAATATTACGTCCCTTTAATAATAACCGCCCGCTTCTAGAAACTCCACAAAATGCGAACACAAATTGTTTATTTCCACAAAAAGCACGATTAAGGTCCGTTTTATTCTGACCGTGCGACATATGAAACGAGGCAAAGTCCATGTTTTCCTTTCATGCTCATCGTTATTTCGTCTTCTTTGTGCCGCTACATGATTTGTAATGTCCGTGTTTTGAAACACACGTCTGTCGTCACCGCCGACACGAGACACAAACTACATGTTGTTATCATTCCGTATGCATTGTATTGTTATTGCATTTCTTTTATTGTCAACAAAGAGCATTGTTGTGCATTCATTTGATCAAATTATATTTGATTTTCAACTATGTTACGACGTCTCATTTCTAGATGAATAAATAAAACAATACAAGTAATTTATGAGTTCTTAAAAATATGGAAAATCTTAATAATAATATTAATAAAACTATGTAAGAAATCTAAAGCGCTCCATAAATCCTTTACGAATTTTGCTCAATCTCATAAGTAGTCGAATGATGAATATTATAACGGTTAGGATTTTTATTTAAAGAGTCTCATGAACGGACATAAGATACGATTATTATTAGATTAACTTTAGGTGTTGGTGATTTGATTCTTAAAAGTAACATGTTCCCATTGGAACTAATCCTGCAAAAAAATGTTTGCGTTGTGATATGAGAAGCTACGTCGCCCGAAGACAAAGTCCATATTTGATTTTCAGAAGAATTCCACAGTACGCAGTCACGAGTGTCCCGACGGGCCCTCGCCGCCGGACAATTGTCGCGTGGACTTTGTCCCTCATTGTCAGTCTTGTTGTAACTCGTAAGGCCATCTCCTGAATGGTGTTTTGCTCCCGATATCATATCGGGTACGATTGATTTACGCAACTTTTGTTTACATCGCTTTGTTGCATTGTCATTTTAAGTGGGGAAATTCTTTATATTTGCAATCTGCGTCACATTCTTTGTTATTTTCAACAATATCTTTCTCTTACAGTCTGATTTAAACAACAGCGTTTCTGTTTTAGATTATTATTTTATATAGAACATACTACATCATTGTTGTTTCACTTTCTTTGTGATTTTATTTTCGTGTCAGTTTTTGCAGTTTTAAATTGCATCGTTGACTCGTGTAGGTATTTTGGCTGCGCCCACTTTTCAACCTTAGTATTTTCAGTTTATAATATGTCACTCTGGAAACATTCCAAACAGTGCATAAATTCGATATAGTATTCGACGCCGATATATAATTACTTTAAGGAATTTGTCTAACTAGATTTATGATTTTAGTACAAATTTAATATATTACTTTATTAAGGGTAACGAGTCTTCTCTTTTGCTAACCTTTTATATAAATAATAAAGAGTGTGATTGTTTTACTGTATCTTATATATTTCTGTATGTAACGTAAATATCCATTCAGACTTGAAATATGCTTAGGCCCTATTTCTACCACTGTCATCTGTTACTTATCCTTGGATTTTATTTATTTATGTCACATAATGTAAATTTTTACTCCATTACTAGTTATAGAAAAACTTGTATAGAAACTAAGATTTAATTTAATTAGTAATTTCATGTAAACCTGACGTCGTCTACAGTGGAACTGTTCACAGTTGAGCAAGTTTCTAATGTAATGAAACGCTTCAATTAAACGCTCCTGTTATGCGATTGTGCAATTAATTTAACTACACGATATAGTAGTATTGTGTAAGGCTGTAAAGCCGTTATTTATGATTTGATCGCATTTACAACTGTTATGCAGTGCTTTTATCGTATTATTTAAATTGCTTCGTAAAACTAAGATAGTTTGGTAATAATGTTTAGTTTATTAAAATAGCGTTTTAGTTGTATCATATACTTACCGCGCCTTAAATTAATAAAAGTGTTTGCGACTTCGTAGTATTTCTTACAGGTAGTACAAATCAAAAAAGAAATGTGATAGCCCAGTTATTTGAATTTCTCTGAATCCGAACAAATCTGCAACAGATATAGGATTAACAACAATCCTTAAATTCTATCCCGGTAAATAACATCTGCTTTAACTCAGTTCTTCGCACGATGAATAAAATTTTTCGTTTCAATATCAGATAGTCACTAATGTCTGGCATATTAATTTTAATTAAACTTAATAGATAAATTTATATCAATTAACCTGTGATTCAGGAGACGTGTTATTTTGACAATTTTATTTTGGTATCTATTTTAATATGTAATTAAAAGCTTGAAAGCAACCAAATCCACTATTACGTGCAAGTATCTATTGCTGCAAATACCACCATAACATTTGCGTTGTGACACTAAAATTTTGGAGGGGATGGGAATGACTACTTCGGCCTATGAGTTCTAACTTAAGCAGTTCTTGATGCTCAGGAGCAACAGTGGCCCTTTTACACTAGATGCATTGTCTTTTAATTGAAGTAGCAAACAAGCATGCAGTCCATCCGATAATAAGTCATCACTTCGGATTATAGACATCTGTAAGCAACATCATATAGAACAAGAGTCCGTGATCACTGATGCATTAGTACTAACGGGTATAGTCCTGAAGACTAGACCCTCCATAAGAAAGTAAGTCGGTAACTAAACATATTACATAACAAAAAGTAAAAGTACGAATAGAGGTGACCCTTTTCTGCACCAATAGTCTGCGTTGTAATCCGGTCACTAACTCAATTATAACACCGATACTGATAACTGTTGATAACTATTACTATAGGACCTATATTAAGTATTGCAATGTGGATTATGTTAGATCCTGTTGTATATTGTATATTGATAATTCAATAATCCCTTCTCGTGATAGTCATACCGGTAGAAGATTGTCAAGTTTTAGACCACGTGTTGTCTTGCTATAAATGTATTGCGATCGCTTTTTTTTAGTTTAGTTTCTCGATAGACGGAACCTTGCGTGGTACGGACACTTCCTGAAAGTACCTAAGTATTAGGTGTTGTGTTCTGTGCTTGTGTGTTATTTTAACTGTTACCATAATTGGATGTCGCAAGAGATTGTGACTTAAGGCAAGTTACCACCAGTATCTACCTATAAGTATTTAATATGAGATCTCCGTTAAGGGGTCTTTAATGGGCCACAACAATTACCATTTTACGTTGGGTTTCTTTATGACCATATAATTATGTATTCTTTATTTTATGGAAGTAGCAAACGCGCATGCAGTCCACCTGATAAATAAGATGAAAGTCTTATCTGAGGTAAGGCCATAGATTCGTTTACTACCCCTGAGATTTAAGTGGAAAGCCTTACCACGCAAATATGTACCTAGTACCTACATACCATAGTTACATACCATTGTACCATACGTGTCAGATGTATGATGAATTTTACCACAAAGTACCCTCTAACCCATTTTATCTTGCAAGGAAAATGGTCCCAACTGAATTTACCTGTGATTCAATTGTGAACTTTGTCCTGTGACGAGTCCGAAATATCCTGTTGTGCGCCTATTTCCTCAAACGTGTAAGTGACGTGCTCGGGTCACGTACGCCGATCAATTATAAGATTTTTTAAAGTATTGCCTATTCATTAATATGTAATAGCTTTGTGGTATTGACTTCGGGCTAGGGTCAACGTGGTGGAATTTATGCTAAATCAGCGGGATCTAAAGATATTTTGAATACCGTTTACTTTGAAGAATCAATTATTTCTGGCGGCCCCCAAAATTAGAAAAACACAAATCCACTATCGCTTTCGAAGCCGTTTCAATACATAACTTCATCTGGACTTATAAGCGGCCTCTAGGGCCTACAAGAAACGTTATTGCGCCCCCTTTGGAAAACTATTATAAATGCTTGTAACTTTGAGAAAAAACTCGTGCTCAGCGGCCGGTCAAAGATTGATGACGACTTACTATGTATCATAGGTTTTCCCAGTGTCAGATTTCGTTTAACGCTACAAGGGGTTTTATTTAAGTATTTTTATATTTCGCCTAATCCAGACTCAGCTTCGCTTAAACTCTCAGAACAGAAACTGTTTTTTGTATCACTGAAATCTTTGTACCGAAATTTAAGCTTAGTTTGTATGCAAAATAAAATTTTGCGTGTAGGTGTGACCGTGTGAGGTACAATAAAGATATTTTTTATGGTTACAAGTCAACAACCTTTGGAAAAAAAATATTTGTAGATACGCTTAGACTGGCTTGTTATCTGGATTTATCTTTATTTATTTATTTCCCAGTATATTTTTGCATTTCTTTACGTTAATTACACAAAATAATCCAGATGTGAGATTAGATGTGTTACTTGATGATTTTTCTCCTCTCTTTCTATTTTTACTATCTTCCATCTCGCACTTCACATTCACATCTACTTCTCGAATGAAAGTATTATAAACTAGTACGTAGTAGTAGTAGCTACTCTTCATTCTTAGAATTTTAGGAAATAGCATAGTTACTAACGGCTCTATATTATGTTCTGGTGGTAAGGAGCGCTGTTTCCGATACCTCTTACGACCTTTCTTGGGTCGTTTAAATGTTAATAACCTCTTCGAACACGTGTTCGATTACGCGTGGTAGCCGGTCTGCGTTAGTATCGGTGGATGGACGGTTAATGGGGACTTTCGAGGTGACAAACACTTCGTTATTGCTTAAATTTTAATACGCCTCATGTGTAATGTGTGACGAAGCAAAATAAAGCTTATTTTATAAATCACGATTCTCAGATAAAATTGCAAAACAAATGGTACGAATTTTGCAATTACTCATCGCTAAGGGGTAACGTGTTGTTCATTTTCGTCGAATGTTATTCACATTATTATCGATGTTATTGGCGGCATGATAAAGATCGTTATTTTCATGAATTTTCATAGCAAGCTTATCTGGTTCAGTGGCCTTATTGTCTGCATTTTGCATACTTGTCATATCGGCGATATCTCTTTATTTTGCTGGCCCTAAATAATGTTTATTATTGATACATCCCGGCCGTGTCTATTACATGTCATTTTCCAGAAAGTAAACGATGTAGATTAAGAGTAGCGAACTAGTAATATTGTAATATATTTTCTAACGAAGACCTCATCTTGCTGTTTCTGAATCTACATACTAACGAATACTTCTTTTTGTTACAGGTTGAAACAACACAGAAATGTTTATAGACGAGAATGAGACGTGAGTACCGTTTACATCTTAAAACATCGTATTAACAACTGCTATGAACAATTAGATTCAATTACAATTATCAATTGTAATTTAAATTGTCCTATATTTGCTCACAATAGAGGATATAAATTAAGATACTAATTATAATTATCTTAACACAATTAATAACAATTAAATTAAATTTATTGATACATTATTGGGACAAATAGGCAAGATAAGCTACTGCGCAGTAGATGGTCGATGTGGTAACCAATAGGAAGTGTCCATTATATTAAAGTCTCTCGTGTTTAATTTTGAAGAAGATGACATTATGCTTTGGAAGTGCCTCCTAAATAAACACATTTCATATCTAACTCGCTATCCACTGCGTAAATAAATTTTAACTAGGCTTTTTGTATACTTTGTAGCTTTTGAAACACCTATTTGTAAAACTAAAAGTATTTGACGTCTTTTTAACCTTCTCCTTCTTTTGACTTCCAAAAAAGGAGGAGGTTCTCAATTCGACTGTTTTATCATTGAATCTTCGACTTTCGACTGGGTGAACTGATTTTGACATTTTTTTTTATTTGATTTGATGATTTGGTGCTTTTTATATATGATAAGATTACTAAGCTGAGACATGAGATGTCAAATTGGACCTTCAACTCTTCAACCCTGATGATGCAGGGATACTTCGCCGTAGAAGTTGGCCATTTATTGCTTGCGTTTATGCAGTAAGATTACTATGCACGGTATTGCAAACCTAATTTATGGCATAGAATTAGGTTGAGCTGTACTGATTTATATTGGATGGATTAGGTTAGATTTGAACATAATAGCAAACATAAAATCAAGCGAGCAGGCCGCGGCAGCGCCCTGCGAGCGGGTGCGCCCAAAACTTTATTCACCTCTATATAATTCATAAAAGTATTGTTAGTCATGGCTTAGGACAAAATTTTACATTTATGCTGGAAGTTGAATTAACGTTTGTATTAATTCTAATTTAATTTGACGACCCGCGTGGCTGAGCGGTCACCATACCGGGCTGACACGCAGTGGGTCCCGAGTTCGATTCCCGGCCAGACAGACATCTGAATGATGAGTTTAGTTTTCTGTTCGGGGTCTGGGTATTTGTGTATTCGTCTTTGTGTGTCCATGGCACCCACGACACAGGAGAAAATCCTACTGTGGGGCAATGAGTGTAGAAAGCGTTTAAGCGTTTATTAATGTTTAAATTTATGCTTTTGTGTAAATTTATATTTACGAAGTTAAATTAGTGATATTATACGAAGACAAATATCAATAAAAAGTATCGTCACTAAAAAGCGTGAAACAATTTTTTTCACGAAAAATAGAAACCATATATGAGTTGGTTTCTATTTTTTGTGAAAAAAAAATTATTATCTTGTAGGACATAGATTCGTTGTTGTAATTCAATAAAATATATTGAGCGCCGACTTCGGGACTGTACATAGTCCCGATGTGTATGTAAGAAACCAACATATATTTAAATTACTTTTTGCTTTTTTGTGGTACAGAAGTCGCTTTCTATATTTTGTTAAAAATTTTTGGCAACTTATAATGCCAATATAACATAGAATTTATGATACGTATTTAATCCTCTGGGTTACGATTTCGTTAACAAATATATTTTCATACGTTGGCTAGCTCAATATCTTTGTGAACCTCTTTCACCCTTTTTAATGTAGTTACCAGATACGGGTCTATGACAATAAACAGTGTTATTTTGTATTAACTTGACTGATCCGCCCGCAGACTTGTCCAAAATTCAAACGGAAGAACTAATAGAATAAATTGAACAGTTGCTGTTATGTTATTTGCTGTTTTATTAATGTAGTAGTGCACTCCGTGCATAGGTATATGTTGTTCTATTAATTTATTCAGATTCTACATGACTGGACCAAATCCGAATTCACTTTTACCAACGAGAAAATATCTGAAAGATTCTTGGGTTTCTTCATTACGTGCGTGCATCGACCTATAAAGCTTATCTAAAATCCGTTACTTACCTAAGATCCGTTGTAGATATGGTGAATATCCGAGTAATTGGTTGAGTCACCTGAAAAATTAGTACATTCAGTACAATCTGATCTGATCTAAAGTAGAAAATATTGTTTTTGTATTGTTTTGTGGTTTCATTGGTAAATAAATCGCATCAATTTACTTAGGTCCTAGTATAAAGGGTATTTTTTAATTTGACTTATTCCTTAGTCTGGCTGTCAAAAGAACATATGCGCGAAGGAACCGTTTATCAATACTACGAAAATCACTTATCTGTCCAGTTCTAAATATAAAGCTATTACTCATTATCGATTGCAAAATATTCGTTAAATATTATCGTCTTACGATTCCGCCGCCCTTATCAACATCCGTGTCTCAGCTCAGCAACTGAAATGTCAGACAATACAACAAAACTGTGGCATTTTCTGAGACCGCATATTGTGTAATAGCAAAACACATATTCGTGTTACTTTTTTTCAACGATAAACTTTCTAGCAAATCAAATGTACGAAATTCGCAGGCGTAGTAACATTATGTAGGCCTACGCGACGTCCGCCCGTCTGATCCGACTAAGCCGATATCAAAAGATAAGCTTATCAGTGTTACCGGTATATAATATACGATCACCGGCCTCCAAAATAAGTCAAGCTGTGATTCTTGAAACTATAAGTATCGTTGTATCATAAAGTTATTAGATTATCCATTTCCCAAGTATATTTTAGTTGAGTGGAAGTTATTTCAGAACATGGGAGCGTATAATCCGTACAAGTAAGTTTTTTATATACCTAATTAGCGCCTTAGAATTTGTCGTGTGAGGGACAATATGTCTAAAAATACAAGTAAGATACTCCATCATCGTTATAAAGCATCTAACGTATTTGTCATTACAAAAATATTTGCGACACAAAGTTAACTAACACCACGTGGTACTTCGTATTTTGTACCCTTTTAGATTACTGTAAGTTAATTTTAAGTCATATTTCTTCATTCACAAAGATCACATCACGTTTTTCTTCGTGATGTGCTGTAACTACTTCAGTGGCCTCGCGCGATGTTCACGGAATGTTTTTGTTACATTGCTTACTTTTGCAAAAAAAACTAACTTCAGATACCACACAGTAAACACGTCACAACCATTCACGTTTTTGTCTTGTAATAACAGCGCACTGCTTTTAGTAATAAAGGTGTGGTTTTCCTCCTCCTCAAATTTTATGATCTACATTCGGAAAGGTTTCAAGGTGTGATCATTCTGGTTTGCTATCTTTGTAAGTTAAAAGTTCGTAAGATGCTCTATCTCACTAAATTGACAAGAATATTAGTAGTTCACCTCGGTTGATCGAGAGATCATACAATCGATGCGCCGAAACGGAACGGGTCCAACGCTTTCACTGCATCGGCGCGGCCGTGCAACCGGCCCGTACGGCTGTTTGCGAAATACCGCTGAGGTTTCTTGTATATTGTTCCTAAACCTTGGTTAACAGCATAGCTATGGTTGAATTCCACGTGATTCAAAGTGGCGAAAACGCCACTCTACACTTCGCGTCACTATTGTGCAGAAACAATCGGGTAGACAAAACTTGTTTAAGTTGTAAAACAATTTGTTCAGCTTTAAGCTGAACAAATTGTTTTCCTGGGCATTGTTTCCATGGCATGTGATAATTTGGTATTAATAGTTCAGTGTCTGTTTAGTGTTTGTTCCCAGAAATATAAATTACTGGGAATCAATAACTTCAGTATAATATTTTATCGCGCAACGGTAATGTGAACAGGGTCATAAACTAAATTAGTTAAAATATTATTTGTAAGGAAAATTTTATAAAATTTACCTAACCATTATGTATGACTGATAGCCACGGAAATTTAAATTAATTATTTTCTGGCTGAGGTCCAATCCGACACTACATGTCGTCATTCAATAAATGTATCGACATACATATGATTGACTGCCGTGCAGTCAGGCCGTAATTTTCATATTGCATTAATGGTTCAAGACCCCTGTTGCCGGTGAGGTAAGGTAGTGGGTACGCTCATAATTTGCGATTCATTGTCGCTAAAGACACACATCCTCAAGGGAGTCTTCTCGCAAATTCGCCAATGTAACGGCGGCTCATTGTCTCGTCCTTGCGTTGTGTGATACATTATATTATTGATGTGGTTTATAATAAACGATATAAATAATGCTAATAAGATAGTTTGTTTGTACACTGAAAGCGCTAATCTCTGAAAATAACAGTTTTCGAAATACACTTTTTGAAGTTAATAGGTCATTATTGAGCTATAATTCATAAATCATAGATCGAACTTGGAGATCTTTCTGTAGCAGGCGCCGTCATATACCTTGGTACTAATGCACAATGCCGATGTAAATGGTTTTAGTATTTTAAAAGTAGTAGAGTGCAGATAAGGGGACAAATAGAAATAAGTATAGCGTAAGACTGGAGAAATATGGACACTTTTACAAACGGCGGGTGAAATTTCGTAGCACAGGTAGTTTCTAGAATACAATACAAATAAAGACACCCATGCGCATGATCAACTATACAGAACTTAATATTATCAGTGTGGGGTCAATTAATTGAAAGTAGCAACCGCTCGTTTATCTTTGTTTACATTAATGTTCAGTTTAAATTTAGCACTCGAGTGTTATCATTGCTAAATCACTTATGAAACGTATTGGTTTACATAACGATGAGTGCAGTTAATAATAGCACTCAGCACTCCACTGTTCATAAGTTATAATCTTAATTATTATCATTGTATTTAAATTCACATTATATCACTTTGAGATACCTACAATGGTAATTCAAAACTTTAAATGACAACTATTTATTTCCATACTTTCCTTGAATGACCTCCTTTAGATAATGAATATTTAAAAAAAAAAACTTAGGGTAGTCTGGGGAGTACCCCGCAACACTTAATTAGAGAAAGCCATTTAAAACATTATATGCCTGAATAAAAAAAACATATTGGCAATACTTTTCAAGCTTACCTAAATATTATAGGAGACCTATCTTTGGAATGTCTGTAGCATTGATATAGTAGCTGAAGTACTCTTGCTTCGCTACGGGACAAAAATAGGTACTCGCCATCTTTAAAAATTGCAAAATATCAAAATCATAAATAGCTTATAAGTAGACGCGGTAAATAAGCTACATGCAAATTTTCATGTAAATTAGACCAGTGGTTCTTGAGGGATTTAGTAACAAACATACACACATCATCTCATTTTTATAAAATAATATATATAAAATCGTAGCTCAACAAAGTAAAAAAATAAGAAGGAAATAGGAGCGCTTAGTATTATTAGCATTATCTACATTCTGAAGCGTAGGCTTAACCTTGTACTTCGATCGGTAATTATCACGTACCTCCGTTAACAATGGTACTACACTGACATATTCAACTATTGCTACAGGAAATTATATATTTACTTATTAGTTCTATTGTCTTAATGTTATTTTTTTGTAACACAAAATTTGCCAATCTTGAATCACGTTTCATGTTATTAATTTTGCTATCTGAGAAGCGATTGGCACATGTATTTGCTGGTCAATGCAGCCCCGTTAATTTAAATCAACTTCAAATAGATCTAGGAGATGCATTTTAAGGTGATCGCAGGTGCCTGACGTAAGTAGGTCTGGCTAATCAACGTCTTCCAGTCATAATTATGTACCAGTCACTCCATTACATTTATTGTGATCATCGCTATGATCACGGCTACACTACAAATTCGTTACTGTACTGTTTAATAATGGGTCACAAATTATAATATTTCGGCATAACGACTGCAAATAGCAGCAGCGGTGGCCTTTTAACATTTGCATCCTCACCTATTTTTCAGTAAATGGTACTATTGAACCGTAATCAATTTTAATCTCATGGTCTGAGTTCAACGGTAATAATACCATAGTTTTCTACGTTTACCTTAGGGGTATTAGGGTAATAATAGGTTAAAATGTTTACTATTGCTATAGAATTCACTTGTAGCAAGGGCTATTAGTAAATTTTAATGGTCTATAAACGTACGACTACGGTAGTTAAGTACAGGGATAGGCGTATAGTGTGAGGTAACGAGCATGGCGTGCCGCTGGCTGGCGGGCGACAATCGATACATGAGAATAAGATAGGTCAGTGTCGGCTGTCGGGTGCATGTCGTCTCGCGCGTCGGCCGTGAACTGCGCGCATGCGTGCCCCGAGTGTAGGGCTGCCGGGTTGCATATGCATGTATGCATGCGCTTAACGCGCTATACCTTTACCACAATATAGACAACCAACCGTTGTCTATATTGTGCCTTTACCGTAAATTTGATTTGTTACATTTGATACAACTCAATACAATTTGAAACAATCCAAACTTAGTCTTAAATTTAATTGAAGTTTTCAGTAGTTAATGGAATTGACGTGGTCGTCTCATTTTGCCATGTATATCGTAAACATTATAATAAATAACTAGATCCCGTCTCTTTTGTTCATAGTTTTGTTTATAATGTTATTTTCGGAGATTTTTTAGTCACGTTGTTGTAAAAAAAATTGCGAATTTAAAACTGTAAATTACAAGGAAGTGCTCACTGTAGTAGGTGTTAGTAAAATAGTCATTTTCATCATATGTTATTATTTATTTTATAACTTGTAGTTTTCACTAGTAGTTTTTCAAAGTAACCTAGGAAGGTTACTTTGAAAAATGTATACTGAAGGAATATTTGAATTTACAATTTCTTTGATATAAGTGACAACCCTATCGAGTAAGCTTATTAGTTTTTTTTACTCTTGTTTCAATTTAAATGTTCAAGGACGCGTTCATACTGTTTAGAACGAAATACAATGAAACGCTTCGTATAAATGTCTCTTTACCTTACCGCACCCTTGAAATTGAAACACAACAGTACTGTATAACAGAACAGGGGCCATCCATTACTTACGTGAGGTGATTTTGGCAATTTTCGACTCTCACTCCCCCGTTGGTGAGGTGTAATGAGATTTATCTCGTGAACTAATCGCAAGTGTTCAACATTAGGAGAGAAACATCTTTAATTTAATGTAATCTAGGTTTCTCGAAAACTTTCACTGTTTCTTTCAGATAGAAATATATAACTACCTGAGATTTAATGAGATTTGACCCCCCCCCTCCCCCTAAATGTCATGTAATTTATGGTTTTCCTCAAATAGGTTTGACGGTACGCAACATTAGGAATGTTAAAGATACAATTTTTTTCTATTATGTAAAAGTCTTATATGTATCTATGTATATATATGAGTTATTACATTGTATCAGAATAATTTGTCTTTTTTCATGTAATAAATCCATTGCCTTGAGACGGTCGATTTTACACATACGGATCTACTTACGAAACTGGGCCGTTTGATTTATTGATGGTATCTGATGGGGTCAATTGGTATCATACCGATAAATCGATTTGTTGGCATTAATGGAGAATTAAACTCGTGATGTGATAAATAAATACTTTAAATATAGTATATTAAGTAGAAAACAGTAATGGCCATTATTTACGTAAACAACTCGAAAATAGCGGCTATCAAATGAATATAAGTAATTATAAAGTAATTGGACATTAGATACATGCTGCTTTCGCTGGTCGTTTATACCAATCGTGTGATAATGATCTCTAATCAATCGTTATTGGAAATCTATTTATACAGGATTATATTAATTTCGAAAGTTTTATATTTAGTATTTCGTTAAATATAAACCTTAAACTTAACTAAATAAAGAACTGCTATAAAATTTTCTTTTGCTATCACTTAACTTGCATTGCATGAGATCGGTTAAGAATTTCTATAGTCAGTCAGCTCATATTTAGTACATTAAAATTGTCTGTGAAAACAACAAGTACATTTATCAGTATTATTATCTGTTATCAGTCGTACTATTACACGTAAAAATAAATCCTATATTATAATACTTCTTATTGTATAAGGCATCCGGGTTAAAGTCAGCTCTTATACGGATTCACCCAATTCCTTAACAGCCAATCGAATTATTTCTATGCATGATAATATTGGTTTAACTTTAGTCTGAATAATTTTTATTTCTGCTTTATAGCACTAGTGCCAAGTGACGTATTTTGGTTTAAAGGGTTTAGTAAGGTATCCAGGGGGTTAGCTAGTGTAGCAACGTACCTGTGGCTAACCACAGTTTGGTTTTGTATGAGTACACCTTTTTATGGGCCGAAGTAATCATATACTATTTACTTACATTGTGGGAGTAACGTACGGTGAGAATATAAAAGATCTAATGCGACATAAGCATTTCGTGGAGTAATAAAATTGTGGTCGCATTATGAGATGTTTATTGAAAAGCGCGGTCATTAAAGAGACGTATCGTCTATGTTTACNTATTAATAAAATTGCCAAAGTTTTGACTTTCCGTCCCTCTCGGTCTCACTGTGTGATATATACGTGTCTGTCTGAAGATTCTGTGACTGTGCAATTTTATTAATGCATAATACGCATTATGCAGCGAAGTGCAACAAACTCTGCTATAATGTATCAAGATGCACCACGATCATCCACTTGACAGTTTTTCATCTCATGCGCATTTCCTAGATATTTTTAGGATAACTTATGCCTCTCCTTATCTTTGATCCATTTTTTTTTCTGAAGCTGCGGAAGATGTAAATATGAAAACTGAATTTATTAAAATGCGCCACCGCGTGAACCACTTAACTTTAGTTGATTCGGACGAAAACGTACACTTTACTTTTATTTTAATAAGCGAATACCTACAAAATGTAAAGTCTTTTCATTGAATAATTTATACAACTTATTCTTTAAAATATGTTTTCTGATAAAATAAAATAAATATTTGTTTGGTGTCCAGGCCAGAGTCATGGTGGGTGTCGGCGGTGCTGCGCACGATCCGCGCGGTGGCGCTCGTGTTCGACGTGCTCACGTTCCCCGTGCACCTGCTACTGCAGCGGCCCTGGAGGAAGCGCGCGCTCTCCAGGCGGATTAAAGTGAGAATACTATTATTGCTGAATCTTTTGAACTCTTACTGGGGCACTCTGTAATTTTCATATAAATCGTTTCGTTAGCCATTCTTTACGTTTTCGTTAGTGGTTCGTGCTAAGACTACTTACTGGTTTATTTTAAGGTTCATTACTGTTGCGTTAATTGGAAACGTGAAATTCGGCGCTTTAACGCTTAAATTTAATGCTTTTACATAACTAACTTCAAGTTTTTCGTGAAATCTTTGGAACTTTGTTATAAATTTGGAACAAGTATTTATACCGATATAAAATCAATAAGTTTGATCTATTTAAAAATAGTTATTAAGGGTCTGTGAAATAATACAATAATACAAGGAACCGTAGCACTGTTCAACTAGATTTCTGACCGTTAACCGTGTGCAGGCGCGCATAATCGAATCGACGGCGGATAGCGTGACGGTGCGGTCGATATGCGAGCCGTGCGAGCTGCACGTGCGGCTGGTGCGCGACGGCGTGACGTGCATGGAGAGCATGCTGCGCGCCGCCGCCGCGCGCTGGGCGCACCGCCCCTGCCTCGGCACGCGCACCGTGCTCGGCGAGGAGGACGAGCCGCAGCCCAACGGCAGGGTGTTCAAGAAGGTACATTACAACTATATTTTTAAATTGTTTTGTCCTTTTGCCATGCCTCCCGAGTGCCCCTGGTACGGCGGGATATCTCGAAGCCTTGGAAACCTTCACAAGAAGCCTAATAAGTTACTATAGATGGCAACCGCTTTCGTTAGATCCAAAAGTCCACGTCCAACAGTACGTACGTACATTACCGAAGTCTTATTTAACTTCCGTAACGTAAAATGAATGGGCGTACAGTTTCGCACTATAAACACTTTCATCAAATCAAAATAAGACCGTTACTAACGTTGAAGACCAAGTTAGAATGCCCTGTAAAAATAAAACTTAAATGAAGCTATAAAGCAGTCGTGGATATTGCGACGACCCCACCATTTCAATTGCTAAGAATTTACAAGCCTTGACATTTTCGTGACTCGAATTGTTTTAGTTACTCAATTTACGTCTTTTATTTTATTTAGCTTAGAACCTTATCTAGCCTTACTGTTGCTTACATTTATTGCACCAAAATGCAGAGGGTCAAATCACAAGAAACTTAAATGAACTAACGACAGAAATAAGATAACATTTGCCTATTACCGCAGTGTTTCAATGTAAAGCCCTTTTGTGATGATCATAGAACCAAAAACGTTGGATTGGCGACTGGCCAACTTGCAAATCGGAGACTAATTCCGCTAATAATGCAAACTATCTGAACTGGTATCCAATTAGTGTTGTATATCTGTGCAAAATACGATTTGAATGTAGGTTAATTGTCAGGTTATGTCTTGTGTGTATGTATTAAATTGCAACTCTTAACTTACTTAGAGATGTTCTTATGTACCCACTTCTTTTATGAAATACAAAATTCCACCCCGCTGGATAATGTAATTAAGTTAAGCAATTTATGTAGTTTAAACTTATCCAGTATTGTTTGTGTATTATTGGAATGCTTTCTGCTTGTCATAGCCCTTAAAACTTGACTAAACCATGACAACAATAGAAACGCACGAGATAGAGACAACAGAAGCGTTGCTACGCTTGAGACATAAATTGGAATGTCCCATTAAAGAGTATGTTCGTTACCACACCCAAGAAGGGAGACCACATCAGCGCTTGATACTGCTTTTATTGGGTAGTATTAAGGGTCGCAGTAGTTTCATCGGAGCAGAATCTGATCTAACTATACTGATAACTATAATGATACCTTACAAGTCATTAGCAGAGTTGTCGTATGGGCTTAAGCCGCCCTAGGCCGAAGGTGATAGTCGCCCTGAAAAGCTCGATTTTAATTTTCCCGCCCGTTGAGTTTAATTTTGCCGCACTGGGAAATTGTCCAGGTTGTCACTAAATCTAACACGGAGGGATCATCAGCTCTATTTTATTACTCGTTTTAACGCGTTCTTCCGTTCGACAGTACAACATGGGCGACTACGTGTGGCGGTCGTACATCGACGTGGAGGCGGAGGCGGGCCACTTCGCGGCGGGGCTGCGCGAGCTGGGCTGCCAGCCGCGCCGCAACGTCGTCATGTTCGCGGAGACGCGCGCCGAGTGGATGGTCGCCGCGCACGGCTGCTTCAAGCAGAGTATACCGGGTGAGTGCCGACCTAAAAACATTTAGTGATCACGAGCGCGCTGATAACGGACCACATGCACATCTTAGAGAATTCGCGCCTCTTCACGCTCGACCTCCCGAAGAGCGCCCGCTCCCTCGTGAGCTCGAGGGACTTGTGTCCCCCGACCACCAGGGGGCCTAAGCAGTAGCAGCCTAGCGCGGCCACTCAAGACGCCACTCCATAAGGCTACCCAACGGCAGCCAATAACACCGGTGGACAGTGTCCTTGAGGCCCGCAAACTTTACGCCATTCGGCGACGCCACGCCGCGGCATAGGACGACTTTCAAAGTCAATTGATCACGTATCAAGTTATGATATATTGGCAATAATATAATTTAAAAATCGCATATCCTGCGTCGGGTAATTGTTAAAATTGATAAATTCACGATAATAGGTATTAGTCTAAAATCATATATATACATGTCAGTTCAATCTTCAATTTATCTCTGGATCATTTAGTTCCATTAAACATTAGTCTCCTTTTAAAGTTATGAGACGTAGATGGTTTCCGCGCATTGCTGTTTCGAACAGAAGATACTGACCAGTGTCTGTGTGACTTCATTTCACTCACCTGGTGTTAGTAAAAGTCAGACACACTGCCCAATGACCTGAGTTGTGATCATTGATCAGAATTGACGGTAACCTCCCCATTAGAACAGCTCACATGAAATTAAGGCACTAGCTCATTCACGACAGTATTCGCCCCAATATATATAACAATACATATAAATCATTTTATTTGACTGAAATTTATAAAGATCACATCAATTCCAGTGGTTACAATCTACGCGACGCTGGGCGACGACGCGATCGCGCACGGTATCAACGAAACCGAAGTGTCCACGGTCATCACCACTCACGACCTGCTGCCAAAGTTCAAGAAGATCCTCGCGAAGACTCCCAAGGTCGACACAATCATTTACATGGAGGATCAGCTCAAGGTCACCGAGAAGGAGGGCTTCAAGGAGGGCATCAGGATAATCGGCTACAAGGATGTTGTGCAGAAGGGCAAACAATCTAAAATTGGTGAGTGTTTTACTTTTAAATTGAACACCTGTCAAATTTTATGTTTGTTAACAACTGTTTCATTGATATTAGATAATGTCAAAATTAAGAATTACAACATAGTAAATATATTAAAACATAATGAAATCATAAACATAAAAAGTCAACAGCGCTTTTCTTTCGAACTTCCTTTAACTTAACAAATACAATATACTTATCACTTACAATACAACGAACTTAGAATAGAAAGCTCCGTAAAATGAACTAAATTTCTTATACTCTTATCTAAATATATTAATGACAGTAATTTCGATACAGCTTCTTATATGTAATTTGAAATATTATTATAAATAAATACGTTTTTTTACATAAATTATAAAATGTATATAATTGTAATATTATTGTCATAGTTCTCTTCGATTTAATGAATATATTAATCAGTAAAAACTAATTTAGTCAATTAAAACGATCGTATCGGTTGCAGAGTCGGTGCGGCCGGAGCCGTCGGACACGGCCATCGTGATGTACACGTCGGGGTCGACGGGCGTGCCGAAGGGCGTGGTGCTGTCGCACCGCAACATGCTGGCCACGCTCAAGTCGTTCGCGGACGCCGTGCCCATGTACGACGGCGACATGCTCATGGGCTTCCTGCCGCTCGCGCACGTCTTCGAGCTTCTCGCGGAGAGCCTCTGTATTATTGGAGGTCAGTTTCTTGCCTCTTCCGTTCGCGCCAACTACTCTATGTACGTTTTCGTTCATTCAACTTGTTCATTCATCTATTTATTATCATTTTATGGTTAATCTTTTATTAGGGTAACCTTTTTGCCTAGTGGTGTCCTCCGCAATCAACTCGGTTTGTAGAGTATAATTGAAAGACATTAAACAAAAAGATGAGAAAAATACGAATTAAGAGAATTTTTCATACTTCATTGTTCTCACTCTTTTCACTCTCTGCGGTCGGAACTATAAATTATGACATGACATTCATTCACTCAGACATTATGTTTTATAGTCAACTATAAAGTATGACTATAAAACATAATATCTGAATACCCTATTTTATAATTTTTAATTAATAATTTATTAGGTGTACCAATTGGATACTCAACGCCACTGACCATGTTGGATTCATCGAGCAAAATCATGAAGGGTACGAAAGGAGACGCCACAATTCTGCAACCCACTTGTATTACCACAGTACCCGTAAGTATAGCCTATCCTTCACTCCGAGGCCAAAAGCTTTATATAAGATATTAATCGATCATTGTGTAACTGGTGGACAAGAGTAATATTTTCTTAAAAGGAAAAAGTGAGAAATACTCATTTTTTATGTCTTAAGAGGCATTTACTTTTTATACTTAAACCTAACGATAAGGCAGACGGACTACCTGATGGAAAGTAGTCACTATCACCTATTAACATTTACAACACCAGAGGAATCCTCCATGCGTCGCCGGCTATCGAAGAGTGCTATTTTTGCACCTTTTTTTGACGACCCCAATGTCACAGCGCTCTACAAATACTTAAATTTTTAATTACCATATTTTTGATACATGAATTAAATCATAACACGCATGTTAAAATAATTATGTGAGTGCTAAATGGAAGTATGTTCGCAGCTGATAATGGACCGCATCAGCAAGGGCATCACGGACAAGGTGTCCCGCAGCGGGGAGTTCGCGGGCGCGCTGTTCAAGTGGGCGTACTCCTACAAGCAGGCCTGGATGAAGCGCGGCTACGACACGCCGCTGCTCAACCGAGTGGTACGTGGCGACATGATATTGATTGACATTCTGTTGATAGGTTTTTAGGAAATTTGGTAACAGACTTTTGGTTGGTGTATTTTTTTACTTATCGTATTATTTCGATATAGGTTGTTATATTTTAAACCTAAGGGATGAGTAATTTTTTTGTGATTATTAATTTAAGTATTAAAAAGTAGGTTCTTGTATCCATTTTCTGGAAAAAATACTTACATCAAAGATTAGGTTTCTTAGCAGTAGGTAGATTTTTGTCGGTGAGCACTTTTAAACAAAAAAAATAAAAAAATGTTTTGTTTCTTCACTATGTCGCTGGTAAAAAAAAAATGTTTATAGCAATAATTTGTCTATCTAGGAATGTATTCATGATGATCGTGTGTTTTTATGTAATGGAAACGGTGACATACGTGCCATTCGACCGACATTAAGCAGTCACTACCGTCTATTCTGATATCCGTATGGAATGTGATCACGAACGGCGCGACGTATAACGACGTGGTGTTGCGGCGCAGGTGTTCAAGGCGGTGCGCGCGCTGCTGGGCGGGCGCGTGCGGCTCATGATCGCGGGCGGCGCGCCGCTGGCGCCCGACACGCACTCGCAGGTGCGCGTGTGCGTGTGCGCCGACGTGGTGGCGGGCTACGGGCTCACCGAGACCACCTCCTGCGCCACCGTCATGGACCCCGCCGACCGCTCCACCGGCCGCGTGGGCGCGCCCACCACCGGCACCGACATCCGCCTCGTCAACTGGGAGGAGGGCAACTACCGCGTCACCAACAAGCCCTTCCCGCAGGTGACCTCGCACTCCCACTCCCTCTAGCCGCTGCCGCCAGTTGGAATGACTCGGATATTTAAATCTTCATTACTACTCCCTTCAAACCAGAACGTAGTAAAACCCTATGTAGGCTAATCCCTACAAAGGGTTTTAACTAGGGATGATCCTCTAACGCTTCAATTAAGTTAGCCATGAACTTTATCATTATCCAATATTTTCTATTCAGTCGAAGTTTTCGAGTGATCTAACTTCATAATAAGATACTTTGAATTTGGGACAGTTCCACCAAGGGGACATTTAAAGTGCATCCATTACGATAGGACTCAGAAAACTTTACATGGGTCCCAATGCACTATTCATTTTATGGTAAAATTACACATAAACGGGAAGATGTTTATTTTACCGACCTTCATCTTATTTCGTTCTCATACTTATTTCTCATTTAACTGTTTTTCATTCACATATTCTTTGAAAACGAATAACTTTTAATAACAAAATCTTTTAAAAGCCTATTAGAAGCCAAGTCAAAAATAAAAATCATGGATACTAATTATACCGTTAATATACTATAATAAAATAAATACATGTATGGTATTATTTTTATTTCTGTATTTAGATGTTAACAAATGATATAATTCCTTAGGGTGAGATCGTGATCGGTGGCGACAGCGTGGCGGAGGGTTACTACAAGAACCCGCAGAAGACGCGCGAGGAGTTCGTGGAGTCGGACGGGCGCCGCTGGTTCCGCTCGGGGGACATCGGGGAGCTACACCACGACGGATGCATCAAGATCATAGGTAATATTCATATTTTCTGATTGTTTTAAAATATTCATTCGAATTTATGAAATTGTTGATTTATGCACAGATCAAACAGAAAATCGAAAAGATGATTTTTTTAAGTTCTTATTTTATATTCGTTACATAAAAATAAATCTTCAAGTTCTAAGATAAAGTATTGTATAAATGAAGCTTGGTTGGTGAGTTTAGATCCGTATTAAGATACGTATGGAACCAAAAAGTTACAAAGTATTTTTGTTGTAACAAATACTACATTAATAAACTTAGTTGCTATTTTTGTATAACAATAAGGACATGAGGTTCGACTATGATTATTATTTTTAAAATTAATTCTTTGCTTACAATATATCCGTTAAATATAAAAATAATTATTATTATTCAACAAGATTAAAAGAAGTAATATGATAGATTTTTAAAATAGCATATAACTTTATTTAGTTTCGTTTTCATTACATCGTCATGTACCACGCGTCGACAGATCGCAAGAAGGACCTGGTGAAGCTGCAAGCGGGCGAGTACGTGTCGCTGGGCAAGGTGGAGGCGGAGCTGAAGACGTGTCCCATCGTGGAGAACATCTGCGTGTACGGCGACAGCTCCAAGAACTTCACGGTGGCGCTGCTGGTGCCCAACCCGCAGCGGCTCGCCGAGCTGGCGCAGCGCATCGGGCTGCCCGACATGGACTTCGACCAGCTGTGCCGCCACCCCGCCGTCGAGAAGGCCGTCGTCAAGGAACTCGCCGATCACGCGAGGAAATGTTAGTAACGTCTGTTCTGTGTGTGGGGGTTGGGAGGGTAAGCTGTGACTTCGGAGCGTTGAGGAGTTTTCTCAGAAAGTTGTGATTGAGCAGATCTAAATAGAAGCTATTGAAATATTTCTCAATTGGAAGTCTCCTCGTACATTATATGGTTCATTGGATTGAACACTTCCTAATTTAGAAACTTAAAAAAGATAGAACACCCTTCGTATATAAAGTGTTTATGATATTTCTAGTATGATTTTTTCTTTAAAATATAGTTGTAAGACATTAACATACTTTCCTCTGACGCAGTCGGGTAACAATGCAAATAAAACAGTGCTCATCTTTTCATTTTTATGTAGAATTTTGGGATCATTCTCTGGCCAGATGAACATATAAATAAGTGAATATGAAATCTTTAAGTTGTAATGTCACAACACGGGGCATTCTATTGATCTCATGACTAGGGGCTATTTATGTACCTACATAAAAATATGTATGACAATAGAATGTTTGTGTGTCAGGTGGTCTGGAGCGGTTCGAGGTGCCGGCGGCGGTGAAGCTGTGCACGGAGGTGTGGTCGCCCGACATGGGGCTGGTCACGGCCGCCTTCAAGATCAAGCGGAAGGACATCCAGGAGCGCTACAAGGAGGACATCAAGCGCATGTACGCCTCCTGAGACGCGCCGCACTAGTGCTCCGCTCGCGTACCACGGGATTTGGCAATGTTTGGGATTGTTTCGGCTCCGAGCCCGCATCTAGTTTTCTATCTTGTTGCATTTTGTCGGTGAAGCGCACGTATGTGCGCTACGAGAATTCCGGTGCATTTTTTCTAACATTCAAAAACCATTTTTTTTATGAAAACTACATTACTGACAAAATCAAACAATTGGTATAAAAGTCTGTTTTGTAAAAATTCGTTTTGCCAAATAAGTTAATGTTTGCATTTCGGAACATCCCTTGAAACGTACTAGGGGCATTTCTACTATAAACTGATCTTCAGTGAAATGATATATTTTAAAAATTTATTTGCCTTAGTCTAGTCGCAGAACAGCGATATTAACTTGTGTGTAGGAAACTTTGTTGTAATTATTAGTTGCTATCGTCCGCGTCTTTTGAAAATCTATGGGATTATAAATATTTTCATGTAAAGTAACTGTGTAATAATGTAGGTCTTAGCGTTAATTCTTGTCCTCGAATGCGGACACCGAGATTAGGCCTGAGATTTTATACTTGTATATCGTGATCATCACATCTACCTTAGGAATTCCAGAGATTTTTGGTAGCTTCATCTAAATCACCAAACCACAAAAATAAAAGTAGATTTTCGATTCGGTTCTAAGTTTCTATTATAAAAATCGGGTAAGAGCTGTACATATAACATTATTTATTTTTAAAATATAATCGTAGTGTATTTTCGTGATGAAATATTATTTAGTGCGAAAGCGGAGTGACGATCGGTACCTAGTTCTTGTCACAATGTCTACGGAATGAGGTTATTTTGTATTTGGATGTATTCGGTTTACTTGTGGTGTTCGTTCGGTACAAAAGGGTGCGGTGAGGAGTGATAAATCGTAGATCTGATGACTGAAAGGATTATGTGAGAAAGAAAAGTGCGTTTGTTTCGAATGAGCGCACCGCGATAGACGAGCTGTATATTTCTGTGTTATGATGGTATCTGTGTACTTTCTATAATCATGTGAAACATTAATGTATAGGATAGAGTAGACGGAGGGGCTGATGAGCCAATAAAGCTAACGGAGTCTACATTACAATCAATTTTAAATCTGGTAGATACTGGCCTAGCGTCACAAATTTAAATATCCATAGCCGGTCGACGTGGGATGATTTTTATTGGTGGGTGATTATTACGAATAAGGGAAATTCTCGACGTACACTGCTAGTACACGTTTGTAAGTTTTTAGTACTTAGGGAAACGAGGCGCGGGCCGCTGGCGCTCCGACGTTCGGTAAACCATGAAAAAATATTTTATTTTTATAAAGTTACGTAACGGCGAGTCCGTGATGATTAATATATTTATAAAGCACCTCCAATAATATCATTATAGTTTTACAAGTTAAGTCGCCCGAACGGCGAACGTGTACGTCACTGATATTTTTTCTTTGTCACAATTGTATAATAGTGAGATGCATAATCGATTAACCAAACGATATGATTTTGGGCGAGATAAATTATATTTGTCGCTTCTACTTGTATATAAAGGTTTCTTCGGTGTACATTTGATGCAAATGAAGTTTGTTGATTAGTTGTATTTGAGAATAGTGGGCTACAAAGACTGTGTAAGGTTGCGCTGTTTTAGTTAAACTTTCATATTTTAGTTTAGTGTAAAGTGATCTTACAAGGCTAAGATTTCAAATCTATTAAAGTATCTTATAAACTGGCAGCGTAGTTCTGTCAGCATTACATAACTTAACAATTCTTTGAAATTGTGTATGTTCGTACTTCAAGCGCAGTTTACTACTCTATGAACAATGTAACATATAGGGAGACAGTTACTCTCAACATTCTTGTAGCATTTCGATGTCTATTAGCATTTTGGGCATTTATACCCCAATTCCGAAAGATACTCGCTGGCGCCGCGTCGCCGTCTCTTACGCGACGTGGGCAGTGAGTGTTTATGGTTGAAGTTTTAATATTGCCAATGTAATGATGAAATGTAGAAATTATTTGTAATTAATAAGAAAATAAATTAAATGAAAAGGGAGATTTGAAGATAATTACTATAAAATGGTATTGTTAAAACTTCAATATCTAAATTATTAAATTCCATTAATGTATTTAAATGTTTTCGATGTTACTATAATAGGTAGCATGATATTTTTGATGTAATAGTTTTGAATCGATACGCATCGGCCGTTTCACGGTCGTTAGTAGGAGTAATTTGCTCAGTTTTTGTTTTAAAATCTTGTAAAATTCAAGTGAAAACCAATTTTGTATTATTTATTCAATAAATGTTAATAAAATCATGAATTGTCTTCCTTTCATTTGTCCTGTAAACCCTTTATCCTTTTTAAGTCTGAATACAATGTGATATACAGACGAAAGCATATAGTAAAATATAATAAAATCTTTAATTGTGCACCATGTATTTTTTACGGTACCATTGATGTAATTGTTTGCATAAAAGTATTATAATTAGATAGCGATTATATTTGAGAACCTGGATAGTAATCAGGCTATAGCTTTGGCTAGGAGATCTATGTCTATGAGGCTAAGGAGGTCTAACAACAACGATCAGCAAAACAGACTAAAAATCTATGATTTTTTTTTTTATATATTAAGTTTATGATTTCCTTTTTTTCTCGATATTTCGACCGAGTTGCATGGATCGTGGTCACGGCGAAACTGAAGGTCAATTAAACCGCATATTGTGAGCACCCGTTACATATTAAAAATAAGGTCAGGTTTGAATATTTTTTCTTACCTATGCTAACGGGGGTGGGTTAGAACATTATATCTCTATACGCCTCTGACGGAAAGTTATATAACCATAGATTGTGAAGGATAAAACCATGGATGAATTAATAAAATAATCAATTACGTAACATAACAGGATAACCGTGTTGAATAGATAAAGAATATCATAATTTTCCAGGAGATAAAAAAATACTTCATTAATGAGGAAGTACAAACCGATGTTATGGAGAAATTGATGCGCAAAAAGCAGGATATTCCTACTTTAAAAGGATACTAGGGAACAAAATAAAATACAAGGTTAAATCAGGATATCCTTTATTTGTGTATATAAGAACAATGGGTTATGCTTATGTTGCATAAAATTAAATGTACATAAACAAAGCATATACAACTAAATATGTCATTGATTGACTGTAAATTATTGGCTAACTACACCCCGTTAGAATAAATGAAAATTTCTTTATCATTTTATCTAAAACAAATTGTAAATATGTTCCGTTTTTTGGGTCTCTAAATATTTTGATTTGGGTCCCATTCCCAATTCTCGAAAATGTCTAGTCAGTTACGAATATACTATTCACGTCACAATAAAAGAAAACCTAACTTTCATATTTTTTTCATTAACAGGTAGCTTCCTCCCAGTCTTGCATTCAGAACATGAGTGCCTCTAGCTGCGTGTTGCTGTCGGACTAAACATACGCAATTATGTTTGAATGTAAGCTGTGGTTTACCATGTGGCAGAGTTACTTGTATTAATGAGAACAAAAAATACACAATAATAAATGAGTATAGATTAAATGCCCCCAATAAATTATGACGTAATATAATATCACACAATAGCAATAAGTTGAACACTTTTTCTTTTATCAAGCACATGATTGGGGGTATGTTGGTTTAGGAGGTAGCCATTTTGCAAAGCTGGCGCAGCTGCATGATCTTGATATCGTCGGTGCTGAACTTGACCACGCCCTCCTGGTTCTCGATGGAGATCAGCTGCCCTACTGCGTCGCGGTCATCTCCAGCGATGACCTGAAAGTGTTACATTGGTAGTATACATTTTTTATTTCTTAAAGTTATGATTTTATCTCATTTGTTATGTCAATAACTACGTATAATTAAAAATTTTGGCAGTTTTGAAAAGAAAAGAAAGTTTTTTTTTAATTCAACTGAAGCAACAAACGAACATGCAGTCATCAAGTTAACTTCACATTAAACAGTGGTTTTATTTGAAGTCAATCACAGATGCGTTGCTACTCTCGAGGTTAAGATGATTGGTAAATATGAAAATGAGTCGACAACCACAACCTTCCACCGAAACGCAAGAACTGGCCCATGTTAGGTGTGGCGGTGGTACCTCCTCGGTCTAACCTTACGTTCTACCTTGAGTAGATTACGTATTTTGATTAAATACAGATTTTATTATTATTGGTTAAAAAAAATACAAGATTTGATGGTAAACATTGGGACCGGTGAAACTAAATAAAAGCTTGTAAAATACGTTTATTTGTCGACAAACGCTATATATTAAAACTGAATGGAACATTATGACTACATTATATTAGTCACGTAACAATCATAATAAAAGTCAATCTGGAAAAATGGCTAAGGCAAGGACATAAAAATATTTTAAATAAAAAAAAAGTGGGTCTAGTTGGAGCAAGGCGTGCACCGACCTTGACCTTGTCCCCGCTCTGCGGCACGACGGGCTCGAGCGCGTGCGCGGGCAGCGTGAGCGTGCGGTCGTCGCGCGGCACGTACACGGCGCACGCGGCGCCCGCCACGCCGCGCAGCGCGCCCACCGCGCCCGTCGCGCGCACGCGCACCTCCAGCTCCGGCGCCGCCCACTCCTCGCCCGCCTCGCCCTCCGCCTCGGGCGTGGCCAGGTAGCCGCCCGTGTACGCCGGCGACGGCGACGGCCGGTACGGGCTGTACGTCGGCTCCGACCCGTACATCGTTCCCGGCGTCTGCGGCGTGAACGGACCCTGACGGACGAACGCATCGTTATTACACTAAATTATAACTTTATATAAAAGTATGCGATGTCATTGACCAATAATAAATTATTCACTTTTCATTTTCCTAATACGTCAAAAGAAGTATAACATCAATAAGTAACCTTCTTCGATTTATATTGTTAAGCAAATATACAAATTCTGCTATAGAATAAAAGAAAAATAACATAATTAAGATAATATTAAATAACAAACATAATATTCTCATGTTTTTGTAGTAGATTATAGACTTATAATCCTATTAGACTATTTATACTAAAAATATTTAGACTAAAAATATTAACAACTATTATGAATGTATCAAGGTACAATGATAAATTTATCTATTGATGAAAATGTCAAAATTATAAAAAAACAAGAGTAACGAAAATGGGTCAAATAAAGCAGATACGGTACCTGAGAATAGGACGGCGGGTCGTAGGCCGGTCCGGGCTCGTCGTCGAGCCGCAGCTCGAAGTCGGGCCGCGCGGGCGTGTTGGCGGCGGCGGGGTCCCACGCGGGGTGCGCCGGCGTGCGGCCGCCGTCGTGCGCGGGCGTCGCGGCGCCGTAGTGCGGCGTGCGCGACCCCGCCTCGTACACCGGCGTGGCGGCGCCGTGCCGCGGCGTCTTCAGCCCCGTCTCGCGGTACGTCGGCGTGTGCGAGCCCGCCGCGCGCATCGGCGTGCGCGAGTAGCTGGAACATCAACACGACACTTTATTCTCTATTCGACGACTAAAACGCAGCTATGAGTTATGCTATAGTTATGTATCTACAAAATAATCTCAATGGGAAAAATGCAACATGTGCTTGATGTGTGTTTCATGTTTTATGCTCGAGTAAAGTCGTGTTTCAATATATGTTTGTTTGAATATTGAATTGAATGTGAATGAATATATCAGTTTTTAATCTTCTTATGTATTACATCCATAAAAAATTATGCACTTGAATACTTTATTCAACCGTAAGATGATATAACTAAATAAAAAGTTTTTTGGCTATAATTTATGGAATTATAATACAATTTCACCAAAGCGAAAAACGTATAAACATGGTCGTAAATAAATGGTCGAACCGACCTGGAGAGTCCGCCACGCGCAGCGCCGCCGGCCCCGCCCGCCACCGCGATGTGTCCGCGGTCCACGGAGATGGTCTGACACATGGCGTGCAGCTCCACGCGCGCGGTGCTCTCGGTGGCGTCCTTGACGATGCCCACGTTGCCCTTGTAGGGCCCGCCCGTGATCTGGATGGTCTGGCCGATGAGCTCGCGGTCGCGCGCCACGGCCCCGCGGCCGCCGCGCCCGCGCCCGCGCCCGCCGCCGCGCGACGGGTGCATCGGCGACTGGATGCGCGGCGACATGAAGCCCAGCGACAGCCCGTTGGTCGCGCTCGCGTTCTTCGCGCCGCCCGCCAGCTGCAGGTGGCGCGTCTTGCACACGAATATCCCGCCGTTGTCCAGGTACATCCGCGACTGCAGGAACGCGTAGTTCCTGTACAGGTGCTTGATCTCGCCGTTGCGGCCCGCGTGCGGCCCGTCGATCACCTTCACGATGTCCTTCTTCTGGATGGTGTTCTGTTCGGAGTCGAGGGCGACCGTGAACCGGTTCTCCCGACGTTTTTGAAGCGCCTGCGGCTTGCACTCTATGACTTTGCCCTGCATGCCGAGAACGTGGAAGTTCTCCTTTTCGAGGCGCACTATTACGCCCACGGTCTGCGGATCCAGTTGAACCATGTCGCCCCATTGGAACTGCCCTAGCGAATCCACGCCAGTCGCCATGTCGGAACATAGTTGAAGATCCCTCGGCAAAACTTCTAACTCGTGCATCGTCAGATCCGACACTAAAACCACTCTGTGTGCTTCGACTCTCACAATCAATCCGGTGTCTCCCTCATATCGACCCGCGAGAACTTTTACGTGATCTCCCTGCTTAAAGTATTTCCGTAATTCGTTAGGTTTAAACACAAGAGGATCCTTTAACACTTCGTGCTTCGGCATGACAGTGATCATCGAACCATCGATAGCGATAATTCTTGCTTGCAAATTCGCTAAATCTCCTGAGCATACTTCCACATTGTCGCCCATAGAAAATGAGTGCAAACTTGTCGGATCGTCTTTAGCGGGAGCTGCTAATTCGATGTCAATTCCTTCCGGCTGCTCCTCGAATCTTTCCAATTCTGTTAATGTCGGTTTTACACCTTCAGCCAAAATGGCCGACATTAAGAAATTTTTGTATAGGAATCCCTTTCTAGAATATCTGTTACCTTCAAATATTAAGAAATCACCATCAGAAGTAACCTCTCCGCCGATAGACCGAATGGCCTCGGGATCAAAGGGCTTAGCGGCAGGGCGACGCTTCTTTTTCCGTTTTGCCGCCTCGCTTTCGCTTTGCACGGTTCTTAAAGCTCCTCTCAGTCTAGTGTAATCTATTCTAGGAAGTAATTTTAAGTGCACTTGATTCTGTGCTAAATCAACATAATCTACTTGAGCTATATCATCCTTGTACAGACCTCTCTTTAACCTGACCCACTGCTTTGGTTTCAAGCCTGATTGTTCTTTGACAACTCTCAAGACATCTGTCATCTCCTTAATGGGAACCATGTCTTGTTTCCACATACCAATTCTTAGAGTACTTACATTGTCTATGATATTTTTAACATGAGTCTGCTTGTAAGCTTCAATATAAATGTATCCCTTGACACCCTCTGGTGCTACAACAGACTTAATTTGGAATGGTTCCTGAGTGGATTGAAAGGTTATAAACTTTCTCATGAGCAGTAGAACTGTGGCTTTTTCCTCGCCAATACGACATTTTACCATCCACAAGTTGGGATCCTTGATACCAGGCAAAAGAGTTTGCTGGGTGATTTCATCAGACATTTCCTCACCACCCTCGCCGAAATGTTTGAATGCGGCTGACTCATCTGCATATTTATTTCTAAGATACTCTTCAATTTCTTCTTCTTTCTGCGAGTCCCACAGATTGGTGCCTCTGCGTCTTCCTTCAATGTCCCTAGCCGTTGGACCAATTTCGTCAACTTCATTGCCAACAATGCCCATTTCTTGAGCACCCTCCTCCCATTCATCATCTTCGTCAACTTCATCATCTACCTAGAAATAGATTAGTGACACAATAAATAAAATTAAAAGTATTAAATGGAGATTATATCAGATTTACATACACAGGCACAGAACTTTATGTTATTTAGTTTTGGCCAATCGTTTCGAAGTGAAGCTTCTTTAGAATCGTTGTGGTTTTGATTGAAACTTGATGAAACAAAAATGTGTAATAAAATCAGTTGTCAATGCTACAACTAGATGGCTCTGTTTCCGTTTCTGAATTACACTATTTCACTTGTAGTTTCTATAAGAGCTAAAGTTTGGTATATGTGAAATAAGATGAGCTGCAGTGATTACTTGATTGATTTTTGAAAAGCATAAATATTAATATTATTTTCCGTAACACATTATTATTATTATTGTTATTAAATTTCACTTCTGCCATATGGAAATTGAACACACACACTTTTTTTCATGAATTATGTATTAAATGTAAATAAATAATGAATAAAATAAATTACTAAAACAGTATGTAATATTAGGTACCTCAGCTTCATCAATAATGAATCCTCCAAACCGGTTATCCTTTTTGCGTTTCTTTCTACGCCTTTCCTCCTCTTCATCTTCATCATACTCCTCTGAGTCCACCAAGTCTTCTCCTTCTGGCTCCTGTTCATCCTGGGAATATGCAAATCAAATATATATATACATTGCTTCTCATTATTCAAGGTTATGTTTTGAACATTTTATTTTTTTCAGCTAGAAATGAAGAAAAAAATATAAGAACTTAATGGTTTGTTCAATATGAAAAGGATTTCAACAATATTCAAATATCAGAAAGCTTAAGCTATATTGGCTCATAATATTGTGTTATATATTAGGATATATATATATATAAGAAAATTACACTATCATAATGAAATATAATCAATACAATAATGCATATCATATTGTAGATTGCATTGTAAGTCATCAAAAATTATAAAAAATGTAGAGCATAGCTGGAAATTAGATATGTGACTGCTAGTTGTTATATATATATATATATTATGCTTCTAAGGCCACATTAAATCTGATCGATAAACCTAATTAATGACCTTGTCAGCAGTTTAAAAACATTTAACATAAGTTGAGCAGATTAGGTACTGGTTACATCTTCCTCCACTAATCAGCATAAAGAGTCCAGAGCATAAAGATCCAGAACACCAATTGTGAGAATACTATACAGCATTTTCACATTGGGAAAGATTTGTGGCCAATTAAAAACTGAAATTATTAATTGGAACAAAAGTGATGTAATGCGTTCATTGTATACCAAGACTTTTTCTTAAATAAACAAATAAGTTGTTGAAACATGGCACCTCAAATTGACTTTCTAAGAGTGAAATTGTGTACTTGTACCTACTACTCAAACAATTTAAGTAGATAGCAGGACTTGGTGACCTAATTAAAGGGTCTAACTTTAGTGCGATGTGCCTCTGATAATAAAAAGTAGCCAGTAGTAATGTAGCCATTTTTCCCTTCAATGTGTGTTTATCGTGATCTTTTGTTTCTTTTTAAAAAGGCATACCTCGACGTCCTCATCGCCGGAAGCTTCTTTTGCTTCGTCATGTCTGTGGCGGCTCGCGTCCGATCCAGCAGAACGGCTCCTAAGACATACGCACGGTGAACAAACACGTCTTTCAATCGTATCTAATTACCCGTGGTTTTATATTACCTGGAGCGCGATCTAGATCTGGAACGTGACCTGGAGGGACTCCGGGACGGGCTGCGGCTGCCCGACCGCGACCGGGACCGAGACCGCGACCCAGATAGGGACCTCGCTGAACGATTCGACGCGGCACTGCGACTCCGTCTCGACCGATTGGACACCACACTGCCCGCATCTGAACCGCTCCCCGAATAATTACTGGCCTCTGAATCCGACATGTTCACTGCTAGACACCATCAAGGCAAGTTATTCACTGCATAAATATATAATTAGTGAAAATCTTCAATATGTCGAAATAATTCTAACACATCCGTAGCACACAGAAGTTACAGAACATAGCCAATAGTAGACGTGACAAAATGACAATTAAATTCAGTGTTGCTAATTTGAAAAAAATCAAATCGTTAGGCCTAACATCAAAAATCGCTATTATATTTATTAAATATTGCAAATACAGGCCAATTAATGTAAGTCGTTTCCTTTATAAATTGAATCATAGCGATTCTGAGATCGATTTTTATAAAAAAGCAAGGATCGCTAATATTCGGTATACTTATAATAACCATTAACAAATCTATAGGACTGACAATACTACTATGATATTAACTGTTCACAGATGCATGCATTTTGCCTATGTTCAAAACGTTTTTGTTCAATCTATGATTAAGATTTTTTTACGTAATACATTAATTCATATTATTATCACATTTAATTCAGATAAGACAACTTCTAAATTAGTACTTTGTTGTATTATTGTTGTCAAAAATTTTGGTTTCTATTTTTGGATTAATAACAAATTCTACAACTTGTCTATGTTTCAGACCACCAATAAAAATAAATCCTTTCTTTTGTCTATTGATTCGTCGCTGCCCCACCGACTGATGTGAAAATTTTTCATAAAAATTCACAAATGTGATAATATTGTGAGAAAATTAAACCAAAAACGTGATAATCATTGTAAAGAAATAGTATTAAATAGTTATCTTATAAGAAAATTAAGTTAGGTGGGGTGAGAGCGTGTGGTCTCGGTGGACATCTCCGGTTGATCGGCAGAGAGCTTTCGATCGGATTTTCGCACGTCCTACAACAAACAATCGGTGGTTTTTGTAGTGGTTTCGAAGTGCGGGCGTCGTGTGGTCGCGTGTGGTGGTGGTGAGTGTGGTGTGCGTGGTGGTGCAGTGTGGTGCAGTGCGGCGGAGTGCGGCGCACGGCAAGATGGAGCAGTGAGGGCGGCAGCGAGCCACCAGCCGGGGTGTCATGTTGGAGACGCGGTCGGTGCGCGCCGCAGAATCGGTGTGGGCGAACAAGCCGCTGCCGGCGCCGCACGCCATGGCCAACTCGAGGCACGGGAAGAATGCACAGGTAACACCTACTGCCTATAACGACCTCCACAACAATTGAAGTCCTATTAAAAAAAAATCATTCAAGTAAGGTCACTTGCAATAGGTCAATTTTGGTTCAAACAAATGCTATTAATACAGTTGCCTATATTTTTACTACAGAAAGAAGTTAGTCAATGAAAGATCCATCTAGGTAATAATAAAACATGAATGAATTAAAGTGTTATTAAATTTACACATAATATAATGTAATTAATAATTTATTGCTAGTCTAGTTCCAACAACTACCTACTCATAAACAACTTATTTAGTACCTACATATCTTAGTAGTTTAACGTTGATATATGACTGTGCATCCTGATCCTGTGCATGTTGATCAGGTTGCTGCCACTAGACATATTATAGCACTGTAGTCCTTATAGTTTTTCTATCTACATGTGGTCCAATTGCATGCTTGCATTCCATTAAGTGTAGTATTCATTCCGGATCAAAACAGTGCAACAGAAAAGTACACTGGTATTCTAGGCACTTCTAATTCACACCTTCATTTGTCATCAATAATAATAATTATGAGCTCTAGCCCTTAGCTAGCATGAGCTAGACCTCAGCTCTAAAGGCACTTGCAAGAACAAGTTAAGAACCACACCTTAACTTAAGACCTACATTTAGAGGTAGTATAGTTGAGAAACTGAATCATGGATCATAAAGGAAGTTCATTGTATAGGTAATTAAAGCATTTGGATGATTAAGTTAGCCTTAAGGCTGACTGCTTAACACACATTTATAATTACTAAACATCCTGTTTGTTCATTTAGGCTTGGTATAACGTAATTCATAAAGATTTTTTTGTAGTTGGCTGTCTATATTTGTGGCGATGAAATCATAAATGAATGTAACTTAGAGTATTTGTGGTTATCATGTTTTACTCACCTCGTGGTTATCATGTTACCTAGAGCTCATCAATAGCTGTGAAACGAAAAATTAAAAATTGAAAAGTGTTTATTGCCTTACCCTACATAATGATACTGAGTCAAAAGGTGTTTTCACTGTGTATAACCTTTTGCATTTACTTGATGTAGCTATGATCTTGTCTACATTATTTTGAGATGAGATAATTTGTTGTCAATAATGTTAGCGGCAAATGTAATTATGGTAATTAACTCTCATATTGTATCAGACTAGTTTCTTAGCACTAGCTTGAGCCAGAGAAATTTTTAAACATATCTTGCATAATTCAGGTCAATATTTGCATTTGTTCACTGGCTGTGAAACATTCATAAAGGTTATCTCTACAGATAAGATCACAAATATGTTATGATGATTAGTTTGTGGGCATATTGTTTGGTGAAAGCAGTGTTATAATCGGGAAGTAGTCTAATATAAAAATACATGCATATATAAACATGTGACATACATTTAAATTGATACAACAGCTATATAGAGTAGATGGATGGATCGATCTTAATGAAATAAAGTCTAGATGTTACCATAAGATATGGACTATAAGTATTTTTTGACTCTTTTCAATTAAATACAGTATTTATGGATTGATAAGATTTCAAACATATATAAGGACTTTAAGGATTATAGATAAATCTATTATTACCTTTTTTCACTTGTCAAAATTCTTTTATTTGCAAATATATGCAATGTACAGACATGCAAACCTTTTACACCTTTTCCTGTACAAAATAATAACTTATTTCATTTGTTGAAATTAAACCAAAATGTGTATTGTTATCTAGGATTCTGTGTACCTTATGTAATTGATATATCTTCGTTTTGCACAATGTTGTCTGTCTGTATATCCATCTGCCCAAATGCTACACCCGATTGATACTTGAACTATTTAAGATATAGTAGCGATCTTCATGTTTCTGTTCTACAGTAATGGTTTATATATAACACCTATCTATAAAAAAACCTAGGCAATTATGGCTACTCATTATTCAGCTTCGCAATCACAAATATAACTTGGTTTTATAGTATCTGTAGTAGTACATTGCTTTTATTTAAAAGCAATGTTTTGGCTATGCACCTATATGCACCTAGCTGTTTTTTCTGTTTATTTTTATTATTGAACTTACTTATGATAAATACATAATGCTTACATGCATGCTGCTATATAGTTTGTCATTAGATTTGAAATACCCAGATCTGACACATTATTGGCAAACCTGTTTATTACTTGCATTCATATTTTTATCAACCAAGAAAAAGAAGTAAATATACACAAATGTGTTTAATATGAACCAATGTTAGAAGGACTAAGTTTAAATACCTTATTTAACAATATTTGTGTTGCCGTTTAGCTTCACATAAAATATGATGGTAGTTGTGAAGTTATTTTATGTATATTATTTGTGACATGCATTTACAAGTTAAATAATATACTGCATGTAAAAGTTTAATAATATATAATATACTTATCAAATATTGTCATAAACAACATATTGTAAACATTGAGACATTAAAAGTTTCTATGGCCTAAATGTTGAAATGTTATATATTTTGTGTCCATATAGATACAAGTATATGAAAGTAATTTAGGAGAATTATTAGAACAACAAATTTATTTCCCTAATTTGGGAAATAATATTTTTGGCCACCAATTTTCCACAGTTGTA
>MOOZ01000143.1:438728-453212 GCA_002930495.1 Cecropterus lyciades | reverse complement strand
TAAAACTTGTGATCCTTTCACTTCTGTATAGCAAATATTAACTATATGGCCCGTCTAATATATTGTTATGCTTAAGTAAAAACTATGTAAAAATGTCCGAGGTGGTAAAGGAAGTCGTCTAATTAATTGCTCCACTATTGAATAATTGGACGTATAATTGATTTCTCTAATTAGCATTACTGCAACCAGTTAAACGCTTCCTGTATCTAATGGTTCTTCGACTGATCGCTTTCTTCAGCTCATCATTCCACCTGGTCAGAAAGCTACCTGTATTCTTGTTGCTACACTGAATTGACACTTTAAAAGTTTGCCATTACCTTTAATTATGTTCTAAAGACGTAAGAAGACAATCATTAAACAATAAAAGCGTTTATTAAAGGAATTATAAAATGTTTAAAGTTAAAAGCAACAGTAGAAAATACTAGCGTGACCTTAACAATATTGCCAGTATTGTAATTCGTTTCGTTCTGTTTACATTGCCCGCATTGATCCAGTTTACGTTAGCCTTAGTCAAAGTGATACAGGATTAAATTACGTACGGGACGCGTGGACTGTCCATGTGCCTTTTATTTTTTACTCTACATTCGTTTGTCGGACGTCAAACAGAATCGGAAACCCATGAAAAATGCCGAAATGTGTTCGTATTGGGATTCGTTCGGTGTAAGGATTCCAATAGTATTTTAGTTCTAGTTTCTATTTTATTTCTTGACCAACTTACCCACTTCCATTTTGATGCCCCGTTCTACAGAAGTGTGAATAATAAGAGATGACTTTTTTTTAAAGTAGCACTTTTATATTTTGATTATTTCTTTTTCAAGGTTTTCAATTAGGTATTAGTGTTGTACACGCGCCTCGTTGCTTGTACATCTTAACCGATATGAAAAAAATGCGTCCAAGTGCGAGTCGGACTCGCACGCGAAGGATTCCGTAGCATTATCAATAAAAAACGAGTTGTTTTGTTACCTCATTTCCTTCGATTGACAACCGAATCTGCTAATTATTTTTTGTTTGAATAGTGTATTTCTATGGAACATGTTGTCCTTTTTTGTTGTTGATTTCTCGATGAAATTAAACAGATGATGAAGACCAGAAATGGCTTCTCCGTAATCTCCGTAATAGAAAACGCTTCCTAACTGAGTTAGATCATTATTGAAATTGGCATGAGGTGCACACGTGTAGGTGAGATGATTTTTTTTAAAGTTTCAATTCCATCTATAGGTAGCCTCCCCTAAATTTAATATATATTTTTATACATAATTCGGATAACGGCTTACAGAATACGCATACCTACCAAGTTATGGATCTAATCAAATCAAATCTATAAGGGTTACGATTTTTGCCATTTGGCTACGCAACCTTAATTAAACAAAGTCGAGCGCCATCTGCATTTGGATGGGTGACCGCTAGTGGATCAACTACTAACGGTTTGATATTTATAGTATTCACAATTGATCATTCATACATCATCATGACATCATCATACATCATCAATACATCATCATACATCAACACTACGAATTAGGGCATACGATATTTTATCGATGTATTCAAGATATTAGTGGAACACTAGTTCTTGTTTTACAACTTACTCGAGTAAAATACCGCGAAATAAAAAGTAAGTACCGTTGTGCGGTTGTATTGTGTCTTTTGTCCGTCCGTGCTTACAAGGGGCGGCAAGGGGCAGGAAGGGGAAGCGGTTTATCTGTGCTCCGGAACTCAGGAAGACGTACGCTCAGTCCGCGCCGCCGCTACATTCCTTTAGGCTTTATATTCCTTCTCGATTCCGATTACACGTGTTCGTTTATCCTTTTATGTAAACAAACAAGATATTCGGATTGTACCTTTAAATGTTTTGTGAATGTGTATTGTTTATGAATTATAATGTTATTAATCCTTAATGTGTCTATCATAGCTTATGTATATCATATCATGTAATCCACGTGATAATATCTGGCTGCTAAAGAGGATCAAAGTTCTACCGGAGGTTGACTATTTTGCTACCCCTGACATACGTTTCTACCCCTGAGTACCAAGTTGGAATGCGTCGTAAGAGACACATGACACATTACTGCATCCTTCAAATCAAACCCAAAACACATGACACTGTTATTATAAAGTACTTATATATGAGACTACTAATTTAATCTTCAAGAGTAGCAACACATCTGTGATTGACTTCAGATGGAACACCATGTTCTGTATGAAGTTGGTTACATATTTCCTCAGGAGGAAGTGACCATTTACCAGCAGATGGACTGCAAGCTCGTTTGCTCAATATCTTTCGAGTAATACTTTTGGAGTCAAAGTATGAAGGGTTCTCCTGCCTTGTAAGACATACTTTTATAGTCGATAGTTATAATAATAGAGATATTATTGCTATTTTATTACTTACTATTATTATTATTATCATAAAGTCACAAAATAAAGAGTATACCGAAAGTTTTAAGCATTATGGGGAGTGGGTAGAATTATTATGCATAATTTGACTATTAATCTTCAAGCAGACACTAAGCAGTTTGTAAGAGCGATCAATAGACATCTTAAGTTGAAGCATCGTTGAATCCGGCAAGGGGTATAGGTATCATAGCCTTGTTATACCTTGTAATGCTTGTTATTACGAGCTTAAAACTTAAATTATTGTTATACTCCGTGATACATCAAATTATACATTCTCACAGGTTTGACTGACAAAGTATGTAAGGAGACATAAAATTTTATCTTTTGTATCTTTACATTTGTTACACATGTTATGATGTGTGTTTGTACGTCGAACTACGTGACCAAGCTTCATACCGCCCAGACACGCAAAAGGTACCGAGATAGACCTCCGACCAGACTAATATTGACTAAGATCAAAGTCTTATCTAAGGTTGGCTACAGATATCCTCGGATAAGTGTGTCTCCCATACCACTTCCTTTAGATCAGAAGACAGCAGCGCTTAAAAATGCTATTATTAGGCAGAACTAGGTAAAGCAGACACTCCTGGAGTTAAACCACCAAGGGCTCTACCATCTTTAAAACTCTAAAGTACTTTGTTACAACTATTTAAATACCTGCCAGTCATTGTTAGTAGTATAGAATTTATCCTGCTTCTCAGTGCAACGTTTTATTTTCTTATCTTCCCACAATGCTCCGTTGGTTTCGGCGCCTTTGTGGGGTGATATACCGTATTTACGCTCATATTAGGATAACTGTTTAGCGAAATTTTAAGAAGCAACAGTCATATAAGTATGATAATCATAAAGTACTGCTTAAATTTAGAAACCTTTCGCTTAAACAGCTAATGATAAATGCTACAAAAAATGATATAGGTACTACTCGATATATTGTCTAATTTTAAATATTTTTAATAATTCGAAAAGAACATTCATAAAACATGATATGTTGTGAAATTGTTTCGTTGAATTTATAACTTAATCTATGTTTAATGTATGGTTAATCCTTTGCATTAAACTTTGTTACTGACAGCGCGCAGTAGTAGAAATTTTGAAGAAGCTCTTTGCAGTCAAACCAGTGATTTTATGTTAAATAAACCAAGACGTAAAAATTCTGGAGTACAAAATAAACGTAAAGTTCACAGACATTATCGACTAGAATCAGTTTTTTTAAAAGATGAATGCGCAGTTTTTAAATTTAATGATTTTATTGAACTTTTTTGTTGAACAGTTGAACTTCTAATTTTTATATAATTGTTACAGTTCTTTAGACTCATACACAATCTGAATTTATAAAAGTTACCGTTTCTAGGTGTTTCCTGAATAACTAAAATATTTTCCCATTCCACTTGGGAATTGCTGAAAAGTTAATTAAAGCCGTAGACGTGTAAGTCCTAAGAGGTTTAATTTATTGCATCATGCACTTTTCTCACATTTCCACGAATGATAAGTACTTAGTTTATTTTAATTTAAGATTTAAATGAGAATACTGGCTAAGGTTAATACTTGACGGTACTTTTAATTAATCTTCTAATTATGATCAAGATAATACACTATCAAGATTATTGTTAGGTGTCTTCACTCTAGCAGAGAGTAATTAAATTTAGCTTTGTGATAGTCTATAGTTTGTTTTTTTTTTAATCATTATAAAATGTCTAAGACCTAAAAATAAATGAAAATATAATATCAAAAAGATTGATAATTAAAAATTACAAGCTTAATATAGGTAAGAAACCATGCATGGCGATATTATCACTGTCACTACATTGTTCATAAAATAATATTTGGTATTGTATGTACCTATATCGATAGTGAAAATATTTTTTATAAAGAAGAATAATAATGGAAAAAAAACTTAGACAAGGAACTCTCTGACATTTTATAAATATGTAATTTGTACTTGTATGTGTATTTTCTAATAATTTTATATTACACTATTGTCACACAACAATTGCATGGTGCTAATTGATTTTTCTGCAGTAATCAAAAGTATTGAAACTAAACAAAGGATAACAATTAACAATATAATATTTACAAGAAACAAGACAATAATATTGCTCTCATATCTCATTCTCTCGTATGCAGTGCATTCAACGCATATTTAGAGGGTCAGGAATTAAGCGATCCCCAGAGCAATACAATTACTAACAAGAGTGAGTAGCATGTTAACAAATTATTCTTACTCCGTAGTCCAGCTTGTTTCCTTTGTTCCTAGCTAACTTGTTATATACCCACGTACCTTATGTATTCGTTGTCTTAGTGTAAACACTAACGTATAATTTACCGGTAATAATATGTACCATGTTAAAATTACGAGATTTAGTTAAATTTTATTTGAGTTAAGTCTCTACATAGATAGTCTAGAAACTTAGCTATGGATTGAAAATCGAGTTCTAGGTTCAAATTTTAGGTACGCAATCGCTATTTTTTGCATTTATTTACGTATTATAAATTAATTATTGTTTAAAATGGCGAAAGAAAACATTGTGTGGAAATTTACACGACTTAAAGTTCTTGGAAAAAAGGTCTCAAGGTAAAACAGAAAAAACTCTAAATTTCTCTTTTCGAAGAGGAGAACCACTGCCAAGCAGTGGGGCGGAAATAGGATGTCGACGACGATTTTGAGTGTAAGGTCCAAAAAAAATGAAAAGTTGTTTGTTTATACTTACTATAGTCGAGTTAGGCACTAAATTGGCCTATGAAAAATACAAGTAATTGAGTTATGTATTTCGTAACTAAACGCTTACAGCTAAGTTAATATACGATTTAGTAGAATCATTATAAAATTGTTACTTTAGAGAAATACAATCCTCCTATCATAGTGCAAGGAAGCGAAGCGCCCAGACGTAGACGACCCGAGTGTGGCGCAGTTAATTTCAAGAAGTAGGTATTTGTCTTCTGTGCAAAACACCAATTACGCCCTTTCGAAGAACTGCTATGTATCACTGGGAAACCAATTATATTTCACACATAATTATGTTTCTAAATTCTGAAAAGTCACATAAAAATTATATGTTATGTTACTATAATAATGTGAAACATTCCTATTTCCCAAAGTTTACTAAAAAATATTTTTCGATGCAAAAGTACCTTAATTCTTTAGCGCATATTGAACTTGGAATAAACCATTGTATTTTTTTTTTATTTATTTATTTTATTTCGTTTCGAGGAACACAATAATGTTGGGTTTCCACGACTTATTGTACCCAAATTACCAGGATGGAAATACAAATTGGTTTTGTATAAGAGCCACATTCATTTCTTAGATCATATCTAAACGCTTTTCTAACAAGTAACCATAATCACAAATGCTGCGTACATTGGATAATTAATGGCCTGACCCCATCAAAAATGTATTTACGGCACCCGCAAACGGATATCTTCAGCATTTTCAGCTCGCCTGGACCCTAAATCAAACCCGGGAACCAGTAGCCTATTACTATCGCAGTTTAAATTTATGTGTTACCTATCGTTAGCGAACACCTTTGGAAATTATATTTGGAGCTGCAGTGCGGTTGGGTGGAGGAAATAGCGTCATTAGCTTTTCTCGTATTTCTTGTGGTAGACATTTACGCGCGCCTTAAAAGAGTTGCTGCAAAACTACGTATGATTTTAGTTGTAGAGTTCAGCTGGTTATGATATTAATATTTAAGACATTTTTGTTGTATTTCAAGCATTTATTTGTCATACGACAAGTGTAACGCTGTGGCGTTGTCTTCCAAGAATTGTAAGGGTATTGTCACTTAAAAATAAAATGATTTATTTTTAAGAATCGTTATCGTATTTGTAATCAGAATCTGATTTTATTTGATTTTTATTTTTGTATTTGCTGACAAATGTACATATACTGTACTGATTAGTCGTCGATAAAAAATGAAATGTCTTGTTTTGTAAAGGTCTACGGAGCCACTTACAAGTTGTCACTTATTTTTTTTTACACTACCAGATCCTGATTCGTAAACTGCATCCTCTTTAGGTCCATGTCCGTTACGGCAGTAGCCACTTACCATTAGGTAGCATGCTCGTTTGCTACTTCTATATTTAAAAAAAAAGGTACGAGACCTAACCATTTCACTGGACATTTGAATATAAAATAAATTGTGACCAGAGGGATGTCTGTACAAGGATATATCACAGCTCGTTAGCACGGCATATGTGATCTTACCGTATTACACCGAGGGCTTATTCTATTGACCTTAAGGGTAACCACACATTGGGTTATCACGTGAGCGATAGTTGCTTAGTCAAAATGGTAACTATCATTTTTTTAAACGCTTTTTTCTCGCTAAGCAATTCGAAGAATATGTCGTTAAGGTGTTACATGAGGGCTACGAAACTTATGCATCAAGCGAAAATCGCTCTGTGCTATAATTGTGAGAGTATAACATTACAAACAAAAGTATGTGTCTGATCTTTTAAAGCCATGAAGTTCGCTGCAAATTGTAGCGGAGATTAACAAGCTTCAACACTAACGCTCAATACTTCTAGCGAATGTTTCGTAGGCGAGCGGTTATGGTCATCATCTACGCGTCTTTACAAATGTACTACTAACTAGACGCCGAGCAACTTTTGAGACACAACCTAGTAGCTTTAAGTATTACTTAATACAATTTTACTAGCTGTTCAAATGTGAGCATCCAATGTGCGCGCAGCCTAAGGAAAATGAACCTTCATCATAAAAATGTTGGTAATATTGCACCTGTCTGTTATTTTTGACATGGGACGACTTGCATGTATCACTCTGACAGCACTAGTAAATTCCTGTCCTTTGAATAAATAATATCTTATTTCTAGTGAAATATTTGAACGCTCAGTTTCTTTAATATTCCGTGATTAAAATGTATCGTTCAGTTTATAGTAGACAAAAAATTTATACTGTTAAAAAAAATAATAATTTTCAACGAAACTTTCGATTCATTTACTAGTAACATTGTTAAAAATATTAAGACCCGACTTATTTAAACGTTTTTTTTTTCATCATATTTTTGAATCAGATCGTTGTGTTAAAAACGCAATAAATTCATGTATTTGACTATTATTCAACATCACTAAGTAATTTTAGATACTAATTTGCAAACATCGTTTTGTTTGTAAACAAAGGATCTGGTAACAAATAGAAGTGCCTCGGTGAGACGTAATGCATTAGATGCGAGCACGCAACTCCGCAATAAGTCCGCCGCGCCCAGAACTAGATAACAATAAAATTATAAATATCTCTGATAGCTATTATAGTTGTGAATGAATACTAATTTTGTATTAGATTGACTTTTATATGTTATTTTCTTTCTGTAAAAAAAATACCTAACTAGCTGACGAATACTACGTATTAGTCTAAAAAATGAATAATTGTGCTGGATATTTCTATTTTTTCTTCTGAACTTATAAATAATTATTATATAAAAAATAACTAAATAATTTAATACGAATTTAATAATTTTATTGAAGACTCAATTCATAAGAATAAATTTATATATAAATAATTGGACTATTTTTATATTTGACAGGAAAAGTCGATATCACGCATGTTGACTATAACGTGTGCCCAAACCTGCGTAACAGGAGCTATGAAGACACTAATCTTTGCGTGAATTATGATATATCTCCACAATACCTGGTTTTAAAATTATAAGTGTGCACGTCTTGCATTTAGTTTAGTTTACTTTTGTGATTCTTTTGTAGATATTTAAGGACTTTTAAAGATTATAATGAATCATTTACCAGAATGTGTTATGAAATCTTCTTTGGATATTATAAGCTAACAACAAGGCTGTAAATCTGAAAGAACTTCACAAAGTATTCACATCCTTTATTGTGGACACGACATCATAAAGGCATCAAGAAACCATCAGAGGTGGTAACAGGTTGTCCTCAGATGTATAACTTTATAGCCATTATACTGTAATATCGTATGTACCATCATTTAAATTATAAAAAATCATGCAATTTCTGACAGTTTATATTATTTTTTAATGAATTAATTTATAATTTATTATATTATTATAATTTATTATATTAATAAAATAGCATTATTGTTTTGTTTTTCAAACGATAAGATTATTTTCTATATAGGAATGATTAGAACATCATAGGATTGAGATTTGATATGGCACTGCGACTCAAATCTTTCCGCCAAATCTACATATATTTGCTTACGATCTATCGTGGAACATACAAGAGTAAAAGTAAAATTCAGCTCTTCCTACTAAACCATTTATAAACAATGAAGATCAAAACGGTAACGTTCTACAGGAACTTCGTGGTTATTTAGGATAATAAGGTTATTATCTGACTGTATGGAACTGATGATTTTTACGCCTTATCAATCAGGCAGATTGATCTCATTCCAAAGCTTCAGACGTTATATTGGTATCAAGTTGAAGGGGGTTGTGTTAAGAACTCTATGTTGTTCGATTCCGGAAGCACCACCGTCACCTCTATTTCTGCCTAATAACAGCAGTGTTATGCTCTGCTATATTCTGATCCGAAGGGTGTGATAAGCGAGACATACTTTTCCGAGGCATTTCATCTTAGTCCTCAGGGGTAGCAACGCATCTGTGGCTAACCTTAGGTGAGAATTTGATCTTACATAGAGTAGATTACAGATGTTCATGGGCGGCAGTAGTCGCATCAGGTGAGCTACATGCTCGTTTGCTACTTCCATACTATAATAAAAGTTAATGCATATTTAGGGTTAAGAAACATTAATGCTAAGTGTTACACTACAGAATAGAGGAGGTTAAATACAAGGTATAACCACTATATAACACTATAAACATATAAAAAATATATGTATATAAGTAATGTGGAAAAAATTAAGTAATATGAAACTAATTTTACTGTACCGGATTTAAGCTGTAATTGTGACCAAATTGGAAAAAAATACTATGCATATATGTAATTATGTATTTACACTATCGTCAATCAGAAATCTCCTCTGAGACATTATGAGAGAATTTGCAAGAAATGACGATTATGTTGAATAAGAACGCTTTAGGAAGCTCAGATGATATCGGATGAGCTGAGTTTTTTTGCTTATGAATTTCTGCATGTCATTTAGTTTAACGTGTCCTTTGTTCTTTTGTCTTGTGAATTCTATACAGGTCTGCATTTAACTTCTTTATTTCCTGCATGTCATTATTTTATATTTATTCTATTCAACTACAAAGCAAAACTTTGTTCTTAATGCATTATTTTTCTTTACAAATGCCCAATATAATACCCAATGCCCATCATCTTTATAATTTGCAATCCTTAAATTACAAAAAAGCGTTTTGTTGGATATCTTGTTGTGTTGTATATAAAAATATACATAAACATTCTTTTCATTGATATATTACATAAAAAAATATTAGTACGTATTTAACTTAAGAAACACGTATAGTATCTGAGTTTTTAAATCAAAAAATGAATCTTTAAGGGAACATTGAAATCGCTATAGCAGAAGCTGAGACGGGGATTCACTTTAAATGCGTCGGAAATTTATGTCCTGATGACTGTGTCCCTCAGGCTTTCCTGAGTTGCGATGTCTACCTCATCTTAGCCTGAGGGCTATGAAACGTTCGCTTCGAGCGTCATATGATTTTCAAGCAAGCGTCTGTATTAAGCGGTAAAACAAATGTACATCGGATCTTATATTGCATTACAAATAGTAGCGAAGTTTGCTGAAATTTTCCCAAAATTCCAAATGCTTCAAATGTAGCGCTTGTTTTGTGGCCTTATAGAAGAATTGACGGCAACGTTTGCAAGTATTGTGTAAGCAGTGGTGGCCGAGAGGTTGAAACTCGGCATGTCTATCGGGGGGTCCGAGGTTCGAATCCTAGAGATGGACCTCTGATTTTATTCAACTTATGTGTGTATTACAAACTAAGCTATAAACGGTCAATGGGACATTGTTTGAAAAGTATACGCCTAGAAATTCTTAAAAAAAGTTCTTAAAGGTTTAAAGTATGACCTAAGAAGTATAATAAGTAATTAACTCAATACTTCTTTATTATATTTCTAACATTATTGCAGAAGAAAATTAAAGTAAGATTTGTACAAAGCAACGTCATTTAACTGCGAAAGAATTCAAAGAACCTTCTCAATGTTACCGCTTAGCTTCGGAAAACGTTTTCGAATATGTGCGCTACTCTATTCAAAACAGCCGTTATTCCTTGAAAATTCTTTTATGCTGTCGTAAAGGAAACGCTCCGATCGCGACGTTGCCCCTAAACTGATATAAACATCAAAGACTCGATGGAATAGTCGCTCGAGGGACGCAGTCGTAGGATATATCCTTCCTGCATTCGACGTTCCTATCGACGGAGCGATTTAAGTGTTTGAATTTTATTTAATATTTGTTTTTATTCAAAGCTTATTTTTTGCGAGTAATTATTAATTTCGTATTCATGGGTGCACGTCTTGCAGATGAACCTTTGATGGAGAGACCGAATTTCAGGTAATAGGAGAGCCAAGTAACCGTACTAACATTATAAATGCGAAAGTTTGTAAATATATGTTTCTTACATTTATACGAAAAAACTACTGATTGGATTAGTACGAAATTTTACATACACATAATTTATAGCCTGGCACAGAAAATACTTTTTACTGAGGTACCTGATGCAAGCGCCGAAAAAAGCTCGTAAATTTTAAAACTAATATCGATTAATTGAAAAGAAAATATTATAAACATTTAAATTGGTTCGCTCTTCGACCCTTGTAAAGAAATTCGCAACTGAAAACGGACGTCTTTTATGCAGAGCTGTTTTTACATCACTTTTTACGTCTCTAAAGCCCTGGAGAAATATTGCTGTTTTTGTCCGTCTCTAAGTATTGAACTCGTTAGTAAAATGGAACTAATCGTCGACGTTTAAACGTATTAAGTAACAGTACTTATACTACTTACTATACCACTACTCTATTGCTGCAAAGCAAAGAGTAGTGGTATGAACATGGTTTCACATGCCAAAATTTCAAATCCTGGGAATAATTTTTATTTTTTTCAGATTTTTCTAAGTTATGTGAGTTACATGATTTACTTTATGCTTTAGAGATATTAGGAGAAAAGTTGTCTCAGGTCTGTGAAGATTGCCAATCAGCACTTAGACAACGTAGAGACTATGGCTTAAGCCTTATTATGAATAGAGACCACTGCCCAGTAGTGGGACATTAATAGGTACTGCAGTTCAGTCCTATCAGGAAGGGTGATAAAGTACGATATTAATAGTACAAAGACGAAATATATTAAGAAAAATCTATACTCTTACGGAACAATAGGTCTTCATTTAAGTGTTTGCTTATTAATTTTAATGATATCCTTTTCTGAATTTTTGCCGAGCATGCCTCTTAGTACAAGTGCGCTTCTTAAAAAGGTCTAGAGGTAAAGTTCTCCTCTTACGATAATCTCTGCGGACCCCACTTCAATCCGGCACAGAATAAACGGGACTGCTCTTATCATTTATAGAAGAAAACAGACTTATTGAAAATATACGAATTAGTTCTATTGTTATCATAAATTGTGAATTTGGTGAAGTGAAATTATTTTAGTAACAGGCGTATATGTACATCTGTTACATAAATAACCCGATGGAAAATACTTTATCTTAATATAAATAAATTACGTCTCACGTTGTTTTTCCGGGGTAAACTCTGGAAGTACTAAACCGATTTCAATCAAATTTGCACACCGTGTGCAGTTTAATCCAACTTAAAAGATAGGATACTTTATATCTATACAAATTACGCGCCATGTTGTTTGTCCGCTGTGAAGTCCTAAACTACTGAACCGATTTTAAATAAAATTTGCATAACGTGTGCACTTTGGTACAACTTGAAAGATAGGATAGCTTATATAAATTACGGGTCACGTTGTTAGTCAGCTATGGACTCTAGGTATATGGGTAGGTGTATAGTATAGGTATGTAACCGCGACCATGTCGTAATCTGTTGGGTGATATTTCTGTTAGATGCTTTTAGGGTTCCGTACCCAAAGGTTGTCCGTTACTTCGTAGTCCGTCGGTTCGTCTGTCCGTCTGTCTATCTGTCTGTCTAGCAACATATTCATAGATAATGTTACGGTACAAGTTTCCCATAATCAGATATATTATATGTTGGTTTATCTCGGGTTGGATATGCATAAAAACTATACATTTTGCTGCCAGATAACACTACATCCAATATTGTATACAAAGAAGTGTTGAATAATCAAAATAAACATAATAAATCATAATAATTTTAATATACACTTTAAAGGTGCCAAACAAAGGGTAATTACACCAATATTTTACATAATACAGCATACATGTTTCGTCAAATTGGCATGCAAATAGGTACATATGTACATACATACGCGATAAAAACATAATCCTACTTTTGGCAGTTGGGTAATAAACCCTAACATTTAGTACTAAGAAAAACCAACATTTTTTTTAATGCCCAACGAAGTGGGCACGGGTCTGTTAGTTAGTTTAAATAAATACGCCTTACTAATTTTAATTAAAGTTTATCGATTCGTCTGTATATTTTTATTTATATAACTACTACATAACCATATCGGACAAGTTTAAATCTACCAATGAAAGCACAATACTTGAATCATTTATCATTTGAAATAGCAAAAGCACCGAATCCCCTACATGTTAAGTAAAGAAGATCACTGCCTAAAGACATCTGTAAGCACCTCCATATAGAATAGTGTTCTATCTGAAGTCAATCATAGTTAGGTTACTACTCCCTAAGCATAGATGGTCGCCTGTTATAAAAGTTAGCCGGTCTTTATATAAAAAGTAGTAGGTATTTGACTAAACTAGTACACACAAGCAATATGATTCTAATGTCAACTAAAACAAGTTTCGTACCAATCTTTAGATTCCAAAATGCATTTATTTTCACCTCGGCGCATCGTATCCTACTTGGTGTCAATCCGATCTTGATAAGCTCCGAGAATTCGTTGAAGACAACTTCGCGTTGCAAGACATTTCTGTTAAAAATGTTTTACCTCTAGTATTATATTAGAGTACAACAAGAATTTAAGATTCCTAGCAAAGAAAAAAATGTTTATGTTAATTGTTTATTCTTTGGTAGGATTAAAAAAGTAGTGCATTAAAAAATATTTCATAATTCTTCGTGTTGCTACTGTAATTGTCACAGTGCATCCAATGGCGATCTAAAGTAGCAGTGTTATATTATGTCCCTCCCGTCCTAAAGAAACAAAAATATATTATTCAACAAAACTATTAGAAGCGCATGCTACAAAATATAGAAGAGCACAAAGCGATATGATATATTTCTGACAATATTGAATTATTTATTTCTGAAAAGGCATTGAATAGACAGAGTTTCGGCAGCCATTGACTGCATACTTATAATTTTTGAGTGATGGCTTGCTTTTGTGTGCGGAATTCAGTATTCTTCACAAATGATTTGTATCAGCCTCAGTTTCATATTTCTTTTTTACCGCATCCTTTGTGGAGATTCTCACGTAATTATTATGAAATATCCTTTTACAAAGGAGTGAAGAGACAACTTGATTAGAATAATTAATTGGGAGTTCATGGATGCTTTATTATACGTTCATCGAACGTAAAAATTGTAACGACGTTAAAAATCGAGTACGTATAATTAATAACCAAGTGCTCGTCAATCGTGTCATCGAGTATTAAATTTTAACATTCCTCTGGTTGTTTCTTCCCTCTGCTCTAAGTAGAGAAATAAAGTTGATTTATTAAGCGTATGTTGTGTTAGGCGAGTACCTACATGTTGGAATTGATTTGTTGAAAACTTTAACTTCAGTTGACTTCAGAACTATATACTATGTTCAGTGTATGTGCTAAGCCAACATATATTTTAATTAATTTTTACTTTTTATGTGGCATGGAAGTCGGTCTTACTTTTGTTAAAGAAAATTTCACGCTTTTTAGTTGTATACTTATATTTGTTTACATACAAAAAATAACATACATACAAATCTTAATTCAATACGTAGAATTTAAGCGAAACCTAAGCCTTAGCCATAAGTTACAACACTTACACACATTTTTTTTTTTTTATACTTAAACCTAACGATAA
>MOOZ01000143.1:416530-428010 GCA_002930495.1 Cecropterus lyciades | reverse complement strand
AGTAGCGCATAACCCTTCTGTTATTAGGCAGAAATAGGTGTGACGGTGGTGCTCCCGGAGTCGAACCACAAAGAGTTCTACCACCTTCAATTTATTCTTAACATTACACTGGCTTTAATACCAATATAAAAATAAATATTTATAACTATACAAAGTTTAGTTACTTACACTCAAAACTTGCACTTACATTTATTCTTTGTTGTCTCATGAACGTTATTAGAAAATATTAATTGCGAAAATAGTATTATAGTTTATCCAAAGATCGACTAGTCGAGTATATATTACATCATTCTGATATACGACTATTACGAAACCTGCATCTTACAATTAAAACTTACAATTTAAAAGTTCTGCTACTCAAACCCGATTCTCTCTAAACGCACCGAAACTGATGCTTGTATTTCACGTGATACTTTGGCCTGTCGTCGAGCGTTCATAAAAAAGACAATTTCCCTTATTGCTGTAATCTGTAACACATGTTCCGCGGGCAAGACTGCGTCGGCCTCATAAACGACAAAGTAAAGCATAATTTATTACACGAATTTAGGGCCTAACATATAGGTGTCGTGGTATATTGCTTCCTTCAGTATTTAGTACGTTGAGTTTATTATTTAGTTGTGATAATATTATTTATTATATTAAATTGCTGGTATTTAAAATACAACTAAGTAACATCATTATTATGTCATGCGGTTTTAAAAAATGTAAGTATCTTAAATAACAATTAATAATTATTGATAGAGGGATGAATTTATCGAAATTAAGACTAAATATCCAATATACGGACTATAAATAAACTCTTTAAAATAAGTTCAGTAGTTTTAATTTGACGTGAATTCAAACAAACAGACAAATACACCGACAAACTCTTTTAAAAAATAGAAATTGCTATTAATGCTTATTCTCAGTATTCCTTATTCTTCTATCTTTTTCCAGCTACAAGCACGCCATGTACCTACTTGCAATTTTGTTATTTAAATGGATGGAGGAAGTGTCATGGAATCCTGTGATTTTATATGTTAAAATATAGCTAATTTATCGCATTATATACATACAGGCCCTGTCTCAGATCATATATTGTGTAAAGATAGAAAATACATAAAAAATGAAAGTACTCGTTTATGTGTACAAAATAAAACTTTAAGCATTTTCAGAAGATTTGCTTTTATTTTTATTTAAATTATTTTTATGTAACTCTTTGTTTGTAAAATTTGTTTACAAACAAAAGTTACATAAAAATATGTATGGTCGTTTGCTACTCAATTTATTAAAAAACACAGGATAAGGATATTAAGTAATCATAACTAACATAGAAAAAGTTATTTATAACGTTATTAAGCATTTTACCATATATTACAGAATAGACCACACAAATAAACTGTGTTTTAGTTGAAAGTGTAGAGATATAAAATCATCACATGTATAGCAGACATTTCGACTAAGCCCTAGGGTTGCCAACGCACCTGCTACCGTCGCTTGCTACTGTCATTAGAAACGCCGTGACTGTCTCTTCATTATTATTATTTTATTATGAAAAGATACTGTATCAGAATTAATGAGTAGGTAAGATATGTTTTTTGTTAAGTGTAAAGTAAAGCTTAGAACGCACTCTACAACATTCCTTCAATACGAGTTGTGTTCCTACGTCAATAGATCTACAATTATCCAAATCCTGTAAGGGTGTAATGAGTATTAGTTAAAGTATTATTTTTATAAACGTGTCCATCTTTCTCAAGGATCATAAAATTCTCCAGTATTTGTCTTCAGAGACTGTCAATGCTATGTTTAAAATCCGGTAATTGGTCTAATATGAGACAATTTGATGCAGTTGTACTACAAATTAAAATATCTTAGTTGCATTCCACAACATTTTCAGAAAACAAGTGAATGGTTTAACTTGTGTAAGTATGCGCTCTAGGATGCAATTTAGGACATTCCACGTTTATCAAAGATACCTGATTTATTTGTTTAAAAAAAATAAAAAAAAATCTTATGAAACTCTATTATAATCACAGCTTAACTCCTAGTAGACCTTTTTACTGAATGTAATAATTTTCCTTAAGTTATTAAAAATCAAAAATTGTAAAACTCTAATAACGATATGATGAGATCAAATCTCTATTAATCAAAGAAAAGTTGTTCTTAACTCATCTGAATACAATAAATTGCTATAATAGACCGAATTTTTAACCGTTTTGTTTTCTGTCAAGATACCTTTGCCATTATCCTGTGTCTACTCAATTGAGCAAAATTATCTTGAATGAGTAAACTTCGTATGATTACGATTGTCTTATATTTTTATATCTTAAAACTTGTGCTGCTGTCCGGTCGGCTAATGAAATTACTTGAACAAGTCTTGTCTAAGCTCTTGGGATGCCAAGACACCTGCTACTGCATAAGTAGAGTAGGTATTCTTTGCTGTGGACTTTATTTTTGTCATTTGTCATACGATACTATGTCATACTATACTATTTTTGTCATACTAAAGTGTTAGTAAGATTTTAATAACATTTGGTAATCTTATACATATTATAAATGCGAAAGTTTGTGACGGATGTGTTTGTTATTCTTGCACGCAAATACTATTTGGATTCCGCTGAAATTTGACACATAGATAATTTATGACCTAAATACATAGAATACTTATTACCGTGATTATAGCGTCCGAATCGTGTGGCGCCGCGGAAATAACCTGGTAAATAAACATAATATATTCTCACAATAACATGGTATTTTATTTAAAATTAAGCGGTATATTGTGAGCACGTTACTTATTTTAATTTACAATCAAGAGATATGAAGAAGAAATACTTATAAACGCTTTCTACACTCATAGCTTCACACTAGGATTTTTACCTGTGTCGTGAGTACCATGGACACACAAAGACGAATACACAAACACCCAGATCCAGAACTGTGTGTTTCTCTGTGATGTCTGTCTGGCCGGGGATCGAACCTGGAACCCACTGCGTGTCAGACCGCTATGGTGACCGTTCCACCACGCAGGTCGCCAGTTATTGTAAGTCTAAGTATACTCGTATTTGAGAGGCATAAAATACATACATTGGTAATTTCAGTTGGCAATAAGAAAAAATTGGAACACGAAAAATGTTGGATTTAAAATACTAGCTGAACTTGTAAAGTCTGAAACATAGCTGTTCTATTATTCATGCTTTGACATGTGGCGTGTCCTCTGTTGTACTAGCTTTCTTGCCTAACAAAATAAACATCCTTTGAGTTTCGTCCTTTGAGAGAATCCTTCACATGTTTTATGTATAAGTTTTAATGCACTTTCGTCTACCATATCGATGTTTAAATATTATAAAAATCATACGACATTTTCGAGTAAGTCTAAGCGAAGGAATACAAAAAATGTATCTTGGTCCAGGAGATGTTACATTTTTATGCTCACATATATTCTTAGAACATTTTAAGATCATCCCCACCAAGCGATTTGTGTAGGCCGTTCCCTTTTGTCGCTAAAAACTGTATCCATCTCTGTCTGACGCGGAAAAATTCCCGTGTTTTCCAGCCTGCCTTATCGTATTCATTACGTTGCCATCAGTTTACTTACAACCTTATGCTCAAATCGGCAAAACGTTCAATTTTCAGCGGCATAGCCGACCGTTTACTGTTTTCTGACATTACAGCGACGCACCTTACGATATGAAACGATTCCATAGATCGTAAGACTGGAGCTCTGAAACATATTCGAAACGCAATTATATTAACACAAGGTTCTTTTTAGAGGGAAAGCGGCGAGTACCATTCGACGTTTCAGATTGGGGGATCGATGAAAACTTAGAAGGTAGGCTAGCGGGAATATGTTGACTGTGGATCGCAGTGGGACATGCCTTCAGTCGCACCGCGCACTTACTGGCGTGAGGACGGACTCAAATCTTGTCCACGCGTGAAATGGCGCGAACTTTGCGATCACGCACGAACTTTGATACGCAACGAACGTAACTCAAAAACAGTACAAAGTAGTGATCAGTTGTTATCTGAAAAGACTTTTGTAATTAAAAATATTATTAGTGTGTAAAGTAATCCGTTTTTTATTAAAAAAAAAAACCTCGTCTCTTATATTAGAGGTATGTAATAACTTTTAGTATTCCTTTTAATATTGTATTATGACTATTATTATTAACTTTAATGCAGAATTATTATTTTTGCTTATTTGTACAGTTTATTTTGAACGTGAACTCTTGGAAACTTTTCCCACAGTTGCTTTATTGTTTTTATATTTTTTTGTTAAAAAATAAAAAACAAAATAATATATGAATGAATTATACTTATCGTGGTTTGACTGCAATATTATTATATGAAGAAATCAGGAACATATGTACTTACATTTGTACAAATTAAGTTTAAAAAATTATCAGCACTATTTTATATACCAGCAATATTTATACATATAACTTACATTTTTGAATTTAGTAAAAAGTATGCCACATATACTTTGATATTATTTTGTATATATACGCTACAAATGTCCGAAAAATCTATTAAATATAGTTTTCCGATGCAATTACTGTATCAACATTTGTGTATATGTGCAATGCATACATCTAAAGCAATTCCATATTTATAAGATTATGATTACATTTTGTGTCATTAATATTAAATTCTCATTTCACGTTCGCCATTAGTGGTGATAACATACTCATAAATACAGAACAACAGAAACGTAAATGTAAAACCGCTGTCACTCACTGGTATCACAAACCTGCCTTTTACAAGCAACGTCAATTTGCTGTTTACTGGCAGCGCAAATCCGCTGTTTACTGGCGGCGTAAATCTGCTGTTTACTAGCAGCGATAATGTAACTGTCCACTGGCATCGTTAATTTGCAATTTACTGGCAACGTGCGCTAGAGTGCCATGAGCAAGAAACTGCGTTTGTCTTACATCTAATTTCTAAATACTGAAGTGTAAATCCGCAGATTACTAGCAGCTCAAATTTACTGTTTATTGGCAGTACAAATACGCTGCTTACTAGCAGCACTAATCTGCCATTTACTGGCACTGTACGCTAGAGTACCATGAGCAAGAAACTGCGTTTGACTGCCATCTAATTTCTAGATACTAGCAGCGGAAATCTGCAGTTTACTACCAGCGAAATTTGCTGTTTACAGGCAGCGAAAACCTTGTTTTCTGGTAGCGCTAAACTGCCTATTACTAGAGTATAATGACTAGAGTACGCTAGAGTACCATGAGCAAGAAACTACGTTTGGCTTCCATCTAATTTCTGGAAACGCTACTAAACTTCAAATCTAGATCTACTGGTTGCAATCTACAGGGAATTGAGTCTTAATTAACCCTTTACGGCCCCACTTCTGGACTCGAGTCACTTCTTAGTATTACAAGTCTGGGTTAGCAGCTATAAAATGAACGTATACCGGAACTCTCAAGCACTGTCTTAGTAAAAGAAGACAGCTTTTATTATTCCAAAAACTTTTAATAGTAGTTTCTTGCGAAAAATTAAAAACATTTGAGCAAAAAGATTGCATCAGTAAGATAACAGGGAATTTCAAATACAGCCATTGGTGAGGAGTACGTATACTCGTAAATATTAAATTTAATTCTGTCCTGGATTCAAGTATTTATGTACTTCATCCATCATACAGTAAAGGTAAATGTCACAGATGTTTATAAAACCATTATTAAATAAACGTTAAACGTCATTAAATATATCATCATCGTCCTAATTATTATATCTACCTACATTATATCAGCAATAGGGATCACTAATTAAGCGTTAGGGTATATTACAAATAGGTACGTATCAAAAACAAACTTTTTCATATGAGACATGATGAATACAGTGAACACATAAAGGTAAACGTCACATACGAGTATGTCGGAACCAGTTTAATCACATTGATGGTCTTTAATGCACGTTTTAATTTTCTTATGCAGAAAGCTTCGGGCCATCTGTCGCATATGTAGCCGCGAAATATTGTAGATCGGTATTGTTCTTTTTTCCTACGTTCTTATCTTCAAAACTCATTACTTACACCACTGCGTCTTGAGGCAAGATGTAATTGCAGTTCCAAACGTTCTGCAGTGAAAAGAAGACTTGAATCAGGCGGCGGTAAGACGTAACGTCTGTATAAATGGGCTAAATTTATTTTATAGGTATTGTGATCGACATTCGACTATTAACACATTATAAATTAGCAATATTCCATTTTTATTGATGATACTATTAAAATTTATTAAAACACCGACAGAAAACAAAAAATAATACAACTTTTGAAAAGGAATAGATAAGTAAATGAACCGGTTTATATTTGCCTATTAATATGGGTACATAAAACAAACTGTAAGCCATATTACAAACTGTTAATAAACGCACAGTGGCTATGCGCACAACGCTAATCCAAAATTTATCAATCGCGGCCATCAATTTAAACAGAGCGGGACTGAAAAATTCCCTCTGGGAAATAATATTCGGGCAAATGAAAATTCCGACCGATGCATTTGAAATCGCGAGCGCCGCGCGGAGGTTTTAATTCCCTTGACTGTTGCGAATCGGCGCATGTTTTTTCATTAAAACGCATTCAATACGACGACGACGTGGCTTTGAAAAAGCGAACCTTTTCAAAAATATTTCCCTGACATTCCACTATGCAATGTTCCCGTTCTATTCAGAGCTCACAGAATAAAGTTATTGACATTTTTATCTTGTTTTACGTTGCTTCCGCCTCCTTTCTCTATGCTTATAAAGGTTAGGGTTAAACAGCGTTAACCCCATTCATTATTTACATTCAAACGTTACGATTTTATTACGACAGTATTATTTATTTTATGACACTATAATAATTTAGTTTTTATATTTATTTACGAATTATTTTTTTTTAGTAACAGCAGGGAAAATAATAGGCACTCTTTGCATAATCATATCTAATCATCCCCCAACATTTTGTGGGATGATTACGAAATTTATTCATCGATATCATTAGCTATTAAACTTAGTATAGTCATTTAAATTTCACGTATTTTAGTACTAAAATATTTAATATCAGATGAATATTTAAGAAATAATAGCCAAAAAACAAAAGGGGGATCAAGTGTCTCCAAGTTTCCCCTATATTGAACGCAATATCAATCTTATTTATTTCTATAGTAATTATATATGTAAATACTTTTTACCTTTTATTTTCTTCACAAGAATGAAAAAAATACATTGTATTGAATTGTTTCTATTCCTATATTTATTCAATTTTATTTTATTTAAGATTAGATTAGAAGAAAATTAGAAGAGATTAGAGAAATTTATTTAAATAAATTGTATTACGCTAACATCAGCAGTATTTTACCAGAGCCTTTATCAGTTTTAACTTTCATTTAAAAGTTAGCAAATAAACGCCAATAGCCACCGAGACAATTCAATTGGGCGGTTGAAAAACCGCAAGAATTTCAAACTTTATTAAAGGGTCATAAATTAATAAATCAATTATCAATTTCCTCATTAATAAGACTCCTGTTTGAAAAGTTTACTTATTCCAACATTTAATGAATATCCTTAGTTAGTTACATAATTTATTAGTCTTTAGATAGCATACAAAATGTAAAACGTACGTACATTGTTGCAAAGAAATAACAAAGATCATAATTTAAAAAATATCTACGACCGTGTTAAAAATATTTAAAACTTATGAATAGACTAAAAATCAAAGTAAAATAAACAATTTTATTTCAAAAACCTTTTATCCGAGTAGCTTCTGTTCGTTTGTTATAATAATGAACTCTTGAATGTTACACAGATTTTACCAAATGCATAAACGGATTGATTCTAAATTTTAAAACACTACACATTCCGCATGATAGCCCATGTGAGATGAGCGCATCGCTCCATTCTATAATGTATTAATAACAACAGATAGATAAAATGCGTTTTTTAGATCTAGTAGTATTAAAGGATAGCACACCCAGAGTAAAATATTGTTTGTTACATTTTTTTAGTCAATTAAAAGCTGTTGAACTTTCAGATTAATTAATATAATTTAAAAGGGTCATTGAAAATATAAATTCACCTTCTCAATCAAATTAATCTTAATAAAAATAAAATAAAAGTCTTATATATAATTTAAAAACCAAAGAATCTGATTACCTACCTAAAATATAACTGAAACGCGATAAACAACCATCACGTACATATAAATGGTTAGAAAGTTTACTAGTTTGAAATTCAACTTCTTGTAGTTTGCTGCTAACTCAAATAAAGTCAAACTCTTATGACGTAGACAAACATATATGGAATATATTATTGAAAATCCGTTAAGTGTTAATGTCTAGCTTTTGAAACTAAACCACATCAACGCGAACGCTGTAATTATAAATCGAGTGGTAATATTATAGACAGGCGTAGTAGAATTACAATAATGTGTATTGTAATTCTACTACGCCTGCTCGCTCGGCTGTCGGATCCAGGAATATGTTGAGGGGGAGCTTGACCAGTCGAAGGTTTGATGGAGAAAAAAGTTCTTCTGATAAAAATAATTCTTTCAAAATTTTGATGGGCGGCTTGGGATCCTATTTCAGAATTTAGATATATTAGACTATTTAGATAGACCTGGTCCATTCAGATGGACCTGTTTGCTCCCCTACTGGATCCATCCGTGAGTTATCCCATCTAAAAAATATCTGCAGCTTTCGCATTAATAAAACAGTATCTTGGAAGTATGTATAGAAAGAATTCTATTACTTCACTATAACACAATAATGCTTACATGGTCACAATGAATATAAGGTCACATACTTTGATTAAATATTTACCTACTGTATCCGTATTGTATTTTTATTAATAGCTAACAGCTAGCTAGCAAAACATGAACATCTCTGTACTGTTGGGATCTGATGCATATTATCAATGCGGATTGGAACATCTAGGTTAGTGACAAACCAGTTTCACTAGAGTCTTTAATTAAATAAAATGAGTATGAAAAAAAAAATGAGTGTGAAGTTTACCGTAAACAGCCCTATAATGAATTGAAATTTCCACAATAATATCAACATCCACAATAATATCAATATCACAACAATAATATTATCCTAGCAATACACAAATCTCGTTCAAAATTAATACTGCGCCGTCAGTAAGCCTAACGCATTAAGACACTTAAAACTACTAAAAGGTCCTTAAGCAAACCGTATTAACGTAGATTGTAAAGATTTCATTCTATCTATCGTAATTATAATCCTCGGGTTGCGTTGTAGCGGTTTCGTTAAACCACTGACACCCTCACCTCTCCATTACTGCGCCGTGGAGCAGGGTTAACGACCAGATCGCGTGATGCCACACTCCTTCACGCTTATTTATACGATGAGGCGAACAAACCTAGGACCCGACATTCAAGTGTTACAACATACGGCGACCTATCAAATTTCCATTATCAGCAAGTTCGTAAGACCCTACGGCTTTTTCAGACTGATTTTCAGTTGTTGTTGTTATAGTTACCGAGCAACAACCCATTATTATTAAGTATGATTTCTAATTTCGTAGAAAGGATGCCTTTTGAGAACTTTTAAATAACTGTATCTAGGAGCGGTTTTAGCTTGGTCATGTCTTGGTCTAAAGCAGTGATTCCCAAAGTGAAACCCTGGGTCCACGCGAGACTCGATGGGGGTCTACGTTGGCGTGACAAAATTGGGAGTGAACAATTTGAATACGGCGATCCACGAAAACGTATGTCTTCGATAGTGAAGAACTAAAATGTTACCTTGACTTTCTATCATTGTGGCCTACATGGCCGCCGCCGTCAATTTTTGAATAGGGCAGAAATGTAGCTGCAGGTTGTCCACCGGAACCAGCTAAATTTTGAAAATGGTCTATGAGGAAAAAGGTTTGGGAATCATGGTCTAAAGCCTCTCTTTAGCCCATTACGTTGATGCCCCCATATATTATTTATTATACGAATGGCATCACAGTGAGTGTTCCCTCAATATTTCCATTGCTTCTCTATTGATGTTAGATCGGGTTGGATTATAGCGTCGTAGCACCGCGGTTTTATACGATTCTGTGAATCAAATCTTCCTAACGAATCTGTATTATTTCGCTTGGATCTGTCATACCACGGGACTTACAAGAGTAACAGCAAAGTTCTCATAGTTCTATTCGATCTACTTGTGAACGATGAAGAAACACAAACCGTCTACATGTACTTATTAAAAGTAACTAAATGACTTATAGTTAACGTACAGAAGGTCTCGATTATATGTTAGATTTTAGACAAGCGACAAACGAATTTTTTTTTATAGTACGGAAGTAGCAAACGAGCATGAACCCCACCTAAGTAAGTAAGTAAGTAAGGTAAGTGGCTACTGCCGCCCATGGACATGTGTAATCAACCCTAAGTAAGATCAAATTCTCACCTAAGGTTAGCAAAACATGCGTTGCTACCCTTGAGGACTAAGGAATGCCTCTGAAAAGTATGTAAAAACATTTTTATTACAATATTATTGGAACTCACAGCCCGTAGAGCAAGCAGGCAAAATGCGCTCAATTAAATCGTGTACTGATTAAGAAGTTAATGTTAGTATAAATACTAGTTTGATTTCCATAGTATATCTAGTAGTATATGAAGATTAATTTGTTGTCTTACATCTCGATAATACTACATATCGTATTTTGATATAACATATTACATAAATCAGTACAATAAATAAATCTACTCTTACTATAACTGTCCAGTGTCTGTTTTTAAAAACTGAATTCACGAAAAATACACATATTATTCATTGTTTAGCCTGTCGCGGGGATGTTGCAAGGTAACATGAAAATCCATTTTGCAATCCATATGACAAGCTAAAACATAACTCTTATAAAATGCTACCACCTGATACCACAAAGTCATTGCGACATCAAATAAAATGCACAAAGGCCGACTATATTTTACGACTTGATGTGAAATGAATATTTTATGTGGCTTCCAATGTAAACGAAATAACCGATTTAATATACAGAAATAAAGTATGCAATGATGTGTGTTTCGATCGATGTATGAATTACTTATAAATATCAACCACAAATGAAGTAACTTTCGTTACGACTCATTTATAATTTTGTTCATTCTGTGGGAACCAAATATGTGCAGGTCAAAGCATATTATGTATTTGATATCATTACATAGTGATTATGACGATTAACAACCTACAAAATATACCGGGAAATAGTTTCACACAATAGCACAGATAAGTTTATTGTTTATATATTATAATAAATACTAATTGAGTCTCATTTAAATATAATGAAGTAAATTATATATTTAAGTTATTTTTTCATCAGCCCACTGCTGGGAATTGGAATAAGGCTAAGAGAGTTACCATAATGCGAATAAGATTTGTAAACTTTTAGCTACGTGCCATCGTTATTAATTCGGTCTTCACGAATAATTCTCGGTGTTTATAGTGATTGAATCTAATCTGTGAAGTATTTAAAGATAAATTTCATTTATATTTTTGTTAAGATTAGTTCCG
>MOOZ01000143.1:406274-416337 GCA_002930495.1 Cecropterus lyciades | reverse complement strand
GTTAACCCGTCACAGTTAAATTTAACTCACATAACTTTAAACGGTATAGTGGATAAATTTAGGTGGTAAAACTTTTTGTGGTTTCATTCGAGTGGTATCACCGCCACTCCTTTTCTGCCTAATAACAACGCTGCTTCCATTTTGGTTTAAATAATGTGGTTAGGGAGGTTAGTTTTCAGGGGTTGCAAATTTTTGCAAGCAACACCAAGTAAGACTCTGGCCTTATTTGGGGTTTATTACCACGTCCATGGGCGGCAGTTGCTACTTGCCATCAGCTCCACTGCATGTTTGCAATTTCTATTTTATAAAAGAAAGACTGATTTACTATATTAATTTTTGTTTCAGATTCCGCAATGGAACACTTTAAATGGACAAAATCTAGCTGCGTACGACTACATTGACTGCACTTCAGATTTCCTATAATGAAAAAGTTAAAGGACGACGAATGTGCAACTGTGAAGTTGTAAAGTGTTTCCAATGTCGGGCCCGGAAGAAAGCGTCTCGTAGACAATGCACAGCCTCCTTAGAGCGGCTATAGCTTCAGCCCTATTAACGGTTTTCTATTCCATTGCAGGTAAGAAATAATTAATTAAACATAATGAGAAATAGATCTGTAATTTATAGCTTGTACACATTTGTTACTGTTTTTAAGCTTAGGATTGAGGTGATTATAAAATTTATTATAACACGCTAACATATTACACGGTATAAGGTAAATCAAGATACGAGTAAATAGGACAAGTACGGAAAAATAGGTACATAAATACGTATAACAACGCAAGAAAATAGAACAGTTTAAGTTAATAATTTATCGGAATGTTACGAAATAACTAATGTTCAAAGCTTTGTACACTCTCTATACCTAATTCTAGTGTAAAACAGTCCTTACTTTTTGTTTAAATGTGTGGATGATGGCTGACTTATTATATAAGTTGACGTTATTTGTCTTTAGGAGTTGACACATCCTTAACATATCAGTAATCGGCTTCAGGTAGAATCCCTATTATAGGGATGTAAGGTTGGTTGCAGACACCCTTGGGCAGCTATGATACCTAACCAGGTTTGCCACATTAGTCGGGTTACTTCTTATTTTCTACTTCAATCGTATAAGAAAAATTAAATAAGGCCTACTTACATCACATCGTCAATCCATTACATTACATCAAGTTGATATTATATAGTTGACAAGCTAGCAAAATAAACGCATTAGATCATCACATGATCCTAGTTTAATTCCTCTGCAACTTCACATCCGCAGTGAAGCTACAAAAAATATTACTTTCTCGAGTTAAGCGGTTGTTGCCTAGACTGATTACACATAGGATCTGCGTCGCCCATCAGACAAAACCAATTCAAAATACGTTAATGTAAGAAAGTCTATGAATATACCTGCTATATTATATCTGTTTAATAAAAAGGGTAACATAATTTTTCATTGTAATAACTATAGATAGAGTAGATCAAAATGGAGACTAAATGTTACCTTGAGATACAGCCTGTTAATATAATTATGTGAATCCCTTAAATTCAATAGTTTTGGTTTGATGCGATTTCAAGCTAACAATTATTCTGAAAAATATAGAAATGTCTTTTATTGCAATCGTTAAAACACTATGTGTTGCAAAATGAAATATAGACACGCGGAAATTTATTATATACGTATGAATTAGGTTTGAGTATTGAATAGAGTAGCTTGTAAAGTTATTTTTCTTAACGTAAAAGATTTACATTATACTAGTCTTATTTTACAGTAACTTCACATCCGCAGTGAAGCTACAAAGAAATTAATGCTTTCTCGGGTTTAGCGGTTATTGCTCAGGCTGTTTACAGATAGGATCTGCGGCCGCCATCAGTCCTGCTAAGTGTCCGAGTCCGAAAGAGCCATTAAATAAAGATTTACATTTTTTCCAACGCTACAACGGTGATTTAAGGATAGTTAGTTATAAGGTTAGGTAAGTTAGGATTGTTTTTCGAGGAACTTTATACAATATTCAGCGTTATTTGCGCGGCGTATCCAATTGCCTTGATAATTTCAAGCAAATGACCCTTTGACATCAATAAAGAAGGACTTAATGGATTTAAGATTTTATTCCTTTCCTTTTTACCTGACATTAATAATTTTAGTAAATTATGTTGGTAATATATACCTCTACTGTTTTTTTAATATCATTTGGATGAAATTTCCAATTTTATGAATATCAAAAAATCTTTAAAAGTATTTCACCTAGCAATTTTTATGTTATAGGTGATACTCAAGTATTTTTGTCATAAATTATCGTCATCAGACCATTACTGTCCCATAACTGGGCTGCGACTACTTTCAGAACGAGTTTGGCTGACAGTTTATAACTGTGGTATAATTAGGTTTATAGTTTATGTATTTCGTACTTGAACAACTAATTGAAGATCCAAGCGTATTTGTGAAACAATTAATAAATTAGTTGAGGTGTTTATACGCTCAAATATATAGTACATCGTTTGGCAGTGGCAGTTAGCAAAGGAACTACAAAGCGAAGTGAGGCGTCAGTCGAGGCCGGAAACAGCTGTGTCGGTAGCGTGCTGTTTACCAATTTATCACTAAGCTGATTATATATAGGCTCTTTCCTGCGACATGTTTTATGATCTTGTTTGCTCTCTCTATTGTTCCACTCCTCTGTGTACACACCTTTTAAATATAAGACAAAAGGTGCGGAATTTGTTCGCTCTGAACGTTAGTCAGATAATATTTATAGCTCTCAACGGCGTTTAAGTTAAGTGTACTGTAATTGCAGTAGAAACAATGCGTTGGAGTATTCACACGAGATAACTTGGAGTACTAACACCTGTAATGTAAATACGTCTATTACTAGAAAGCCAGATACTCATTTGCATTGTATTTGGTTTAAAATCTTCAACCCTTAAATATCATAAATCGTTTTTCTACATTAATTCCATTATAGACAACTTTCAAAATGGTCATTAAAAATTCGGTTGAGATTTCCAATAGATAAAATTAAACCTTTAGTTTAAACTTAAAGGATACAAAACTTAATTCATTAATGTATTTTGATTTGATAAAACTTAAACATTAATTTTAATATCCTGTGTATATTTAGAAATTATATATTTATAGAGATAATAACTTTGATTTCGTGTACCAAAATATCTTATAAGGTCAAAGGTACAAAATAGTTATATTACGCTTTCACGCATTTATCAAGTTCATTTTTAGCGACTCGACGCAAATGGCTCTATTTTGTTTTGGTACTAACCTCGAATCCTACTTCTAACCCATCATTATACCAACACCTTTGTTTTGGGGCGTTTATGCGGTTCACTGACGAGGTCAAAATTTCGAGACCGGAAGAAACCAAAATATCATGTATTGTTCCTGTTGCGTGTCATTTGAACTTTAGGAAAAAATGTCGAATAGCTGTTTTTTTATAAATTATTCACGTAATGTATTTATGTACCTGAAAATTTGTGACCTTAAAAATGGAATCCACACATCGCTCAAGTAAAATCGTTATCATCAAAGATATAGCCGTCAGCCCATTATAGTCTCACTATTGAATATAACCTTTAAAGTCCCCGTGATACCTTACATAGGCTTCCGTTCTTTATTGTTCGTGACTGATAGCAGGAATATTGTTTTTTTTCCTTTACTCTTGCATGTGCACGAGACATGTAGGATCGGAGTAAAATTATATAGATTTTCCGGGAGGTTTTGAGTTTTATTACCGTATCAAATCGCAGTGTTACGACTTTTTAATTTACAGTTGTTGAAATCAAAGCTAAAGAGAAACAATACAATAATGACGTAGAAATTTGTACCTATTAACTTAACAAAATACAAGAAAAATGCTCAAAGTATTAAATCTGCACAGATCGCGGGCACAACTACGAAAAAAAAAATTCAAACAAACTTAACATCTGGCGAATTAGACGAAAGTTTCGAATGAATAGCCATGTACACCGACGGCATAAGCATGAAAAATAAATTGCATAAAAGTAAACAAAGTGTGACAAAAGCCGCGCCACAAATTGTGTTTTCAGTGGAGCAGGTGGCGTGGCCTTAAGCTCTACGGCCGAATCCGTATGCGGATTTAATTTAACTTTGCTTCACTGGATTGTCCTAGCACTAAAATTTGAAATATTATTTCTAGTTAATGTAATCATTGCAGGCTCGCTCTGGACGGTATTAAGCTAAACTTAAGTTACTTACATAAATTTTATTTTAGTTAATTTATAGGAAATAAGAATGAATGATGAATGGTCTGCTTTATAAATGCAAGGACAGATAGCTCTTTATATAAGTTTTATATTGTACAAGATAAAATGAGTTCGTAATAAAATAGATACAGAAATTATTCTTTCGTAAATAGTTACCAACTTATAGCATACAAGCAGCACGATCTTAAAATAAACTTATAACGTAAAACTAAACAGTTTTATAACTTAAGAATTTATCAGTAAAACAGCCCCAACTAATTATTCCCAAACCATGTACACACGTGCATACAAACAAATTGCATAAAAGTAAACAGGAGTCATAGAAGCCGCGCCACAAATTGTTCTAGGGGCACAGGTGGTGTCGCTATAAGCTGCGACGGCCCACACCGAATCCGTATGCGACTTTAATTTAACTTTGCTTCGCTGAGTTCTTGCACTAAAATTTGAATTATTATTTATTCCCAGTTAGTCTAATATGTTCTTTACTTAAGCAAACAGACGCCCAGACTGAATTCTTGAACGATATGAAACTTAGTTGCTTACTTAAGTTGTTAGGTTACTAAATATAGAGAAAATATTATAAAGTGTGGTTAATATAATGTTCTAACGTAAGTTCTAATACATTCCGACTAATAAAAAGTTTAACAATAACTAAAAAAACGTTTTTAAATCGCAGACCCTATGTTGAATACTAAAAATGTTTCACTTACCTTGGATTTTGTATATCAGGTCTGCACCGCCATGATGGTTATTTTGTTCTTTAGCACCGACGTTGGTTTCTTTTTTCCCAATTACTCATGCTCAACGTACACACTTATGAATCACAAAAAAAACTTAGGGGATATATGTAGATAAAAAAGGAGCACAAAACAAACGTATAAAGACGAAAAGCAATATAGAATCCACGTTACGAATTTAATTGTACGACTGTGATTAGAGCCGTCGCGTGTGCGCAACTAAAACTTGTGCGATCTACCCTCGTATCCAAATGAAAGTGATCTTCTACCTTCTTTCTTCTACCTTCGTTTAGATATGAGGGTAGATACAAAAGTCAATGAAAATGTCATCGGATGATTAATCGCAGTCTCATTATAATTTATTTGTGTGAAACTCTTAATTTAGTTTACTATATTTGTTTAGCATATAAACAAATTGAAGCTGTATGTAGGCGTGAACTCATAATTCTTAACATGCAAAAGATAGGGACAAGTATATATTTTTTATTTTGAAGTATGTATTTCTTACTGTAAAAGTGATATATTATGTTTTAACAATTTATTTCAACATTAGGTACATTAATATATATATATTACGTGTCACATCGTTTGTCCGGGATAAACTCGAGAACTACTGAACCGATTTAAATCAAATTTGCACACCGTGTGCAGTTTGATCCAACCTAAAATAGAATAGAATAGTTTATATCTACACAAATTACGCGCCACGATGTTTGTCCGCTATGGACTTCCAAACTACTGAACCGATTACTATCAAATTTGTACACCATAAGCAGTGTGATCAAAATTGAAAGATAGGATACCTTATATCTATACAAATTACGTGTCTCGTTGTTTGTCCCCTATGAACTCCGAAACTACTGAACCGATTTTAATAAAATATGCACACCGCGTGCAGTTTCTTCCAACTTGAAACATACAATAGTTTATATTAATATATATAAAATACGTGTCACGTTGTTTGTCAGCGATGGGCTCTTAAATACTGAACCAATCTCATTCAAATTTGCACACCGTGTGGAGTTTGATACAATTTGAAGGATAAGATAGCTTATATCTTTCATATGTATGTATCTATTTCTGTTAGATGCTTTTAGGGTTCCATACCCAAAGGGTACAAAAGGGGGCCCTATTACTAAGACTGACGCTGAGTCTCATGAACTATGATAGGCAGACAGTTGAAATTTTCACAAGTGATGTATTTCAGTGGCCGCTATAACACTAATAGTTCTCCATAAAATAAATGTGATTTCTTGCTCGATATTAATAACGGCAAAAAGTAGAAGCTTGAAATATTCGCAGGTTATTTAGTTCTATACTTATTTTAAAAATAATGAAATCAAAATGAAACAAATATTTAAGGGGGGCTCCCATACAACAAACGTGATTTTTTGCCGTTTTTTTATAAATACGGTACAAAAGGAGGCATTGATTAAAAAAAAATTGTTTTTCCCATTATCAGATATATTATATGTTGGTTTATCTCGGGTTGGATATTTTGCTGCCAGATAATAATCCAAAATTCTATACAAAGAAATATTGAACAAATAAAATAAACATAATAAATCATAATAATTTTATTATACACTTAAGGATATCAAATACAGGGGTATTTACACCAAGATTTTACATAATAGAGCATACATGTTTCGTAAAATTGGCATGCAAATAGGTACATATGTACATACATGCATAAAAACATAACCCTACTTTTGGCAGTTGGGTAATAACCCTAACATTTAGTATTAAGAAACACACCAAAAATTTTTTTAATGCCCTACGAAGTGTGCACGGCACATTAAGGTGCAAAAACTATTTTTGTTTTGTCTTCGGCGTAAACACCGCCACACCTATTTCTGCCTTATAACAGCAGTGTTAAGCGTCTTTTATTCTGGGTGTTATCAATTTAGTCCTCAAAAGTTGTTATACTCTAATCTTATTTGCGGTTGATGACAGGTGTCCATCAGTGGAAAGATACCATCAGATAGACTGACTGCGTTTGCTACTTCCATAATTTTATTTGATGGCATCTTTACAACTAAAGTTTGAGCAACTTGTTTGCTATGTAACAAAATCATTATTTTCAGAGTGCAAATAGATAATATAGGTCACCATACATACAAATGCTTTCAAGTAAGGTATGATGTACATAATATTTTAAAAAATCTTTAGTTTTCATGCATTCCTTTGGGTACTTCTTTAGTAAACCACGTTTTTCATGTTTTTTTTTTATTTATTTATCATGAGTTTCAATACGCCAATAAGTTAAATAGTTGCGGGGCCAGACTAGAAATAATATAACGAATATACATGATACCATTCAGTATGTAGCTCTGAATTAGCATAGGTAGCATCTCTAGGTGCGCGATCCGCTTTGAATACATAAAGTGACTGCATCAATGTGACGACCGAATACATTCTGGTGGAGAGTATGTTGTTATATCATATTTAACTCGAAAATATGGTATAAATATATATCACGAGGATCGTGACGTGTGGCTTTGATCTTGAATACCACCACTCCATCTCTGTAGGTGGATTTAGTTGGAGGCGACTAAGAAATAAGAGAGAAGGAACCACAATCCGGGAGATTAACAGCAGCGTCATCAGCATCTTCAGCGCCTTGAGCAGAATTGTAGCAGCAGCACTGTAGTCACCAACACGCATGCCTGGTGTCGTAATTATTGTCAAAAATCCCTGTTTGGAGTCCAACGGTGAACCACAAAATATGTATTTACGGATAACAAACTAAAGATGAATAACCGTTGGCTACAGTTGCATAGGACACCATTTTGTCGCCTAAGCTAATGAACAGTTCCTTAAGCTGCTGCTTCTTGTACATCCAATTTGTTGTTTTAGCGATGGAAGAGCGGTATTTCTTTGATTTTATTCACAAAATCTGTTACGAGTCGATCGTCTAAATGTATATTACAAAGTATAGATGAGTGAACTTAAAAATAGTTAGATCTAGATGTTTTATATTTGAGATATTACTCAGTGGCTTGACCACTACTTAATCGCTAAATCTAATAGTTGCTAGAGGACTAGTAGGACTAGTAGGATGGCCAGCCTAAATTGTAGTTTTCGTCATAAATTGTTATACCCAAAAATTATTCCTCCAGGCGTTGCTCAGGATAATTTTCTAATGACGATTTATATTTATTGTAAAAGAGTTATTCACTAGTTGAATTAAATTGCTTTTTACCCATATATATCCAGATTATTAAATTTATAATTAAGAGGAAATACATGTTACAGATTGCGAATATGGCACTAAATTACTAGGTAACATTAATAGTTAGGAGCTTACTAAGTGCATGATACTCTATGAATTCGTAACGTGGTTTCATGCATGTGACGTCAGAATATTAGATTCGACAGAATACCTATCTAACTATCCAAGTAGTCGAAATAAAAAAGAAGAACGAATATATCTTATACTACTTAGTGGTTGAACTGTGTTATGTATCGATATTTTCACAAGATTTTTAAGTACAATAATCGATTATAATGTTAGGGGTCAAATTTTGCAATTTAAATATTAAGTAAGTACATACTGATTAAGCTGAAATTTTATATATAAGTATTTAACTTCGATGACAGTACATCACTAAGATATTATTGATGGGATCTGATAATATCGGCTACGCATCGCCTCCAATATGAGGGTGTAATGTGTGTAAGGTGTAACGTACTCTGTCGCTTCCATTACTCCATTTGCAAAGTGGTCGAACGAGTGTGGTCCGACCGGGGAAGTACCACCACCATACCTATATCAATTCAATATATATGCATAAAGCAATTCTTGGTTTCGGTGGTTTGACGACCCACGTGGCTGAGCGGTCACCATACCGGTCTGACACGCAGTGGGTCCCGGGTTCGATCCCCGGCCAGACAGACATCTGAATGATGAGTTTAGATTTCTGTTCTGGGTCTGGATGTTTGTGTATTCGTCTTTGTGTGTCCATGGCACCCACGACATAGGAAAAAATCCGACTGTGGGGCTATGAGTGTAGAAAACGTTTATGTTTATGTTACGTTTAACGGTATGGTTGCCGGCTCACTATCATATTAGGCGACTATCTTAGTCCTCGAGAGTAGCAACACATATGTGATTGATTTCACATAGAACAATTCCATATGAAGTTTCTTACAGATTCCCATGGATGGCTTTTTACCACCAGGTGGACTGTCTGATCAACTGCTACTTCCATATTTAAAAAAAAAACTAGAGAATCTTCTTCTCTACCCTATTTTAGACTTTTTAGATTTTTCGTGGCAAGTATTAACATTCATTGTACGGACAAGAAGTAAAGTAAAGATTATTATAGTAAAATTCAAATTTTATAAAGGGAATATTTACACTACTACGTTGTATGTTCGACGAAGTATTTTACTTTTTTATGGCAGATTATAGTTCACCTTTGGTCAGTTTAATTATTTAAATTGCAAATAGTCAAAGATATCCGTGGGCAGACGCAACATCTTTTTGCTTTTTGATAAATCCTACACGATTGCCTTTGTTTCTAGTTACGTTTCCTAACTTTTTATTTTCTCTTTGCTAAATTAATTAGCAAACTCAATTATTAAACTGGAAATACACACATAAAGGTACAAAGAACAGAATGCAACAGTCAAATTAGCATAGTGAGCAGCTGACCCCATGCGGGATACGCTTTGAATACTCAACATGACTTATAAATGTTGCCACTGAATACTCTAGTATTCAGGTGTTTGATGTTACCTTTACAATTGGTTTACTGATCACGACAGTATTACATGAATAGTATGATTTGTGGTGTTTCCTCATGGATTTTCATATATTGCAAATGATTACGTATACATGATTCACAAATGATACTTACTTTTGTATTTTTCTTTTGTTCATCGGACGGTTTCATAAACATAAGTAACGCTTTCTACACTTATGTATATTCCTACACTAGGATTTTTTTCTGCCGTGGGTATCAGATAAAGGTGAATACACAATCACACGGACCTGAAACAGAAATATTTATAGTGCATATTTTGAGGTAATATTGAGTAATTCAGTAATATTTTATAAAATTCATCTACTTTATCAAGCTATTACAATTTAAAACACGCTTTCTACA
>MOOZ01000143.1:347581-363413 GCA_002930495.1 Cecropterus lyciades | reverse complement strand
GATCTCCAATTGAACGCAACCGGAGTCCTCTGAGCGCGTTGCCCCATCGGGCTCCACCCAGGTGAGCGGCTGGGCCCACCGCACCGTCTGGTCTTTACGACAATATGCGACCACACATACTGCCGTTCTTCTGCTACTGGAGAGGTACTGCCGCCACTCCTTTTTCTAACTTGAACTAAATCTTGCGTTTCGCTGGAAGGGTGTGGTTACCGGCACACTTATACATCTATGAGGCTATACCATCGTAGTCCTTGGGAGTAGCCACGCATTTGTAATCGAACCGAACCGAACGCTAGAACCCCTGTTTATAGGAAGTTGCTTACAGATATTCCTGGGCGGCGTGGCCACTTACCATCAAGTGGGCTGCATGTTCGTTTGCTACTTCAATCTGATAAAAAAAACACTGACATAAAGAGTGAAATAAAATATCTACATCCCACCCATCCAAATGCAATATGGATATTAGTATCATATTGTACCAGGCTCACATAAGTAGATACAGGGCCGAAAGTGCTACCAACCTTTAAATGGCATATCCCATTTCACGACATTGGAAAATACGAGAATGCACAATGAAACTCATGCTAATTCTATTTTCAATGCCTTCGGGGTAAGTCACAAAGTTTAGAGATATACCTGTACGTTTTTTAATGCAGTGAAAGAACCGTCTGTTTTAGTGTTTCTTCCTCCAATGTTTGAATAAAAAGCTCATTTGAATTCTATGAGAATCGAAATTGCTCTCCTTTTCGCTGTAGTAACTTAATTTAATCGGGTTCCATCACAATGTCCTTTAGATTAGACACTCCGAATGTTCGTAGCTGACTCAATGGAATATTATATTTTTTCCTTTTATTTTTGATAAAACAAAAAAGCCTGCCAGATTATACGTATAGCAATGCCAAACGGCGAGAATTAATATTAAAATATAATAAGTGATGTTTGAATTTATTATTTTTAGTACTTAAAGTAAATAATGTTACTTAATTTAAAATTAAATCATCGAAAATTGTTAAAACATCATTAACTTTACCGTTCATAACTTAATAATGAAGGGATGTAAGACCACGTTCACACTGGACAAGAAGACATTTTACCGGAAACGGTCTGTCAGCAGCACTCGTGAAGCTTTAAAGTAAAAGGTAAATTATGTGATGAGATATCTTATCTCTTTTTATACAGAATCATTTTTATAGAATGGAAGTAGCAAACGATCATGCGGCCCACATGATTGTAAGTGGCTACTGCCGCCGATAGACATCTGTAATCAACCCTAGGTAAGATCAAACTCTCACCTAAGGTTAGCCATAGATGCGTTGCTACCACTGAGGACTAGGATGGCATGCCTCGGAAAAGTATATCTCCCTTACCCCTTCATACCAGAATACTACAGCGCATAATACTACTGTTATTAGGCAGAAATAGGTGAGGCGGTGGTGCTTCCGGAGTCGAAATACAAATAGTACCTTCAAACATTACAGTAATCATAAATAGTCATACATAGAAAATACATAATACAAAGGGCCACTTATTTCAAACTGTTATTTCCTCCAGCATCAGCACGTACAGCATTAAAAGGAAGCGATACATATTAATATAGCGTAAATGCTTTAATATAGCAGAAAACATAAAAAGGCTGTATTGAATACATGTCCTAAAAGCGTGGGCCTCTTTACCACGGTAAAGAGTATCATATATTAAGTTTCTTCACGTTTTACTATAAAATAGTAAATAATCCGTAATCCGGAGCAGAATATTTATTTCTACATTATAACAATGTTAAGACAAAACACAATGGTATTCCGACTTAGTCTTTAAGGGTAGCAGCGCGTCTTTGGTTAACCTGAGGCAAGACTAATCAGCCATTTATTATAAAGTTTACTACTTCTATATTATTGTAGAAAAACACGTAAAAAACCTTCTTGAAAACATTTCTTATTGACTTAACCTCGTTCCTCTACTAAACGATGATTGAACTGAGCGCCCAATAAATGAACATGTAACCCTACAGCTATTAATTTAAAGAACAAAACAGAACAAAGATGCATTGCTACTTCCAACGTAATTAGTTATTATACTAGTGTACCAATCTTAATTAGTATAATCGTATAATGTCGGCAATACTTCGGCATGTTTCACACGTTTCTCAGATTTCCTTTTACAAACAGGATAAAACAAAGCGGTTAAGACCGGTTATTTTGTTTCTCAATCGATTTTGTTTTCTTTTTTGTTTCGTTATATGATTATTGACGAGTTTAAGAAAAAACAAAGATAATGGAACATTTACGAATCACTCACCCATCCAACGTATGCTTAACAATGTACGTAACAATCACATAAGCCTATGTGCATTTCGTACATAAAAATAGGTAAAACAAAATAATATATTTATTTCTAGTTTATTAATCAATTTTATTCTTTTTGTTTAGTGGCTATTGACGAGTTTTTTATAAAATTTCGACTACCAGACGAACTAACTTTTTAACAAATAAATAAACGAGTTAAGGTGTTTAAAGATGATTTCAGCCAGACAAAGAAAACATCCGCCAGTGCAGACATAGCCTAAGTCGACTGCCACGCCAAAATGCGGCTAGACGTTATTGGAAAACTTTCCAATAACTCTACCTTAATATACTCAGAACGAAGTTCATTAAAAACATTACCTTACTCGGCATGTAGTTGTAATGTAATAACGTATGAGAGATATATTAGAATCACAGAATAATGCTCCTTTTATGTAGAACATAGTCATTATAGAAATGTCAGAATGTTATATGATATGAATGACGTTGGTGATTAGTTGTATAATTTTATTGTATGTTTGACATTTTAATAAAGTAGAAATATTATATAGGATAATTAAGTTGTAAACGAGTAAACTTCTAGGGATGGGCTCTTTTCTTACTTTATTCAAATAAAAAAATTACACCACCTTCAGAATATTAAAAAAATCCTTGCTCGTTGTCGTCTTAGAGTAAGTAGAACGCGCAATACGGCATTACCAATTCACCGAGACACAAGAACTGCTTCTCACTAGAAATAGATGTAGTTGTGGTACTCCGACAGAATGCTCGTCCCCCATCTTTCGAAATCTTTAATTTCACACCCATTCTACAAATTAATCATCAGAGATATCAATCAAATATATCTGCCGCTCGAGCCCACTTGTGTCAACAGGATAACAAACAAATCAAATATCCCGAATTTCCTCATAATTATTATCTCAGTCCTTCCCAAAAATACTTTATCAAACCAATCCACGTATAATGTGAATCATGAGTGCGCGGGTGTTTGCAGAGTCTGCTAAACACTTCTTGAGTGGGGCGCGACTTGAGTACACTCAAGATGAGTGTGAGCGCTGTGCTCGAGCGTTGAGTTTATTTGCTTTATATTCATCGACTGACAGAGATTTCGTATCGCGACGCTTACGTGCATATTGCTCTTTATGTCGCCCTGCTGCATAACTAACTAGTTTACTTGATTCTGCACACAAGCTGTTTCTTTGTGTAATTTAGTAGACATACAACCCATGTTAATAACTATTGTTTGTACGTATACAAACGTTTCTTTACTTGATTTATGTATTTTCTATGTTTATTGTTTACTTTATATGAAGTATAACTCTTACTTAATCAGATCTATGTATAAAAACCTATATATGTCATGCTACTTGTAACAGAAAATAATATACTTATTAGTTTTTGTACACAAGTACCTAAGGACAGATATTATACAAGTACAGTACAAAGGACTACTTATTTCAAGGCAAAACTTTTTCCAGCAACCCTGAGATCGGAGTGTGTATTTGGAAGTCAAATCAAGTGTGCACAAATTAACTAACAATTTAATAAATTAAACAATTACACATATAATTAACATGGGCATCATTTAAAGTGTCTAATTTTAAATTGCCCAAAATTATTTCATTTAATAATATTATTTAAATAGGAAGTGCGATTCAATTAAACGATTGATTATTATACATGTGCTTATAGATAGAGAGCTGGTGAAAATTTCGGTGTATGATTTGTACAAGTTTCATATCGAGGTAGATTGCAGTTTAGATCAGTACAAATTGATTCGAGTCAATTGAGATCCTATGTTGTTGCGTTTTCGCGTCACAGCAGCACTTAAAAAAAGCGATGTATTAAATCATTTGCACATGTACATATGCCTCTGCGGTTCATGGTCACAATTATCTTGGAAACGAAGAAAATAGAAGAGGCAGACATTCAGGCCTCTGCATTATCATGGGACAGAGTTGTTAAAATGTCAAAAAAAGCTCTACTAAGTCATTTGCACACAGTTCTCATTGAGCCCCTTCAATTCATTATGACTTCCCGGATACGAAAAAACATTTGGCAGACACTTTGCTCACTGATTTTTAGCTGTAACACTGTTTGAGATTTAAAGGAAAGCGGGTATTGCATGGGATTATTTCATCATTATCATATAGGTATCGTTTCGTATGGAATATTCAGAAGACGTAGAATTTTGTACTTGTAGATTGGCGTGAGCGTCCGGTTGAAAAAAAAATATCTTCTGCATCTGGAATATCAGAAGCCTGAACGTCTGCCTTATACATTTCCTTAGTTTTCATGAGAAACAAAAACATTGGTCGAAGAGGCAAACATGTGCGTATAATATAGCACAGCATTTTTTTTACATTTTCAAAGTGCTGTCAACGCAGGGGCAACATGATGGCAGACTATTGTTCCGTGGTCCTTCTCGTTATTTCTAATCGACTAATCGAATAAGTCTGCCAAGTGTGCATTTCATACATAGTTTTTTATATCATAAAAATAACTAAAATAGTGATTACTACAAAAGTCAGAGGATGTCTGCATCTCCGATTTTTTGTATTTATAGGATGACTGTGTTCATCAGTTCCAGGGGCAGACATGTGCGCATAATATAACCCAGCTTTTTTTAACGTTTTCAAAACCCTTTCAATTGACAACGCAGCGCCAATATGGTGGCAGACGTGGTCCATAATATTTCTTAAGGTATAATTATGGCTATAAATAACGACTGCCACGTGTATTGATTATATAGAAATTATACTCGCCAGCTCCCTAATCATTATTTTGCGACTTGTAAGACGATTGTGCAAAATAACTGTAGAGATATAAAAATTACTTATCAATGTATGCAGGGTTTTTTCTTAAATAAAGAGTATATTATACGCATAGTTATATTAAATGTACCTTAATTCGAATATGTTCTACTTCATTAACTAAACTTAGTTCACAAGCAGAAATTTCCTTGATACTCTAAAAATATTTATGAAGCTTTTAATTCTAAAACAACTTAAAACTTTATCGCTACGATACGTGCTGTTAAAGCCGGCTCGAATTTTATGCAAATGCACATGTTGTTTGAGCGAGCTAAGTTATACAAGGCCACAGAGGTTGTTAGCGAATACAGTAATTTTGAGGATCTAAATTGGACATAAAATTACCTTACACGTTCCAGCTACAGATAAACTTTCATGACCTCTGACGACAAGAACAACTTGCACGTAATATTATGAAAATTAATTTCTGTCTCTAATATTAAAATCTCGAAAATCATAATAACTGTAAATGTATTCCGTACACTGGAATATTTATATTAATGAAAAAATGTTGGATATCATTTTTTACCTTTTTCCGCAACAAATTTATTATTCGAAAATCTAAAAACAAAGAATTAATATACTCAGTGCGTAGTTTGTAAAGCATAACTCAAAAGTCACACAAAAAATACTCTCACTATTCACCTTTTCAAAATTACAGAAACTATTCGCATATAGAATCCAACCTTCTAATACTGGCATCAAAAACTTGCTTTTACTTATAAAAATATGCCCCGAAAAGGAATCGACTTTCATACCTCGACTAACTCTTTATTTGTACGGGTGATCCCCGGGGAAAAGAAGTTAAAAACAGCTTTCACCGGCCGACGCGTTTGAATAAGTTTCACTGAAGTTTTATTGAACTTGTAACATCGGGCCGGTTTGATATATGTACTTCGGCCATCTGTAGCGAGCAGGCCCGTCGTGGCCAAAGTTAGTGCACTCGTAAATTATTCAACCCCTCCGTATATGTATAACTTGTCGTACCCAACTGCTGCCGCGTAACAATGTGATTTTTGAGGTTACATTTTTATTCCGGCCGCGTTCGCGCGTATAGTTCTGAAACAAACAATTAATAATTGTACGAATCGAAACTTGTAAACACGTTTGGCTTACGACGCTTTAGATTTATGGATTATTGAACTTAATTAATATATGTTTATTTCATTTAAACATTATTTATTGGTAACTGATAAAGTATACAGCTACACGTTTACATTGCACTTTTATGTACAACACATGAAATTTTATAATACAATCAAAAATGAAATGAAAAAAAAACGGACATCATTATTTGTTTCCCTAAAATATAATTGTAATAAATTATTACGCGACATAAGTAAAGAGTTATAATGTAAAAAATACGATAAATAACTACCTTTACACATTATATACTTAATTATTTGGGATAAATCTATACTTACTAACAATAATAATAATTATAACCAAGGTTCAACTGGCAAGATGTCTAAACGCTACAGTTCGTAGTAACGGCTACGAGATTACGTTCTACGAAGCTGTTGCTACGAAGAATCACCACATGTGACGTTAGACTTGGCAATATTAGCATTAATTTCCAACAGATTAGACTAATATTTGGAGTGCTAGAGTATAGAGCTAGTCACATTTTAGCAGGATGGATTGTATACATTTTAGATTCTTTTAAAACATTTTGAAATATTAAATTTACGATTTTTAAAGTGAAACTATTTTAGAATCGTTGTGATATTCAAGTCGATGAATCGAAAATGCGTTACGAAAGCTATTGTTGACGCTACAATAAGATGGCGCCATCTTACTATACTGTACTTCTTTCTAAATCACGCTTACGATTTTACTTCATAGCTTCTATAATAGCTCAAGTTGGGTATTCTCAAAATAAGATGTCCGAATAGAGACTGCAGTGATTACTTAATTCATTTTTCAAAAAACATTAGCCTTAATACCCTCATGCTCAGATATATAATATTATTAAGTTTCCCTTCTGCCGTGTGTCATTTGCAAACAATTACTTTTTTTTAAATGGCTGCTTCGTAACTTATAAAACCCAATTCGTGTGCATATTAAAACAATACGTGATAAATACGAAAATAAACGTGAAAATATTATTATTTATTTTTATATTTATTAACACGGTATCAACAACGAATATTATTTTTATATTTACAACTGACACATAGCCATTAGATTATAAGTGATATTAATCCAATAGCGACAGTGTCGCTTATCATAATACTGTTATGATTACAGGCTTAAACAAAGTCCTGAATATTTGACAACGAATAGCAATTAAAAAGTAATTAAGCATTTGGTGGTGTCCATTCTAAGCAATAGCATCAGTAGGGATGGCATTTTGATATATATTAAAGGAAGAATCGTTTTTTGGCCAAAAACATCGATTTTTTATTTGGATACTGAACTGATTAATTGATACGGAATTGATTAATCGATCTTGCAAAACGATCTCAGACACCAGAAAATTTGTATTCGAGTTATCTTTTACAATATTTTTCGTATAATGTTTTTGTCCAATACGGAAAGAGTAAAAAAATATTTTTTTGACCTAATTCATTGCTGATATAATTTGTGAATAGAAAAAAAAATTGAGGATCGATTTATGCGAATAAAATCAGTTTTCTATATCTTTTGTCTGTGAATCAACTCATCAGATTTTCTAATCGATTTCAAAATTTATGTTTTGGAAAACATAGCCATCCCTAAGCACGGAGTTCGCCACAGGACGCGTGTTCCCACGCCGAGACGCGTCGTTATTAAGCTCTTCGCGTTTTTGTTACCTGCTGCGAGATTTATTACTTTTAATTATATCTCATTGTCCGCTACTGTTATTCGTCTTATATCCTCTTAAATTAGATGCTTACAAGGTAGTGATTCACTGCCCGTCACCGTGATACATTAGCTCAGTGAAGCGCGAAAATAAGATTTATTATTCTGTAAAATTTTAATAAGTAGTTATAATTAAAAATTATTCTAATTTCCCATAGCTAAAGTTTAAAGTTAAATATTAGGATATTTCTTTTGATTAAAATGTATATTTCTTATTTCTTCCTTTAATTAAAATTTTGGAAAAGATCCAAAGGTCTCCATTGTCATAATCATACATATTAAAAAATCATCACTGCAAAATGCTGGTTTCTGAGATACATAAAATAAAGGTGGTAGAAGTGTTAGTGTGTTAGTGTGTAGGTTGATCTCTTAGTAGTTATCTCCGGAAGCATAACCGCACTATCTATTTCTGCCTAATAACAGCACTGTTACGCATTTCGGTGTTCTAGTCTGAAGGGTGTGGTGTAACAGATGTCCATAGAAGTCAGTGGCCACATACCACTCAGTGAATTGCACGCTCGTTAGCTACTTCTGTATTAGAAAACATGTAAGTTTACCTTTATGATCAATTTTAGTATCATATACATTGCTATTAGTAGTCGTAGTTCATCTTCCATTCATAACCGCTCACTTTATTAATACACACAGACACAATGGTCAATCAAATCAACGGTCAATCTGCAGCATCGCAAGCTGAGTACTACTACATAATAGACGGAACATGTCACATTAATTATTACCAAGTGATTGATGCGCTTGTAAGAACATGCTTGAGCTGTATCGGTTGGCAATAACATGAATAAATTGCCAATACCGTGTCCTGTACGATGTCATGGAGTTACAGTTCATAGAGTGACAATCGTTACAGTTGATTTGAATTGTGATTGCAATAAATTTTTTTGCATGATCGAAAATGTTACAGTTAATCCTATCTTTCTTAATTTAAGAACCTGTCAAAATCAAGTTAAATAATTTTATTTTCATCGGTAACTCATTAAGGTAAGTACAGAGATCAGTTACAAAACGTAACGTAGGGGCAAAGTTTTTTTTTTTTAATTTACCCGAGGCTCCGTCTGCTTCGGTCATTTACCACGATAAAGCGTATTCTTTCCGTTAGTCCAATCCTGTGTGTTAATCTAGATCATAAACTATATGTGTGCCAAATTTCAGTCCAATCAGATTTGTAGTTATTACGTGAAAAATTAAAAAAACATACATCCATCCTAAAAATTATTTCGCCTTTATAGTATGATGTTACAGAAAGTAAGGCATTGACGTGACATCATGATTATTTAGGTTACATAAAACAAAATGGCTCACGAATACGTTCATGGTTACAATTGTGGCGAATCACATCGCTAATAGCCGTGCAAATATGGAGCGAAATTGAAAAGCGCGATTTCATGGAATACTCGCGAATCGCGGAAAGCTAATTTTATTCGTACTCTATACGCGTGGTAGTAAATCCTTGAATTAAAACTTGAAATATGTTTTGCGGGCTGCTGATTTATTTTTGTAACCAACATCATAAACATGAATCAACATTGAAATTACTTTTGTGATACCACTATAATTAAAACCCGTTGAATCTGGGAATAAATGAAAAACATTCAGTCTTTTCACAGCCGGCAGAAATATTTATGATGCAAATGGTATATGGAAATTACACTTTTTGTTACCGGCCAATTATTGAGAACCATAATGAACCGATAAATTAAAAATATGATAATAATTATTACGTGTGTATTGAAATACTAGATTAATAAAAAATATTCAATAATTACTTTAACACGCGTATACTTATATAATTTAAATAGATCAGCATTTTTAAGTATTTGAGTTTAAATATTTTAACTGAAAATGAATTGAATCGATAAATGACAAGGGCTTTTAATAATTTATACCATTAATATAATATAACGCGATATAAAATCACATTGATTTTTTTATTATATTAAAGTAGCAAACGAGCATACAGTCCACCTGAAGGTAAAAGGCACTGTCAGGGTGGCAAGTGGACATCTGTAGGTAATTAACCCTAGATAAAATCAATCTACCAATGTCTACCAATTGGCTCTTGGCCAGCGCGGTGGACTTTGGCCTAAGACTCTCTCATTCTGAGACGAGCCGTGCCCAGCAATCATCGATAAAATCAGTCTTACCTGAGGTTAACCACTGATTGCTACTCTTTTGAGTTTGCTATCCCTGAGGACTTAGTTAGGTTAGAAGACATATTTGCTGTGTTCACCTCTGACAAATATGTTTAACTTATCATACCCTTCAGATCAGAACACAAGAGCGTTTAACATTGCGTTATTATATAAATAGGTGTGGCGGTGGTACCACTGGTGTCGAACCACGAAGAGTTCTACACCTTCAAACACGTTTAAACATTATTTATGCATAAAGTATTATACGTTGTAGGTCAGATATCAACGGAATTTGTTGGCGCGATATTACCTCAAAGATACCAAGAACAAGTTTTGGGCGTAACACCGTGAAGCGACAAGCATAATATTTTAGGAACCGTTCATGTATAAAGTTTTATGTAATGTAATGGACGATTACCTACTAGGTAGACTCGCGTGTACGTAGCCACAAAAATACCTAAATACTTATAATATTTTATTAGGTAGATCACAAATTAATTATGATCATAAAATTATTTGAAAACCTACTTAACAATTATGCTCGTACATGTGTCCTCGGCATCTCTGTAATGACCTCGTTTTTAGTTCGAATTTTTAGTTCATGATAGATTGTTGTAAAAGTATAGTTAATAGTGGTTGGGTAAAAATATAGGTTTAGGTTTAGGTTTAAAGATTCTTTATTGTCTTAAGAAATTACAAAATTTCACTTATAAGACAAAACATAAGCTAATTTAAGTACAAAAATGTAACACGGTGAGCGAAACTTGACAATATAAACATATACATATACATATACAATATGTATATATGTATATGTATATATTGTATATATATACATATACAAATATGGTTAACCTAATGATGAATATTGTCTGTAGTCGACTGTTATGTATTTCAAAACGTATGAAAATAATTTGAGGATAATTGTAATTGGCTTATGTAATTGACATTACCTGGAATACTAAAAGAATAAATAAAATTGACCTTAGCATATTTTAGAATTGAAACGCTGACTGGTACTGAACTGGAATGCTCCCTAAAACACTATAATTAAATCTATGCAAATCCCCGTATTAATCAAGTACTGGATTTAATAACTGACCTGGAATGAATGGGTTAAATAATTTTTAACTTACGACGTCAGCGACAAACATATCGACGTTCAATAGTCTACTTATGGATATACGTAAAAGATATACGTATATTTTCATATAATATGGAAGTAGAAAACACGTGGTTCATGGACATCTATAATCAACCCTACATAAGATCAGTGTCTTACCTGACGTTAGCTACATATGCGTTGCTAAGTTGGGGCTAAGTTGGAAAGCCTCGAATAAGTATATCTCCCTCACCATACCTTTCAGACCAGAATTCAGCATGCATCACACTGTTGTTATTAGGCAGAAATAGGTGTGGCGGTGGTGCTACAGGAATTAAACCACGATAGGATATACCATTGGTAGACCCTTTCATAATCCGGTGGTAGGTAGTTTTGGTGGTGACCTAAATGTGACCTTGGTGGTGATTTGTGAGTCGCTTAACCACCCTTCAAACCTGTGTTCTGGTTTGAAGGGTGGTTAAGCGACTCACAAATTTTTCCAACATAGTCTTCAGGGAGAGCAACGACTCTGTGGCAAACCTCCGCTAGGACTCAGCCGCGACTCGAATCCTATCTGGGGTTCATAACAAATGTCCATGGACTGCCGTTACCGGTCACTATCACGCAGAAGTTATGCTCGTTTGACACCTCTATAATATGAAAATATACTACATCTAATAACTGGATTATAATGGTTAAATGTTAAGTGGTTTTGGCTACAGACATTCCTAATCAAAAACATAAAAATAAATTTTCCTAATAGTTCACAAGTGGTATTATAGCAAGAATATCGGAATTTAGCTATGTTCTTTGATATACAAGAATACAAGCAAAATTATATAGATTATTACTGAATATTTGAGTCGTAGTACTATACAAAATCGTGCTACGACGCTATAATTAACCAGATGTTTAACATCAAATAACGCTATTCTACAAAAAAACACTAAGATTATATGTGATAATTAACAGTGATTCAATTTACAAAATAAAAAGCATCTAATCTCTTCATACGATCAGGTTCCGTAATCTTTCTAGAAAAAGAAAATTAAATTATACACAGTTTCTATTTATCACAAAGACCAATTGATGTACCCATAGAATGTTGAAGATGGAGGTTAAAAATGTTCGTCGTCGACTATTCTCAGCTGTTCTGAAGCAAGCTTAAGATCCATCCTTTAACACGAATGGAACTACTTAGTACTCTCTAGGTTGACGTGTTAGATTTTGTAACAAGATTCCTGACTTCGATAGTAAGCTTATTAGAAAGTTTTAAGTGTTTCGCACCTTGATGGAGTAAGCGTTACTACGAAGTGATCCTTTATGATAAAATCAAACGTAATTATTTTAGTTCTATTAAATTTTGGGACAGGTAAGAATTAAATATTTTACGTTGCTATTCGTTTCAACTAACATAGAAGATAATGCTATAGTTTCACAAATATTATTAAAAAAAAGTGTTGGAATTCCTTGAACTAATTGCTTAAATTTCTACGCACTAAAATTATTACATACCTTGTAAAAGGCTTGTAAAAGGCACTAGCATTTTTTGAATATTTTCTTACAATTTACAAGTACATTCATGTTAACAAAAATATGTGTGGAATAACTTTTTCGTCCATTTTATTGAACGAGAAAAAATCGTCTGAATGTGTGTAATGTTTTGGGTTTGCACTTAAAAGTGTACTGACGTAGAGCTACTATGTCAAGTAGCCCTTAACCTGCTTCGCTTCGACATCAGAATTATTAATTGGCTGAAACTGAAATGAAAAAAATTAAACATGTGTTTTCCGTTGCGGATAGTCCCCTTACGGCTTCCGGATTCCCTTACGGCTAAAATACGTACAGACGATATAAGGTCACATCGTGACACGTTGCGATATCGTGTCATGAAGTAACATGGTGTCGTGTCGTAAATACTGTTGATGCAAGTCCTGCATTTGACAGTCAGTAATTAAAGTGATTTTCTACAATAATTATTAATAAATGGATGGATCCTTTCTACGTTTACTTGCATTTTCGTGCTACTACAAAAGAAAGAACACGTCACAATCTGGATTAAAAACTTTATCAAAGAACATTGTAACATCGCTGAACGACACGACGAAACGACATACACATAGTGACAACACATAGATTTTTTTTTACAATATAGATCATATACCATAAATTTCACGCCACATCGTATTGAAGACATCTACACGACTTTACAATGTACCACGATGCGCCGTCGTGTCGTATGCATGTATTTTGGTACTCACAATAAGCGAATAATCCCGAACAACAGATTGAAATGCGGTTCAAACTCGACGAGTTGGGGAAGGTCCCGCGGGGTACCGTTTATTGTTCCACGCATTTTAATGAACCTTTTCACAGCGATGAATACCGATGAAGGACCTCCCGTACTAAACAACGGGATCGCTTCAATATAAGTCGCCGATGTTAATAAACATGCTTGTATTGTTTGCCCCTTTTTCAACTGAATGTGTTTTGGTATATTTTATACGCTTTTTGAGTAAATACTGGCCTGTACATTTTATGCCTATTTTTGCATTATTTGTGTTAAAACAGCTATGTTCTGGTTTGAAGGATACCTATTCGAGACGTTTCATTTTAGTCCTAAGAGGTACAAAAGCATCTTTGACAGACCTCAAATAAGACTAATCATATCTGGGGTTAATCATAGGTATCAAAGTTAAGCATTAATTAACACGGTGATAAAATTATATATTAATATTTATTTAACTTATATAAGTTTCGTACTTACGTAAGTGGCGTTCCGATATTTAAATGAATTATTACAATTTTCTACAATTCTTAAAAGTAAATAATTAGTTATAGCAATAATCTTCAAATAATAGAAAATCGTTGCAAGTAATTCAATTTTAGTATATACTTGGATATTAAGAATAATAACGTAATAATAAAAAAATCTACCCCAACAAAGGGGTTCAGAACCTTTTTCTATGCCAATGCATCGCACCCGGAATTTCATAGATCTTATCGATTTTTAACGTGACTGCTGGTAGCACGGGGCAAGATATTCGCTCGGCCTCAGAGGCCCATTCAAAAGGCGCTCTAAACGGAAGGATACCAGCCGTAAAATAGGATTTCATGCATGCGTTGGCGTGTGTGAACAAATATGTACGGTTGACAACGCACGACCTCTGCCAATAGTCTCCTGAAGAAAAAACATTTTCCATTCGTGACGCAGGTGCGCTTACATTTACATTTTACGGTCAGATTTCACTCGCATTTTTACATTTCGGTCTCTTAAAATGACTTACCTTTGACCGAATTTCAATTGCACCTTTTACTACGTAGTGGCTGTTCAATTTTTTTTTCTCATCAGTTTATATGAACGGTGGCAGAATCTTTTCTAGTTCGATTTCTGAAGCGTTTCTACATCAGTTAAACACTGGCGCTCCTGTATTAGGTTTGAAAGCTAATATACTAAGCGTTCCAACTTAGTCTTAGTCTGCAATGTATGGAAATCTCTAGTATTACAATCCAATTTGGGGTTGATTACAGATGTCTATGGGGGAAGTAGCCACTTACCATCAGGTGGGCTGCATGCTCGTTTGCTACTTCCATACTATATATATAGGTATTAAGCTAACCCACAGCAAGCGTGGCTGGGTTTGGTTAGTTGTCAATAAAACAAAAGAAAAAGTTACGAGTGCTACAGATTTATATATATTTAAAGCAGTCTGTTTACAGGAGTGCCCACGAGAGCCATTGCAAGTGCAAACAAGACAATTGCTTTTTCTCGTAAATGCCGGAGCGGAGCAAATTCACGGCCGTCGAGTAATTCTCTGAGCAATCAGAAACACATATGTATGTCTGTCTGTGTGTCCCGGGCGTCCCATCACAGTCAGTGTGAATATTGCATACTACTGTCCGTATTTACTCGTATTATTATATACATTATGTGTATTAAATGTGTTGCATGTTGCAAAATTCAAAGGAAACCAAAATGCTATTATTAAAATAAATAAAGAGAGTATAAGTTAGATTAAGCATACCAATAGAATGGTAAAACTCAACCTTTCATATTTGGGGTGCGCGCGAGAACACCGCGCCACCTCGTAAAAGTCCGTGCCTCATGCCTATGCCTCTGCTTATTACTAACCTAACCTAACCTCAACCTTTCTTATGCATGTAGGAGACTGCATGAACAATGATTTGATTACATATTGGTGGTAAAACAAAGATGCTTCCACCACTGCCTCTTCTATTTCTAGTGTGAAGCAAATTTTTGCGTTTCGATTGAAGGATGTGGGTGCCGGCTCACTTATACATATATAAAACAACTATTTCAAGAATGGGAACGTATCTGTGATTGACTTCGGATCGAAATCCCACTATATGGTATTTGTTACAGATGTCCATGGGCAGCAGTGACCACTGATCATCAGGTGAATTGGTTGCTCGTTTGCTACTTCATACTTAAAAAAACACTGACGATCAGACACATCATTTTACAAACATAGTGTATTCATAAACATATGTTTACAACGAAATCCTCATCTCATTTGCGCACTCGTCCACCATTCGTAATTTAGTAACAAACAATTCCTTTTTTACTGTCGTAGATACTAGAAGCAGATGCATACCACTGCC
>MOOZ01000143.1:312938-322967 GCA_002930495.1 Cecropterus lyciades | reverse complement strand
ACAGGAGAAAATCCTAGTGTGGGGCTATGAGTGTAGAAAGAGTGTAGAGTGTACAAAGCGTGTTATAGATGTTAGTGGGCGGTAATCACTTGTCACAAAGACGGAATGCGAGTTTGCACAAGCATAGAAAATAATTACAAACAAGCTATCAGCTACCAAAACTTATCATTTTACGTCTGTGGGACAAAAATAACGTTTAAATTATATAAATGTACTAAAAGAGGTTAGTGAAAATTATAAAGTAAATTAACTCCATGAAAACTAAAAGGAATTCGAAGTGAAATCCTTTTAGTAAACGGCGCGTTTGTGGTATAAGAAGAACTAAAAACTCTTTAAAATTATTTTTAAATTGTTGAAATTATTTAGTTCATATGTAAAAACATTAAAGACAATTAATATCTATCAATTAATTGTAACTCAACCGTTTTGTTGTCGATTGTCAAAGGGAACTACTGTACTAGTTGTACTGTACTACTAGTACTGGCTATAATTAATTATGCAAGAGGCCAATTCGCGTGCGTATGATTTTCGCGCCTTACGCTTCCATAATTCCGCGTATGTCTCGGCAATGACATCAATCACGGCAACCACCAGGAGTCACCATCATAATACAAAAAAGAACCCCTTGTGGTCGACTTCGGTGGCATCACCGTTACACCTGTTTAATTTTAAATAGTGCTAAGCGCTGCTACGTTCTGGTTTGAAGAATTTATCCGAAGCGTTAAAACTTATACTTCTAGTGGAGCATCTGTGAACAACCGGTACGTTTAATCTTGCCTAGGATCGATAACAGATGTCCACGGACAGCAGTGGCTACTTACCGCCACGTATAACATCAGCATAATGTGTAGTTGCGAAAAACAATTAAAACGATAAAATCACAAACAATTAGCCGTTACTTGTAACACAACCGTTTTGCTGACGATTGTCAAAGAGAATCGCTCGGCCGGCAGCAATGATGAATGATGCAAGAAGCCAATTCGCGCGCGAACAAATTGCGCGCATAAATTACGCTTCAATAATTCCGCGTACGACCGGCTCTCTCAATCACGGCAACGGCCAGGTGTCGCCGTCATAAATACACAGTTGTTAAAAATTAAATTTCGTTAATATTTTTAAATAACATTCACTTCTGAGTAAGAATATTGGTGTAGCTACCTACAAAATGTAGTGTTATAGAAAAACATTTATATATTACATTCAATAATGCAATAACCTTTAAATACTATATTAACTAAAACCTAATTAAACTTATAATATAGAATCATAAATCTATAGACATATTAATTACTGTTAACAGTAAGATGTTTTAAATTTGTTTATAACATAGTTTTAGTTCTGGTTTTACTACATTCCCATATATAATTAGAACTTATACTTAGACTTATAAAAGCATTTTATCCCATATTGCACAAATTGCTCAAAATGCATATATTGCTCATAAAATTATAATTAATTTAACCTACATAACATTACAAATTATTATGACATTAGGCTGTAGATTGTAGGTCTTACAGAGCCCAACGAAGCCTATTTACTATTCAAATCAAGCCCCTTTTTCATCTTCCACGGGTGCAATAAAAATTAAATTATACAGAATTTTATTATCTTCCTCTTCGGGCTCATAACTCAGAAGAAATATTCATGAGGAAACTTTTTAACTAAAGATTTGTAATTGTTCAAAAGTATTTGTGGGGCAAAGCTAATTCCGTGATTGTTTCGAAGAGCATAAATTTAGAGATCGATAAAAGTACAATTCGTAGATCAAAGCACCATCAACACACCTTTTTGAGTTATATAATCAGTATAATGTGCTACTGTAAAAACTGTGGTACAGTAAGTATATGAAACGTTCCAACTTAGTCTTCAAGGTTTCTTCTTAAATATAAAAAAAGATGTTTCTGAAAATATAGATTTCTGGCCCTTCTAAATCAGCATTAGCACTTAATTCGATTCAAAGTCCAAGGAAAGTCAAGGTTCGATTAACACCCAAACTGCCGAAAATTTTCCAATCAACCCCTGTAAATTGGAAAACTTTTATATGCGTTCAAACGTCCAGGTACCCATTCCTGTAGCCAGTTGCGAAGAAAGTTTTTGTTCAGACTCTAAAAAATGATTGAATTTGAGGGTGAATAGAATTCTGGGAGCAAAGTAAGGTGATAAACGACTAAGAAATTAATTAATATATTTTAAGAAATATACATTTTACAAGAATTAGTTGCCTGACAGTTTCGCATTAAAAGGTATTTATTCGTCGCTGTAATTTCTCTCCGATATAACATAAACTAATGTTTAGCTAAAGTTTAGTAGCGTTCTTAAACTAGTAATATTGTTAAAATATTAAAACAAAAAACCCGACTACTTAAAACGATGTTTTTTGTTCAAAATGATATGTTTAATTTAACCCTTTATATGAGAATTTCTTCAAAATAGACAGGCAAAAGTATTGTACTAGGTATATATATTTTTGGTATGGTCTATTTACTAGCTTTTCATTTCATTTCATTTGATATCCATATTGTCGTGATAGTAAAAATGTCGTCACTCTCCCCCCTTTTCCCCTATTTCAGGCGCCATTTTGAAAAATTATAAAGCCTATGTCACTTTCGAAACTGAGACGATTATAATGATATGACATACGTCACAATCCGTCAAGCCGTAGCTGTAGCGCGTACCAAAGAAATGGACATACATACAAACAAACATACATACATACGCTCGTAAAACATTACCCTCCTTCTGACTCAGTCGGGTAAAAACAATCTCGGGCAAAATAATTATGAGTCAGATTCCATTAAGAATGAAAGAGATAAACAATAAAAAGCGTATTCGTAGTTAAATCTGGTGAATTATAAAAAAGGGTGTGTCATCTTCGACGCACGACTGAAGTTTACTCCTTAAGTACGATTTTCTAAACAGACGCAATAGATTTAAATTTAAATAACTTTTAATTGTTGTAAACAACGCCAACTATGTGACGGATGAGAAAACTTGAAGTAATATTCAATTGTTGTAAACAGAGCAATCTATGTGACAGATGAAACAGGGAAAGGTGTGCACAATAGGTTGCGCACCAAAAACGCTACGAGGTCATTCGATCACTAGATTTTACTCCTCTCATTTTTCTCATATCGGGCGCCTTATCTGAAAATCGATTCTTAAGGAGTAAACTCCATTAACTCCATATACAATAGTACAAGTAAAAACCAAATCTATATTAAAACGGTTTGTTTTAATTACCGTACTCAAGTCGACGACATGATATCAATATTTATCGGCGGGGTAGCGTACTCGCGAATAAACATGCGAAAGCGTTGGTGATTTTACGTATTGCCTCGTCCGTCCGGAACCCGTCGTTTCAACAATTTTAGAAATCTTTACATTCATATGTGAAGCCTTAAGAATATAACATGATAGTAGTTTTTTATGATTTAACCAAGGATAGAAACATATCATTTACCTAGTTACACAATATTTACTTAGGTGCAAAGAAACAAAAAAATAATAATACTCATGCGAAAAGTGCCAATTAGTTCATTTATGTTACTAAAAGACGTATCAAGTAACTATGGAATACTATCTCAGAATTTCCAAGAAAGAATAAAATGAAACACTTTAATCATAGATAAACGTAGTCATTTCACGATTCGTTTAATTTCGAAGCGTAATAAATTTCTTCGTTTCAACTTTTATACAGGAATCACGTTATTAAGCTTTTGTTTCCGGTAATAACTCAGAAATACAGCATACTCCGAAATTCCAATTAAATCTACCTTTTAGTAAAACCCGAGTATATTCACCACGGCGGCTGATCGAATGATACCCACAGCTTGTATAACAATAACCTAGTAATATAACAATGTTGTTATTAGCGCTGCAAATTGGTTTTTGGCTCGATACCGCGCGTAACCACATGCCGTTCTCGCGGTCATTAGCAATTTTGGCAAAGCTACATCAGCCCGCGTCTAACTTATGACTTTATGAGACTCCAACCCGGCTAAATTGCCTTTCACGAGATATAAAAAATAAATACTGCGCCAACTATTATTAAGTTTATGTTATGTGCATACAAGCTGCACTAAAAAAGTATTTTCCGATTTTATATCATGTGTTAAATATATTTTGTTTTAAATCATAGTGAATATAAAAATAGTGCGACCAACTGCGTGAATGATTTCGGCGTAACTCGAATTTCGCCGTGACGACGGTCCATGCAACTGCATTGAAATATCGGCATATGCCAATACAACTTATGATAAGTTATATAAATTATTAGAAGATACTTAATAAAATCCATATGCGAAATTCATTATTTCGAAAAACATTTACAGTTCATATTTTTTATACGTAGTAATTCTCATGGATCTCCTTCCACCTGAAGAGGGAGAATGTATTTCGAACCAATTAAAACACCGCAACGTCCTTCATAAGATGAGCGTGCAGAACGCACACATGACATCTCTAGAGTTGGAATTCCCCAAAATCTGCCTTCGTGGTTTCAGTGGGCTTGGAGACTTTCGACGAAAACGGCTCTCCAGGGCCCCATTCAGGGTTCATATTTTTCACCTATAATCAATTTAGTGAATGAATTACGTACCTTTAAAATAATACCTTATATGTATAGGTACATTTTTTGGTACATTAATGTAAACAATTAAATATTATGTATATAAAATTGACTAATTTTCTGCAATTTTAAACACAAATTAAGTTCATTAGTAATAATGAATTAAATATTCAGGACACAAACAGTCCATTCAAACCAATCTCAATTACTTACTAAAACATAGTGACTGCCTTTACATTTGCAAACGAGTAAGTGGAAACTTGCCGTATCTCAAACAATAACTACTAACGAAGAGGCATCGCGCTCGGTAAGAGCGACATTACCTAGAAATATTTCATATAATGTAGCTGGTATTTTTAACGTTCATTAATATTCGAGTCTTGTTACTCAGACTCATAAGATTTGTCTTATTAGCACCTTAAATAAAATTAGCTCTATTGACGTTATACAAGATAGTTATTTTGGCAGAACATCTATTTGTATTACGGTGAGCGGTACATACTCGCTGCTGGCAATTTAAAAAGCTGCAGAACCATTTGAGGTGTGTAGTGAATACCACTACTATACTCATTTTTAATATATTAAACAAAAAGTTTAATCATTCTTTATTCATTCAACCCACTTCTTTTTGTTTTATTTGCACACAAAACTGCTTATAAATATTTCTGCATGCTCACTAATTGTTGATTTTATAAGTCTCATTTAGTGAAATGTATATATTTCTTTTGAGATTAAATGTCTTAACCAGAAAAAGTTTAATCGCCGCTGCTAATTTGAAGAGAAATACTTATCCGAAGGGTTATTAGTCCTCAGGGTAACAACGCATCGGTGACCAAGCTCGAATGGAATTTATAATTTCATCTGAGGTTGATTACAGATGTCCATAGGTGGACGATTACTATCAGATGGACTGCATACGACTTCTATATTATAGAAAAATATGATCCCTTTTTCTTTTTGCTATTATAGTCATATTAAGTAATATAAATAGTCAAATATTGAATGTTATACCTATTGATATTGAATATGTAAACACCAATTATTTAAATTTCAGATATCGCAATGTCTATTAATTCAAAACGAGAAAAGAAATTACTTTGCCTATACATATATACAAATAATATAAACTAAAGTAATTTTCTACATGGACAAAAATTGTCAAAATATTTCAAGAGAGAGAGTATTTTCAAGAGAGTGTGGTACAGGTTTTAACCTATGATATATTAATTTTAGTACTTCTTTTCTATTAAACAAACTTAGCCGAGTAATAGATATAAAACTATTGGAGAGGCTTTCCTCTTAACTCTTTGTTTACTTTGTATGTAAAAGTTATGATATAAATTTGTCAGTGTTTGGATATTACACACTTAGAAATTCGTATAGTTTCATACAGTTGCGAATAATTCAGAATTTATATTTTAAACTGAATAACTTACGATGTTAATAAAACTTTTTAAGATACGAGGAAATATCATATAATTATGTTTCGTAGCTTCAGGGATGGACTGAAACCGTTTAAACTTTATAAAATTATTGCGTAGCGGCTTACAAATGTCGGTTTTAAAATCATGTCGCAGTTAAAACTTTCCTCATGAATAATTTACAAAATTTATTCTTAGATATGGTCTTGACGCAGTAGATAAGAATTAAATTACGTGAAATTATTTTTTATTATAACATCAGAGTAAAAATAAAGGAAGTAATTTGAATAATTAATAGGAGCCCTCCATTGCCTTATTAAGATTAATTTGCGGTACCATATTTTAACTAAAATTTATAAACTGGTTTTAAATGTCGCTCACTGGAAACCACGTCCACTTCTTATTAATAGTATTGTGTAAAGTGAAGCTGATTGTTACTTCAACTGATGATAAGTTATTGATGCCCATGGATATCTTAATCAATTGCAATCTGGATAGTCTCGTGGATTGAATTTCAGCCTCTCAACCAGGAGGACGGACGTTCGAATCCTAGCTACCTTTCATTATTCAAAGTTATGAATTTTACACTTTACTTTTCACTTGCTTTACCTGGGGTAAAACATCATGAAAAACCTTCTCATATGCGTGTGAAGTCAATAAATTCACACTGAACATGCGTGGTGGTAACTACTACACCCTAAGAGGTGACCCGTTCCCAACAGTGGTACTCCGATGGGTTGACGACAAATAAAGCGAAAGTCGGAAAATGTTGTAGCTCTTAAAGAACTCAATTTTAATAACCTCATGCAGATAATAATTTGAATCCGAATCTTTGGAAGTGGCAACTGAAGTGGGTAAGACCACCTTTCCGTAATTTTCTCAAGTGCACCCTCAAAATTGAACGAGAGTACTTATATTCCGAATTTATAATATTACTGCTCTAAATCTTCCCGACTCCGAGCTACGTACAGCAACAGTAAACGGGAGGGTCTTGGTAATAATTAAATTTTATGCACAATTATCGCTCATTTCCTCCAACGTTGTGATACGAACTGATACTGAATACGTACAAAATATATTCTAATAATGTTCGCAAGCCTAGTAAGGTAAGTTTCAACGATGACAACCTTTCAGGCTCGACTCCAGAGGCATCACCCGTTTATTTCCCTCCTAATCCCATTTATTTGCTTCAGTTGGAGTTTGATACTGATCCATTTCGCTAGTGTCTAGTCTACCTCGACTGCTCCGTCGCACTCTTTTCCTATCTTATAACATAATTATCAAGTGAATATTATATACACAAGTGTTTTAGGTCAGCCCATAACGGTAACAAGTCATATGTGCTAACATCAGTTAGACCTACGGACTGAATGTCTATCTAACGTACTTGCATTGCATTAAGATATCCATGGACGCTAATAACTTATCATAAGTTGAACTACATCCTCATCCGCGTTTCATAAAAGATACATAAAAATATTATCATTACAAGCAACATTATTTTCTAAAAGTACTAGCCAATGCACATTTTTCAATTGCAAAAGGCTCGCTTTAATCGGTACGTAGCGTTTGAATAGGCAATGATTCCGATGCCGTGTTCGCGATGCGAATAGCTCAGGACAGAATAGCTCTGAAAGGGATGGGATATACCTACACATGTACGTTGATGTCGGAGCGCAGCCAATGAATTGATGATGGAACAAATTAATCCTTTCAAAATCTTGATTTTAACTATTTTGTTGCTTTACAAAATATGTAATGCAAATTTAATACATATTTTGTAACTACATTGTAGTTAAAACGATAGTTAAGCATACCTAGGTGTTACTAAACAAGGACGGCGGCATGTGTGGCTGCATGTCGTTGCTGACATCAGATGGTGCAGGGGGACAATTGCACGTCCCCCAAAAGAAGAGCCCGTAAGGGTCGCCGCGCTAGGGGGCGCCGGTGCGTACCATAGGTGATCCCGGAGTCCCCGCAAGCGCTGAGGAAGGCCACCGAGGAGGTTTTAGTGGGTAAAAATTCCACATAACCCGAAGTCTCTCCCAAGGCTTCGGTGTACCTTTTGAAGGTGAACGGGGGGGGAACCCCGTCAAAAAAAATAAGGTGTTACTCTACGAAGTCACGGGTTTTAATTATACAAGGATTTTTCCTAATACCAAATTGGCTGCATAATTTTATCTACAAGGGTATAACAAATTATAATGTTCTAATTAATCAATGAGAACATTTTTATTAATTGTGAATTCACCCTTATTGAAATTATGTAAAAACATAATAAAATGTCTTAAAATTTTAAAAATATCTGCTTGATCTATTGCAACAAGAAAATCTATGTTTACAAACTGATTCGTTTATTGATGGATGTCATCAGTAATTTCACTGCGTTGCGAGCATATTGTTAGCGTTGCGAGCAACTGTACATATATTTCCTGTGCGTGGGTGTCTTACTTGAAAGGTGGTCATTAACAATAAGTATTATTAATGGGGTTTTTCAACAAAAGATCCTATAAAATATAAAAGCCTATGATCAGTCATGCAATATTTACAGACTATTAGTGCGCTACATATAGTATACTAATAAAATTGATTTTACAATTATTGATGTAGCAGTAATATAGGAGGTACTACTTTTTGCCTAACCCTTATAATTTCGGATTTCGTCTTCCACGCACACTTGAAAAAATATACTCTGTATATTAATATATCATCCCTGCTGATGCCACGGCATACAAACAAGAACACAACACCTCTACATCGTTGTTATAAGATGGGAACAATCACCTTTTTTATTATTATTATAGTACGGAAGTAGCAATCGAGCATACAGCCCACCTGATGGTAAGTGGCTACTACCGCCCATAGACATCTGTAATCAACACTAGGTAAGATCAAAGTCTCACCTAAAATTGGCCATAAATACGTTGTTACCCCTGAGGACTAAGATGGAATGCCTCGGAAAAGTATATCTCCTTATTTTACACACTACGCACATACTCCGCTACTAAGTAAGAAATGGTATCCACTTAAAATAACAATTTGAAATAGCACAAATCTGACTCCTTTGTGTGAATCGTCCCTAAAATAACACAACGTTCAGTTGAGAATTTCGTTTACTCTGTTGTAACGAATTTGTTTGGCAAAATAAGAAGGCAAACAAAGGAGAGTTGGCGTCATCGCTTACGTTAGATGAACGTTCCAGTGCAGCGAAACTCAAACTTTTGAGACATAATGGCTGGACAATGCTTAACAAAATATATAATTTGTATTAGATAAAGAAAAGAATTGTTTTATTTCTCAACTGCTATTGTTTTTATTTAAGAGTGTTTCGTTACCATAAAGTTGTTTGTGGTGGTAACTATTGTCGATGTTCTCATTTCGTCCGCTGATTGGTCACAACAGTGACGGATGACAGACAGCTTCATCTGTCAAGCGCGGACGTTACGTCACGACTTGGGCGTGTCTCTTGGTCTCCCAACCGACAACCGAACGGACGCACGCGCAGCGAACGAACTCCCCTTTTTCAAACTTATTTGTCGTTATCGAACGTTCGCAAGTGTTGTGTATACCATCGTGGAACATCACTATCGGGAGCCCTGACACCATCCACACCATCACCGAGTTCGTGGACCATCGAGGTGGGGATCAGCGAGGCTGTACGCAGACCAAGGTACGTGCCGTGCTTGTGCCTTATCTGTTGTGGCCTAACATAACTTCAAAGAACATCGCTTTAGATACACGAACTTTCTGACTCCTGTCAGTCCCTAGAGTGGGATTAAAGCCGTTCCCCTTCCGGTTCCGATTATTTTAATTTCTTTTGAAATATCAAGAACTAATATTTTAATTGAACTTTCGTTTTATTTATTTGACGACCCGCGTGGTGGAGCGGTCACAATACTGGTCTGCACGCAGTGGGTCTTCTGTTCCGGGTCTGGGTGTTTATGTATTCGTCTTTGTGTGTCCATGGCACCCACGACACAGGAGAAAATCCTACTGCGGGGCTATGTAGTGTACACACTTTTCTACTATTACATTTATGCA
>MOOZ01000143.1:278895-292256 GCA_002930495.1 Cecropterus lyciades | reverse complement strand
GATCATATACTTGATTAAATTTAAATTTCGTAAATAAGTTAAAGTTAGAAGAATAAATTAGGCCAAAGAAACAAATTTCGTTGTCTTGTGTTGTTTTCTTTAACGAAATATATATAATAATAATAGCGCTACATAGTTATTCCGACAATAACTTAATTAGAAAAGTTTGTTTTCCTCAAAGGGAAACTCTGCCGGTATTAAAACACTGACAATTTGTTGCGGCCGGTGCAAAGAACGTGTCATTTACCACAATCCGGACCTGGACACCTATCACGTGACTTACTGACAAGGAAATATTAATAGAATGTTCTAACTTCTTGTCAAATTGTGTGATTACACAGTTTACTAAAAGTTTCTTTTTTTACACCTACTTTTAAAACTCTATCAATAATAACTAGTTACATGGCGCAGTCATATTATTTTGCTTCGGAAATAATATTAACATTCAGATGATTAGATTGCTTACAATTATCTAAGTAGCTAACTGGCGACATCAATTTTTATCAATAGTTATATGCCATTTTTATTGTCCAATACTTGCAAAAACGGGGAACGCATAAAACCTAACAAATAAAAGTTAGCCTTGACAGACCCACTTTCTATTGACAAAACCAAAATAAATAATTAATAAAGACACAGACGATAAGGACTACAAGAAAGCCACATAGCATGAGCTATTCTTTCATTGCTTTACTTAAATTTTCAATTTTTACAATTCAAAGAAGAACGTCCGCCCGCTTTGATTCCGTGAACGTATTAGCATTAGATTTGAATAGAACAAACAAAGGGATTGTTCAAGACAGTATGCTTTCGTAGGCGATTGTAAATGCAGCGTATCGTAAAATCCGAGCACCAGGCCTTTGCTATAAAAGGCAATGTTTTATCTTTTTTCCTTTTTTCCTGAATGTACAACTTTTAAAGGGAAATATAGACTTTAGTGATTTAGGTACCTAATAGTATTGCATAATCATTGTATACGCATGAGCTATCAAACTTAACGGTGTATCCAAAACCTATTTGAGTTCTATCAAAAATATTGTTAGCTGTGGAATAAAAGTAGAGTGTCATCAATGCGAGGTTACAGTTTCAATATGTAATGGATCGTGTTCGTCAAGGAGATCTAAAATTGTGATAATTTAATTTTCTGTGGAACTGAATTATATATACTCGTCTAAAGTAATAATATAGTATGGTAGGCGACAAAATCAAACATCGCTATAAAAAGCAGAACTATTTAACAAGCAGAACTAAAAGCAGAAACTTCCCTTTTAGCTTTTTTTCGGAGAAACATACAAACGTGATAAAGCACCCTGAATTTTCAGTGTAAATCACAAGAAATATTCGAGGGTACAAAGTTAATTAGTGTGTTTTCTTTGATTGCCGCCATCAGCGCGCCGGCTGCTCGGAACTGCTACGCTCAGGTGACTCGGGTGTTATAACTAAATTGCTCGTTTTCTTTCTCCTCCAAAAATAACATGCTAATAAAGGTAATGGCGGTACTGACAGCCTGACGTTTTACTCAATGATCGTCTTAAAACTGAGGGATTTATGAATGAGTTAAGAGGAAAGATCAAATGTAAGACCCTAATAAACATGAAGTATGAAATATATAGGCCCGTACTTTATTTGAAGGCTAAATTCTATTCGAAATGTTTGTTTCCATAACTACAATTTTATTTAAGAAATCATTCTACATTTTGCTTCCATACCCAGTTGTATTAATATATTTTTTTTTATCATAAGACCAAAATAGTTCCATAACAACCTTGGAATTATATTGTCTATTTGTGTTGGATAATCATTGTAAGCTATATTTCTATATAATACCTATAGCATGCAGTCCATCTGATGGTGACTGACCAATATCTGTATTCAACCCTAAATAAGATTAGAGTCTTAAGTCGTTAGGTTGACCGCAGATGCTTTGCTATCCCTGAGGGCTACGTTGAAACGAATTGGATAAATATGTCTCCCTTGTCATACCCTTAAAACCATAATAACCTTCACGTTCAATAGTTTTCTTGTATTTAATTGAAAACTGAACAAAATAAAACAACAATTTATTTCAATCAACACAGATTTAACATTCATCCATTTTCGCTACTAAGAATGTTAAATTTTGTAATGTCATGTAAAGCTATCATAACAAATGAAAACAATAATAATAAGTAGGAGTGAAAGAGGAACACTGATAAATTTCTTGGAAATATTTCGGAAATATTTACTATTAGTAAATTGGTAAGTGACAGTCAGTTAATAAGATAATAAGGAGGAACGCTTTTATTGGTATTCCAATCATTCACAGTCTTTGCCTACCTTCCTTAAAACTGTTTAATGTAAACGTTATTTCATGAATTCCATCCTAAATAATGTTTCATCTCCTGTTGCCAACGCAACAAATTGTTTCATTTTTGGCTCTGAACGTTTATCATTTGTAGGCACGTGAAAATACTGCCTATATTTATGTCTTTAGCTATTTTAAATATTTTCATGAAGTTTGATTACCTTGTATGTTCTACATTTTTAATTAAAATTAAAAGTAATTGTTAAAAAGTATGTCCACTTTTACTTATAGTTTTAATTATATAAAAATTGTATCGTTTGTGCTGCCATGTTATTAATATATAAAAATAGTAATGCCGGTAAAAAAAAACTCCGTAATAATATAATTTTTATGGAAGAAAACCGAAACAGTACAGGTCTTTAATAAATTGAAGGCTTATGTAATGGTTTCTTTATAAATTCAACGGGATATGAGTTCGATACTTTATAGATAGTCTACGCATATAAGTCTAAAATATACCTATCGAAATAGAAGTACAATTTATTTAGTTTTATCTTTATTGTAAATATTACAGTAATACAACGTGAATTTTTAAAAAAATGTGTAAAAAGATTCTATTAAGTCGGTACGTTAGATCACGTGACAGGTGTCCAGGGCTGGACTGTGGTAATTAACACGTTCTTTGCACCGGCCGCAACAAACTTTATTAATACCGGCGGAGCTTAGCTTTGAGAGAAACAAACTTTTCTAATGAAGTCGCCGCTGGAATAACTATGGAGCGCTCTTAATTTGTTTATTTCGTAAAGGAGAAATCAAAGGGCTTTAGCTTAATTTATTCTTATAAGTTTAAATTATAAACAAAGTTTTGTAAATATGTATTATTTTGTTAATATGCACCTTCAATAAATTCAGTGTAGAAGAAATAAAATTGTTTTACAAAATACACATGAGTTATCAAAATTTTAAATAGTAAAATATTTTTCAGAGTAATGTTTTACAATCTAGAATAGAAAATGATTCTAACGCATAATGCAACTAAAATGAAGTGACCAATCTTAGATTCACAACAGCTAAAAGTGAATTTTAAAATAAAAGCACCTTGATCTAGAACTTAAACTTTCAATCAGAATTGCAAATAAATAACAGCGCGGTAGTAATCTCGGCCTCATACATTTGCTACAGTAATCTCATGAAAGAGAATATAGTACAAGGCGCAAGTTGCATCTGCAAAGTGCAGCTCGCAAAGCCGGAACGATTGTGAGGATTTATCAATATACGTATTCGCCTTCGATATTGCCTTGTAGCTGTAATATACATTGGAAACGAGGATTTATGTAGATTCTTTTATTACATCTGGTAGGTTAGAAAATTTTGCATATTTTCATAATATGGATGAAGCAAACGAGCATGTAAGCCACCGAATGGTAAGTGGCCACCACCGCCCAAGGACATCTGTAAACAACCCCAGATAAGATCAGAGTATTACCTGAGATTGGCCACAAATGCGTTGCTACCCCTGAGAACCAAGTTAAAACGCTTCTAATAAGTATGTTTCCCTTACCACACCCTTCAGACCAGAACACAGCAATGCCGAACACTGCTGTTATTAGGCAGAAATAGGTGTGGCGGTGGTGCACTCAGAGTTGAATCACAAATTTAAATTCTATTCAAGACTGCGCTTTACTTCTTAATATTCTAAAAAAATGTTTAATTTAAATCATCAGACTACATAATATTTATCACATGTAGAAACGCTTAATTATGCAAAATATTTTATTGGTACACAAAAAAATAAAAAATGGTCACGTTTTTACTTTAATTAGGTTTAAGTGTTATTTTACTGAAATACACACTCGCCTCACGTTTTAACTTATATTATTCAGGTTGTATTTGCAAGGACGGCGTCGGCATACATGACAATGAAATGGGGTTAGCCCAGCCGGACATGCGAGACTAATCCCGCGTCAATTAAGCACTTACATGCAGACAATGAGCACAGCCTACCGCATGAATCTACTGGATGCACCTGCCGCTCGCTGCGATATGGATTCTCTTTGTACATGACGTATGTTCCTGCGAGCACAATGCATCTATTAAAGAGCCCACAATATTAATCTTTGTTTATGAGTTGTTCAGGTATCTATGGCATCGTATTTGCTGAATACAACCTGGAATGAAACTAAGTATACTAAAATATGAAAAAATTAAACTAATACTAATTTAGTATCAACTGGTATAATATACCTACAAACGTATAATCATCTGTATACCTACTATAGGAAAGTGAAAAAAATTGTCAAAATTCGTGAAAATTATCAAATGCTTGAAGTCTGGAAGAAAATTCAAATCATAAAATTTATTTTACATAAAAAAATTGTAAAATGGCAAATAAAATTTAATAATGAGATTATACAAATTGTAAATTTTTTATTAAAAATTATTTATTACTGCTCTACGGCGAAGAAAACATCGTGAGGAAATCTACACACCTGAAAGCTCTCTAAAAATGAAGTTCTCAAAGGTGTGTCAAGTCTACCAATTTGCACTTGATCAGCGCAGTAGACAATGGCATAAAACTCTCTCATTCTTAGAAGAGATCCATGTTCAGCAATGGTAATAGGACAATAATGGGTTGACGACTAAATTTCCCCAAGTTTAAAATAAAAATATTACGCGAAAAAAAAAAGCTACACAATATTTATAAAGGATATTGTTAAACAAGGAAAAATGTTTACAAACTTCGGAAAATAACTTTACTCGAGTAGGTAAGAGAATGTCACGCTCCAGTGGAGTCAAGTCTTGAAGCCTTCGGGACGTCCCGGGGGAGTGAGGGTCGGGCAGCAAAATGACAGGTAACTTACAACGCTCTATTGCCTTATTGTCTTCAATCGCAACTGAACTTGGCTTATTCACTCAAGTTGTTAACATACAAAATTTACTATATTATAGCACCTTGATTTATTATTGTATTATGTTAGGAAGTTAGATTTCTTTTTGAGTTTTAACGATTTCTGTTCTAGGTCTGGGTGTTTGTGTATTCGTCTTTGTGTGTCCATGGCACTCATGACACAGGAGCAAATCCTAATGTGGGGCTATGAGTCTAGAAAGCGTTTATGTTTTAAATGCATTTTTCTCTTTTGTAATGTTATTGATACCTATATCTACGCTCTATGCCACAAGAGTTTAATAATGATCTTTTTATAATCAAGTAAATACTTACATAGTTGTTCACATTGCGTTATACATTTATAATTTCAAATTTCGCTAATTGATCTAAGACATCTTTACAGGTGGTGAAAACTTTCAAAGATAGAATTTTAACAACTTGAGTCAAAACTTGAAGGCGTCGGGACGGCTCGGTGAAATAAGGGTCGCTCGGGAAAATGACAGGTAACTTACATCGCTTTACTGCCTTATTGTCTTTAATCTCTCCCGAACTTGGCTTATTTACCCAGGTGTTGTTGAGTTATAAAATTTACTAAATTATTGCAAATTGTTTTATTATTGTATGGAGTGAATGTTAGGACGTTATTATAGATTTCTGTTTTAAATACATTTTTATACTCCGAATATAACGTATGATGACAAGATGGTAATAAAATGCATAAGTACATAAAAATTCATTGAAGACGTGCATATAAATCGATAACAATGGGGGTCGAACTTGGTACCCTATACATTTACAAACAACTGCTCTTCAATGACTCCTGTAGCAAATGATATTGGCATAAACAAAAGCAAATAATAAAAGTATTTAACTAGAAAAATCGTTAAAAACATTAAAACAAAAACCCGACTGCATAAAACGAAATTTTTGTTCATAATGATTTTTAAATTTATTTATTAAATTTCCATTTTTTAAATTTATATAGCCTATGTCAAACTGAGACGATTTTAATGATATGACATACGTTACAATCCGTCAAGCCTGGGCTGTAACGCGTGCCAAAGAAATGGACATACAAACTAACATACATACATATATACATGCGCTCGAAAAACATTACCCTCCTTCTGACGCAGTCGGGTAAAGATGTTTCTTGCAAATCTCTAAAACAAATGATATCAAAATATGTACCCGACTCGCCCGACTCCCGTATAAATGACAGGTAACTTAACATCGCTTTACGGGCTTAATGTCTTCAATCTCGCCCGAGCTTGGCTCCTTCACCCAGATGTTCATGAGTTGACAAATTACTAGCTTTGTACATTATGCTTGTGAATGTAAAATAAAGTTAAGGTGAAATTAATAATAAAAAAACAGGGTTTATATTTTTAAACGCTTTTTTTGTTTTTATTGCATTGCATTAATACATTAGCTATAACACACGCGCACGTATTTATACGTGTGCGTTTGTACAAATAAATTAATGACTGGGGGTCAAACTTGGTACCCTTTACATCTACAGATTAAAACTGTCCGATAACCACTGAGCAAATGAAATTGGACATTGGCATAAATAAAAACAAAACAAAAAGAATGTTCTTAAAAATATTCCTTGCACATTTCTGAAACAAATGATAACAAAATCTGTACCCGACTCGCCCGACTCCCGTCTAAATGACAGGTAACTTAACATCGCTTTACTGGCTTATTGTCTTCAATCTCGCTCTGAGCTTGCTTGTTTGCGATTTACATTCTAAGATATTGTTCAAACGTAGCTAAATTCACTCGCATCCGTAATATTATTTTGTGAATTTCATTAGACAAGACTAAATTAATTAAAAAATTAATTAGTTAAATGAATCGATCATTTAATTCACTTTCAGATTATGTTCGTAAATAGAAATAATGAAGAAGAAAATATTTTTAAAGTGTAGTTGTTACTATTTGTTTTTTTTTTATTGGTGTGATAAAAAAATATTAAGTCTCGTTAATATAAAACAGTGCATTATTGAGGCCTATTAAGGTAATTTGTCCTATCTTCCTGCAGTGATTAGATAGGTGATTCGGAACCCAAACTTTCCGTCTGACTCCGGTGCTCACGAGACATAATTATTTCAGTAGTTACTTGTGTCGTATCGGTGGCAGCCAACGGAAAGGTGCCATCACTGCAATGATTGCCTCAAAGAAACGACCCAGCATAAACTGGAGATATGCACAACATGGAGTGCGGAAGACGACTCAGAGGACTCCGGTTGCGTTCCTTTGGAGATCCCGGAGTCCTCTTCGCAGCGCAGAGGTCGGCCACAGCGGGGGTTTTAGTGCGGTAAATCCCACATAACCCGGCGTTGCTCCCACGGCGTCGGGTACCTTTTGAAGGTTTCCCCCTCGTTACAAAAAAAAAAACTTCAGCTAACCTTGACAAATATTTTTAAATAACTCTCTTCCTCGCGATGTGTTTCGCGGTTTAAAGAAGTATTTATTAAATTGTAATAAATTAAATGCACTTAACTTTGAAAAATCAGACTTGCATGTCTTGGATTTGAACTTGCGGTCCTGATTAAAAGTGAGTTTCTAATCACTAAGCTATCACTGATTTTTGTTTGCTTTAGTGTGAAAATTGAGATGTACTTATCCGAAACATTCCAATTTAGTACTTAAGTGTAACAACACACCTAAGACCGATCTGCAGTAAGTTTATAATTCTATACGGGGTAATTGCCACTTACCACGCGTAACGTTGATTATGAGTTAAATCATAAAGTTTAATCTTTAAGTTTTTATATGATGTAAAAACTCAAAAACATCAAAATCAATATATGATAACGAAGTTGAAACTACAAGTATAAATCTAAGCAAGCATTGATAAAATAGCCCAAGTCTTATGCAATCAAACCTTAAAGAGCATCAGAGAGTAATTTCCTTTGCGCCGTCGGCAAACGAGATTTTCTTTCATTTGATTTTAACATTAAATGACATTCGACTTTCATAATAACATTAAATTAAAAGAATTGGATTGTAGAAAGATAAGAACTAAAAATTATAACACGAAAGAGCAATTTAAATTCATGGTTTCGCTTACATTAAAATTTATTTTGTAATGATTAACCGTCCGTCCTTGTTATCATTTGATTTCAACAGTTTTAAATATTAAAGGTAGTTAAATTTCGGAAGCAAGATCGCATACTTTTTCCTGTCTTATAATACTACAGATAAGCGCTGCTGTTTTCTGGTCTGAAAAGTGTGGTAATAAAAGTATATATCGTCGCTTAAGTTCAAGCACCGCGTAAGTCATTTTTTGGCTCATTATCGCCATTTTGAAAGTCATTGAAATCGAAATACGTGTCGTTTTGTCCAAACAGAATCAAGGTACGACTCAATAATACCTTTAAATTATGGAAAATTAAAAGTACAAAATGGAACTTTAGATGCGTCTATGTAAAATTAATCGGTTTTTGTCTCTCCAAAAAAAATTCCAAAAATGACTTACGCGGTGATAGAACTTAAACGACGATATCCGAGACGATCCAACTCAGCCAATGGGTACCAACGCATCTATGACCAATCTCAGCTCAGATTTTAAAATTAACTGGGGTTAATTACAGTTTTGCGGAAACAAAAACATGCTCGTTTACTGATTTTAGTTTTTATCAAATTTTTACTAAACTTTATTGGAAGTGTTATGAAATAAAATACCTATACGTAATATATTAATTTAGTGATGAATTTTATTTTTATAAAAAAAATATCTTTATGTACAGTAACTAAATACAAGAAAATCTTGATTGATTACATCTATGCTATATTCCAAGAACTTATCCACTGCTGATAACATTGTTAAGAACTTAAAAACCTTTTATTTGCCTGGCTGATATTTATGTCCTTCTCTGAACATTGCTATATATTTATTACAGAAGTAATCTTCAATCAAATGCATCTTCAATCAATTCTTCGTAGTATTCGATCTGAATGTAGTCTTAATCGGCACATACACGATAATACGAGCACAATAGTGTAAAGCGGCCGAATATGCGGGACTAATCCCGTGTCTATTATGCAGTTACATGCGAACAATGAACACGTACTGTCCCTCGTGTCTGTGGCTCACCTGTGCTAGCTGTGACGGCCCTTTGTGCAAGATTCTTCAATTATACAACCTTTTATAGTTAGTTACCTATTCAGTTCTAATTTAAAATAAAAAGTGTGCCATAAGAACGTTCACATTCCTTTATGTTTCTGCGTAGAAATGTCAGGTGTGCGATATGTTAATCTACTGCCAGGTTTCCGGAATTTTAATAGCAAACAAACATGTTTTGCTTCTAAAATTCCGAAAATCAGTCTACTAAGCTCCCAGCTAGTTACTGAATTGTGTTCAATTCAGTAATTAGCTTCATACAGATTTCTGCTGGTGTTTCTGAATTGGGAAAAAAGTTTCATCCGAATTCTTAGGAGTTAGTACCTGTAATACATTTCAGCTATAATTTCTGTTTTATATGAAGTTTTTTTTTTCTTTTTTATATTTGTTTTTTATTAGACTGAAGTAGAAATCGAGCATGCAGTCTACTGATGGTAAATGGTTACTACCGCCCATGAAGATCCGTAAGCAACTTCATATAGAACAGGCTCTATCTAAAGTGGATCACAGATGTGTTGCTTCTCGTGAAGCAACACATCTGTGACACAGCAATAAGTGAGCTGTCAACCACACCCTTCCGAAACGCAAGAACTGCATCACGCCAGAATTAAGTGTGGTGGTATTTCCCCGGTCGTACTATACTGGTTCCATCACCTGGTTAAATTTGGAAGTTGGCGACAGGTTCCTGTCGCACGTATTTATGCTCGTACGGGCGGCCTAAACTCACACGTGAATCACTGCAATTTCTTGATAAATGTGTACATGTGATGACATACATATGAAAAATACGTTTTATGGTCATACGTTTCATATGTATGTACATACATACATAGGCAAAATACGTTTCATGCTCATTTGATGGAAGTACCATTACTAACGAAAATCCACATTTCGTCTTCACTTCGAATAAGTGTAATGTCGTTGCAGCATCACTCTTATTCTCTTTTTAATAAAAGCAAGACTTTGTTTTGCTGAACGATTAATTAAAGCAAACACGTGTAGGGACACGCATTTCCGACTAGCAATTAATCAGTTTTATTGGAACGTTGATATCTATCTACATCTAATAGTACATGGTTTACAAAGAAGAAATAATCCTATCAAAACACTTGATAATACTGGCTAAATTCATAAAAAATTACAATCAAGTTGTGAGCTTCCTCCTTTGTTGAAATGGATTAAAAATGTCAGCCTCCTAAAGTATTGAGATCCATTTATACCAAATTCATTCCACAACTTTATTCTAAATAAATAACACAATCAACAAACTCTACTTTTCGCTAGAAGACATAACCTATTAAATTGTTATTAGTAATAATATACTAGCCTATTACATGTGTTGAATTGAATGTCTAATTAATTGCCTTAATATTTTCCTTTCATTTAGATAAAAATGAATAGAATACCTGAAGCTATTTTTATCTATAAGGATATCCAAAACTAACGTGCCTTTGCCTTCACACACCAAATACCGGCATCATTCCAAGTGATTCAATGTACACTCATTAAAGTTTCAGCGTACAAGACAGACACGTCATCAAAAGGGCGTGAAGGGAATTCTCAGCAATATTCATGTCACAGATTTCAGATGTCAAGCATAGTGAGGGTGTCAAAATCTGAGCAAATGTGTTTATGCAAATTACCGTCTCCATTAACATTGCCTTCTCGAACCCGTCGCCGTGTATGCGTGTTTGTTGTATAAATATTAAATGGCGTTTGCTGCGCTATTTTAATTAACCTTTTTAGTTGGATTTGTAAATATATCGAGATTGTTCTTAATTAAATTTTACTGTGTATCTTCTAGGTAACGGTAAAAATAATTTTGATTTTATCTAAAGTAAGATATTACATAAATATTAAGCGCTTCTGTATTATATTTACCCGACTGCGTCAGAAGGAGGGTGATGTTTTTCGACCGTATGTACGTTTGTATGTATGTCCATTTCTTTTACACACGCTACAACCCAAACGGCTTGACAGATTTTGACATTTGACAAATCATTAGAATCGTTTCAGTTTGCAAAGTGACAAAGGCTGCATAATTTTGAAATATTGCGCTTATGAGAAGAACAAACGGAGTGGGAAGAGATCATTTTTTTGTTATCATAACAAGATCGGTACCAAATGAAAGCTGTAAAATAGACCATTATATAAATGTTCAATAATAACACTTTTAAGTTACTATGTTTATGCAAACTCCAAAAAAGCGTTAAATAAATATATTATTATAGAAAAAAAAACCCGACTGCAAATTTCACTCTTAGCAGTCGGGATTCTTGTTTTCATAATATTTTTTGTATGAGTCTTGTAATGTGAAAGAAGCACTAATTCGACGACGCACCAACATTCTCAAGGGTAGCGATGCAACAGTGACCATCATCAAGTAGGGTTCAAATCCTGTTTAGGGGTGATTACAAACATCCATGGACGAAAAGTGGCACTTGCTTCTAATGGCACTTTTTTTTAAATTTAATCGAAACAAAAAACAAACAACAATAACGTAATCAGCAAAATACCTGGCAATTTGCACTATACAGACCGTATTTACACTAAAATGTTAGGTATATCTATGTATTGAGACTGTAATCTCTAAAACCACAGGCATTCGCTCAATCTAGAAGCTCTCCATACCTTGAGTTGACGCGGTCAAATTCACTCAGTGACTATCCCAGCTATGTATCGATTTTAGTATTCGACATAAGTACATTACTGATTAAGCTGTAACTCGGATCTATACTGTAAAATATTTTATGAATGAATGAATGAATGACGATTATATCCTTTGAAATTTTAATTTAGTTAATTTAATGCTTTTTGGGAGTGTAGGATTTTGGAGTTAGGCCGAAACCCTCCTTCGATGGATGAAAGTTCTAAAGTCCGAAAGTACCACAGCAGTAGTACTAGACTACATTGCTGTGGATCAAGATCAAGATCAGACAAGTCCACAGATTACACACGACAGATTATTAATTTATTACTAACGACAAAAGTGAACATGGAGTTTTGTGTCATTTTTGTAATGGTCTAGTTATTATCTTTCACTTGTTACGGTGAAAAAAAATTACGTCCTCTTATACTCTTTTTTTTCTTTTTACAAGCGCCATATTACAACATTATCTATACTTATATTATAAAGCTGAAGAGTTTGTATGTTTGTTTGTTTGTTTGTTTGTTTGAACGCTCTAATCTCAGGAACTACTGGTCCGATTTGAAAAATTCTTTCGGTGTTAGATAGCCCATTTATCAAGGATGGCTATAGGCTATATATCATCGTCGAAACTTACGCGGGTGAATCCGCGGGGCGCAGCTAGTATAGCATATGCCGCTATGACTGTTGTCACAAATCAATGTATATCCGTCAAGCCAAATTTGGTCTGTAGAGAAATGCCAAAGAAATGGACATACGTACCTACACTCGAAAAATATTACCCTCCTTCTGAAGAAGTCGAAAATAGTTAAAAATAATTACTGGCAGTTACTTTGTCGCATTTCTAGTGAATTTTACTTTTATCTGATAAAATAATTATTTACAAAACAGAGAGAAATAAAATGAGAATGGGTTTGAAATTTGAAGTCGTTAATGTCCATTTTTTATCAGATTACCGTACCGGTCTGACACGCATTGGGTCGCGGGTTCGATCCCCGGCCAGACAGACATCTGAATTTTGAGTTTAGGTTTCTGTTCTGGGTCTGGGTGTTTGTGTGTTCGTTTTTGTGTGTCCATGGCACCCACGACACAGGAACAAATCCTAGTGTGGGGTTATGAGTGTTGAAAGCGTGTTGAAAGCGCGTGTTGAATTATACTCCCTTCATTTGTTTTCATCATTAGATTTCAATATTAAGATAATTTTAATTAAAATATTTTAAATACATCTAACGATATTTGTGTTATGTGTGGTTTGTGATCAATTTGCCAGTTTTAAAGACGTTTAGTGTCAAACTCAAATAACTCCACTGTAATATGAGTTAATTTAATTAAAAACACCTGGAATTTAGCGTTAACATAGCTCAAAACGACAAGAATGTGTAACGCCAACTGGATTTACTCTCGGGGCCAC
>MOOZ01000143.1:259695-278383 GCA_002930495.1 Cecropterus lyciades | reverse complement strand
CATAAAATTGTCAATTATTAATTGACGAACGGCTGTAACGCGTTTTTGAGCGGCTACGCGGTTTTGGGCACAGCGGTGACAGCGAGCAACAATGTATTTTTCTCGCCAACATTCGGGTAATTGAGGGTTCGGAAAATCGAGGTTCGGATAATCTAGATTTGGATAATCGAGGTTCTACTGTAGTTGAATTGCTGTTCGATAAGCAAGTGTCAGTAAAATATATACGAAACCTTAAGTATCTATTCACACGGTTTGAGACCACACCGCACGTGAGCGAAACGACTTCGGTAAGCATAATAATATTTAAGAAATACATAAATTCTGCCTAAAAGAGGCTGGAAAGAATGTTGTAAATTATAAAAATAAGAAATACTAAGTATGACTTAAACAATCTATTTAACATTTTATACGTATATCTTTTATGTTGCCTTCATTTTCATAAAATGATTTATCGGAACGATCTAGCCATGTAGTACTGCTGTACCCATGTTTTTCATTTAAAAGATTAGATGAAATTAACATAGCTTTTATATAATGTTAATTTCAATTTATGGCATAGCTTCATTCTTACATTATTTTTTATATTTGTCTATGGTATTCTCTACGCCAGAAACAGAAACCATAAAACATTTCGAATTTAGAATTTCAATAATCCAATCGAACTATATCTAAACTGCTATGGATTTTCCTGTATTGAGATGCGGGCTGCTTCCCGGTAGGTGTTTGCTCTCAAATCAGTCGTTTAAATAAAACTGTTTCGTTTTTTTCCTGCCTCTCAAAATTGAATTCCCGTCGCTTCTGGAAATACGTTTAGTGACATTTATTTTATTCACTGTATAACTTGCTTTTCGCAGGTAATGTTTGGAGCATGAACGATAATTGTACATTTTGCAAAACTTATCTCATTTGCAAAGTTGTACGCTGATTGCAATTGATATTTAAAAACATTAATTTGTGTAAAAATACCATTCTTATTTAATTAACAAATGATAAACAGTGACAACTTAGTAATTTGAAATTCGAGATCTTTATCTGGAGATCCAAAGTTTAAATCCTAGGCACTCTCCTCTGATTTATCGAAGTTGCGTATGTATCAGAAATTCATGATCATTTTCTTTAACCGCGAATTATAAAATCGCAGGAAAAGTTATAAGACTTATTTAAAAAATAAAAGATATTCTTAAAGGTGTGTGACGTTTAACGTAGTTGATGAGCGTAGTGGTTTATGGTCTAAATATCCCACTCTCTGACGAAACCCGTGCCTAGCTATGGGACAATAAAAGTGTAATGACTGTTTTTATTTTTTTACTAGCTGAGCCCGCGGTTTCACCCGCGTTTAAAAGAAATGTAACGTGACACCGAAATTATATACATTAACCGAAATTTTATACCTTTTAATAATCTCCATTTTATTCTTTTTAAATACATGTTACCCGCACCTGTGCATTTTTCCGAGATAAAAAGTAGCCTATGTCATTCTGACCCTTAAGCGACTACCACTGTGGTAGTCGCGCAAAGAATCTTTCCGAGCCATGTTATAAAGAGAAACATAACTATCCCACGGGAACCTTATATTATTTTCATTTTAATAAGTAACCTATATGTTATACCTGAGTATAATCTATGTCTCTGTTAAACTTTATCCAATGCCATCTAGCCGTTCTGACGTGATTGAAAAACTAACATCCACCTTTACTCACAAAATTTCGTTTTTATAATTATGAAAGTCGGGTTTTTATAATAAAGTTGGGTTTTTATAAAGAGTTGTCCAATTGGTTTAATTTTTTAAGCAGTTATTAAAATATCTTTCATAAACGTTATCTTTCATGAAATAACTTTGTATAATAAACTGATCGTACTTATAATTTATTAATAACAAACTATTTATTACTTATATTCCTAAGTAATTATCAAAAACTAAAATGTACTATCATGTCATATCTTGACGACCCGCGTGGCGGAGCAGTCACCATACCGACTGACACGCAGTGTGTCCGTGGTTCGATCCCTGGCCAGACAGATATCTGAATGATGAGTTTAGATTTCTGTTCTTGGTCTGGGTGTTTGTGTATTCGTTTTTGTGTCCGTGGCACCCACGACGCAGGAGAAAATCCTACTGTGGGGCTATGAGCGTAGAAAGCGTATAAAAAAAATCATATGCTACATCACAATACCAGCATATTGTATTGTTGAAGTTATTAAAAATGGCATTATATTGATAGGAATTAATCTCGCAAGCGTATGAATGACATTACATATAAAGTTACAAAGGCAGAGCATGATAAATAAATTTCAATCATTGAGTTTCTTACTAATATAACATCAAGCATTCATCTGAATGCATACAGCGCCATCTGTTATTCTTTATTAAAACTACACACTAAGAAAACCACTACTAACAAACTCCCGTCATGCCCGCACTCGGCAACAAAGTGTTGCGTCTGTGTATGGTTGGATGTTATGATCACATCAGTACATTTCACGATCAGGTAACCAGCCTTGGCTAATACAGACTAAAGAACAGAGTAACTCAAGTCAGGTTTATCACCGTATATTTCTGCTTAGGAACCTTATTACAAATATGTAAATAGAAAATAGCTAACTCCTACCGCTTAGGCAGGAAGTACCCTTGCATCATGAAAATTGAGGAGTTGCAGGTCAAATTTTTTTGTCAAATCATGCCTTTCTAAATAGTAAAGGTACACTCCAAGTTTCATAAGAATTGAGTTCGCTGAAGCTAAGTTATCAACAATTTTGGAAAAAATAGGGGTAATGTTGAGGGTTTTAATTTTTTTACGAAGAACCCTAAGTATTTTTGAAAAATAAAAGTAGCCTTAGTTACGCCTTATAATATCAGCTATCCAACAGTGAAAGTCCCGTCAAAATCGGTCCAGCGGTTTCAGAGATTACCCAGAACAAACAGACAGACAGACAAAAATTTTAGTGATTGCTGTTTTGTTATCATAAATAGAATTGTTGTAATAATGGTAATGGTTTCAATGGTGGTGGTGTGAATGAAGTGGGTACTAGGAAAGGCCTATTTGATATTCCATCACTGTCCTCAGTGGTATCAAATAGGCTTATAGGTCTATAGGCGGTAAAAAGGTTTAAAGTTCATCAAGTTTGAAGCAAGCAACATTGAAAAAAAAACTAGGCTTTTTGGCCAGAAATAATGAAACAAACTGTTTTGGAACATCAAATCCTAAAAGTATTAAATCGAGAAAGACAAATTATTTTGCTTTACTCAATATTTTAGGTCTTTTAAAATAAATATGTCGCAGGCAAAAACTATTACTATAAAATGAATAATATAAAGCATATTACATAATATAAAGTACATTGATAGAATACATTAGTGCTTTTGTTCACATAAAGTTCGTCATAACGTTTTTGTCGTTATTAAAGCAACCTGACGTTGGTGCTTTAGCAAAATGTTTGGAGCGTGCATATGATTGCGTCGTGACACCAAAAGAACTCGATATCAAAGAGCACGGTAACAAACAATTTTAAATCTGGCCGTGTCGCTTTTACGTGTTCATACCAAAAGGAGTTTTTTTTAGGGATCCGTGCCCAAAAGGTATCCGTGGAGCTCTGTGGCTTCGGTTTGCATCCGTCGCTCACTGCGCTGTATTTCTTCATCTTTAGTACGTAGACATTAGATTTTTTTTGCACACTATTTATAAAATGAAACAACCACTAAGGCTAAACAAAAACAAAAAAAAATAATCATTAGTGGATTTCTGTTTTTCTTTTTTGTATATATGTACATATTGTAAATATTTTGTCTTTTGTTATATACATAGATTAGGTAATTTTACATATGAGATTATGTTTGTTAACGAGAAAAAAATTATAAAATTAAATGAATATTCATGTAAATTCAACGGTAGTAATAATATAGAAAACGCTTTTTGTTTTAGATCATTTAACCCTTATTCTTTAAAACTCTATTTATTTTATAACATGAGTAACTACAGTTGAAATAAGAACAAATTATAAGCGTAAATGAAAGTTACACATTAAGGGGGGAACTCCATACAAACAACATGTTACATATGTATAGTCACACAATAACTGCACTATTATTTACAAGAAATGTGTGTTATATTATTTATATCTATTGGATATTGCACAGTAATTCGTAACTCTGAACTCTACGTGTACAAGTCCAACGCACTTGGCCGGTTTTATTTCAGAACCATGTGTTAATGTTACTTCGTGTAAAAGCACTTTACGAACCTTTGTTTGAGATACCTTTTTGACTTAATTCTACATTTTATTCCAAAGCCGAACTAAATTATAACCCTCGGTGTAAACATATTACGTATCTTTCATAAGACAGTAATGCCATCTGATCCGATTTGTTCACAAATTGAGAAAATCACCGCAACATGATAAGACACGAAGTACAATTTCTGACGCTGTCAACTTCCTTCTGAATCTTTTATCTTGTGAGATAAATTTTAAGATGAGTAATAATACGTAATGATATTCAAAGGACGCTTAACATGGCGCTAAATTTATTAAATCTGAGCTCCTTAAACAAACGACTTTGTTGAATTAAATTTTGTCACGTATTTTTTATTAAACACGATTTAAGAAATTGTTGTATTATATGTTATAGTTATGTGCTTCCTTTTTTATTGCAGATATATAGCTGCAACATCGTAGGCTCATTTCTATTCTGGCAAAGGTTTGACGTACCTACTTCAAAATATAGAAACCAATTAGTTTTTTTTTTATCAGATTGAAATAGCAAAAGAGCATGCAGTCCACCTGATGGTAAGTGGCTACTGCCGCCCATAGACATCTGTGAGCAACTTCATACAGAACAGGGGTTCTATCTGAAGTCGATCACAGATGAGTTGCTACTCCCGAGGACTGAGATGGTCGCCTCATATATAAATGAGCCGGCAACCACACACTTCCAACGAAACGCAAGAACTGCTTCACCGTAAAAATAGGTGTGGCGGTGGTACTTCCCCGGTCGAATTACACTGGTTCTACTACCTGTCAAAGTCTAAGTTCCAACTTAGTTCTCATAGGTATCCACGCATTTGTAACCAGCCTCAGGTAGGACTTATCACATCTGAGATTAATAACAGAAATCCATGGGCGGCAGTGACCACTTTCCATCAACTGGATTACATGTTCGCTTACTACTTGTATTATATAAAAAATCAAAATGGCCAGTACTGATCGGTTACGACGTCTCATATTATTTGTTCATAGCCTATAATAATTACACTATTATTGTTTCCCATCGGTTCAGATCCTCGAAAAGAAAAGATATAATATGTATTAGTTATAATCAGAGACAGTTTTATTTAATTCAAACATTGAAAGGCAACGTTTAATTAAAATAAAACTGGTGCCATTCATGAATATGAATAAGCAAACAAAAAATCCATTTCTATAATACAGTTCGCGTTACCTACGAAAGAAACTGCCAAATAAAGAATCCTATCAATCGTGGAACTAATTTTGTCTTGATAATCGCAATAAAGCAACAAAATAGCAATTTGCCCGACCATAAAAATAATTGAGTTCAAACTGCGTTGAAGCAATAAAAAGCGTGAAAGCAGGCCCAATAACCTTTAGTGGGGAGTCGTGGGAGCCGCCACCTGCGAAATAGTGAGGAATAGAGAAGGGCTATTAGGTGCCCACACCACGTGAGCCAATGTAACGACCTACGCTATTTTGGATGCTCCATTACTAAGCTTTTTCTAAAACGGATAATTGCTCCTGCCATTCTATTCTTCGCAGTAGTTAAAAAAATACACGCGAACCTACAAATATTTAATAGTACTCTATTTAAGGACGAGTTTTACAATCAGGTGTAAATAGATATATTAAGATGTTTAACATTTATTTGAAGTAATTCATTTACAAATGATTAACAGAAACAACACACAAGCATGACGTTAATAATATTGACCTCCTTAAAGTCTAGCACTTTTTACGCTTTCTTTTATTAGTGATAACACTGATAAGTTCACTTATTAACAATGTTAATGAAAATTATGACTTTATTATTACCAACAAATTAGGTTATACTAATTAGACAAGCTGTGCAAGTTATACATATATAGTACATATTATGCAAAACAAAATAATGAATTACAAAAACATATAGTGATAATTTTATTCAAAATAATGTCAATTAATTCAACTGTGAAGCAAAATCGCTATTAACTTATCTTTAAAAATCTAAGCTCAGACAAATGCACTATACTCGGTACAAAATGAAGACTAGTAGTTGAGGGCATCTTTATAACACACTGGGGAGCCGGTAACCGTGAGTTATAGAGGCATTCTCTCCTCCCTTATGAGGAAATACGACAGTTTCAACACCGAGATGGTGAGGGTCGACGCAATGATTGCCCAAAGTTAAGCTAGGCTAGGCTCCATAACTTTCGACTTAACACTTACTTACTCTTTGCTCAGTTTCTTACGTCGTGACGGATACTTAAAATAAACAGAGCACTTACGCTGTTACGTAGACGAAATAACGAAATACAAATAGACTCGTAACAAATTATAATTTTTTCTTGATAATTAGTCAAAGCTCTCTAAAATATGTAGGAGCACTTCACGCTAATTTGACTTGGGCGAACAATTGAAACAATTGCGACTTGTAGTGATTTTTACCCGACTTCAGATGGAGGGTGATGTTTTTGAGCGTATGTTAATCACTATCTGTGACACGCGCAATACTCCAAATGGCTTGACGGATTATGACATTTCAATAGAATCAATTCAATTTTGTAGTATCATAGGCTATACATTTTTTTTTAAATGGCGTTTATAAATAAGAGGAAGAAGTAAAGACGTTTTTAGTACTTAATTATAATACTTTATGTTACTATTTTGCCGATAAGTCAAAAAGCTTAAAATTAAATATATGATTAACAGCAATGAACTGTAACTGAAGGAAAACAATAGTTTTTAAGCAGTAGGGATTTTTTTTGATATTTTTAACAACGTTCATTGAAAATAAAGTAATCTACTTTAGGTTACATCTGCAAGGGAATTTGTTTAGATCTTTTATCTCATTCGTCGTGCTGACATGCACATGACATGCTGAAAAGACGACAACCAAGACTTTATAAAAATACAGATCTGCAGAACTGAATGAACAGTAGTAATGAAGTTAATTTCGTAATACGAAAAGCTTTTTTATGAATCAAATCAATAAGCTCAATTCTATCCGCAGAACAAGCAGAACGGCTCTAGATAAAGTTCGCTTCGAGCAATACGGCTGCTTAATTGGCTAGAGTTTTGCTTTCACGTGTACAAGTTTCAAGCAAATGCCGGGTTAAATGCATTTAAGAACTCAACGTAAATTTTATAATTTATGTTGCGGTAGGTATTTTCTACGTAATACCAGCAGTTATAAGCGCTACTGTGTTCTGATCAGAAAGGTGTGATATGAAAGATATACTTATCGCATCGTACGGGATATTAACTTTTCCTTCGATTAGTCGAAAGAAGTTGTTGATAAGTAAAGTCGAAGTTATAGTAATTGTTAGTATAGTAGTAGGCGTATTACCTACATCCTTTATTAAGCATCATCACAATTTATTATTACAAGATTATTTTACCAATTCTCATCATCAAAGATGAGTACAAAATCCTTAATGGTTACGCGCTGTAGCGATAGATCTTATTCTCAAATTATAAGTAGCCAAATTTGTTGCTATACAGATGTTAAATATAAAAAGTATTATTAATTATTTTTTTATTTACATGGCGAAATCCATCATAAATACTGTCAGTCTCGTGACTGACACGGTATTACGCCGGATTCCTATCGTCTTAATCCCCACGGTGTTCCACTCTATGCCGAAAGATGAGTCTACGGGCACGCTTTCGCAATTTCCCGCAGTTTCGCCAGCAATGGACCCGTTTTAATGGGATGGAAGTGGATTTCCTTCTTCCCTTCATCTTTTAAGAAACGCATGGGAACACCACACAGTATTAAAATTACCTAAACTATTTAGCTATTATATTTACATATTACATATTGGCTATTTTTTGGCAATATTTACATATTGGCTATTAGCAATAATTTTAAGAGAATTAGTAATGATATTATTTTTTTTGCATTTTCAATTAAAATAACAGACCTCAATAACAGAACTGAACGATTAACTAACACTTCCGCAGTGAAAATGGAAATGTCGTACACAAACGCAAGCAATTAATAGGCGTACAATAATTCAACAAAGACCCCATATTATTTACTATTCGGCAACTAACAACTAAACATCAAAGTGAATAACGGAATTTGAATAATGTTGTTTAAATTGCCACGAACACGCATGTTATCTTCAAGAGCGATTTTGGGATATTGAAGGCGCTTTATGTTTAACAATTTAATATCGCTACCGTCTAGCACACACACAACACACTTCCTACAATTAAATTAAATCCAAAATGTGTTTTTGAACTTATGTATTTTTGGCGTACTTATTAAAATGTTTTGAGGATTCAAATAAGTTTTAACTGACTTAACGGCCAAAAGACAAAAGTATATAGGTACTGAAAATAAAATATGTATTACAAAATGAACGCGCATATTCGTCTTACAAAAAATGATTATGATCTAATTGCCCAAACACGCCAAAAAAGTATTTATAACGTTTTATAAAGATATTAATTGAATGTATCGAACATTCAATTATCGCAACAAAAATAAGAGACCCACGAGACAAGACATATTTATATCATAAAAAGGAATGGCCAAAGTTCACGATCGCTTGCAAAAAATTCAGTTGAACCTATAAAAGACAGTTTACCCCTCAAGAGGTATCTAAACGGTGAGGAACATTCGAAAAACAATATCGTATTCGATGTCTCAGTCTATCGCGTTCGAGACAATGAAGGGCTTTGCAAAAATGTCACGTAATATGTAAATCATTCAGGTCGCGATGTGTCCCGACTGTCAAAAACATCCGACCGATAGATCTTGGAACGATTTCTTTCAATGATGGTTTCACTTTCGAAGTGATGTGAGGAAGTTTGCTTTTAAAAGTATTGCAATTTTTCATTCTTCGCAATAATAACTTTAGAGATTCTTTTGAAAGATATTTATGTGGTTTGTAGTCTTTTCTACGTTTCGTGATTTTTAAATACTTAGAAAAAGTGTTTGTTCAATGTTTTTTATTCAAATTTGCGAATAAAGGAGTTAAGTAATCTAACGTTTCTTTCTTTATTAAAAATGTATAGAACTCCTGTTAAGTGTAAGCAAAGCATACTAATGTAGAAAAACTTTTGCTGCAAACCACAGTACCACTTTAAAGTCTTAACACACAACTAAAACCCACCTGGGAAATTATATAAATCGTCTAGAAAATGTGCGTCGTAAAATTATTTTCAGAATTTTCATATATAAGAATTTTCATGTTCAGGTAAGTGTAAACAGTAGGTACGAGTTTTTAAATAATTTTAAAAAAATAACTTACCTATATATTTTGTCTTATATAGAAGAGGTTCAGGTCGTCATGTGCACATCCCTTTAACATCTCAGTTCATTTTAAGAGATAAAGTGAGTAACTTTTTAATTTCTTTAGCATTAAATGTTTAAAATGTAATTTACCAAAAAGATTTCTTGACAAACATCAATTGTAGGAACATGTAGCTTACATTTCTAGTTATAAGTTCCTATTTCACCGTTGATTTTGACAAGACGTTTTAATTTTTTCTCAAAGAATAAATAAGAAATAAGGGCGCAAAGTGAGGCTTACACGATAGAATGGACGGTGGGGATTATCGTGCGCATCCTCGCCCGAGATTACACCTCCGGCCACGTTTAACTGTGAGTTATGATCGCCTTACTGCTGCGTATCTTGTTGGCGTCTATGAGGAAATACTGTTGCTGCGACGCCTCGAGGGTACTGATGTCCTGGATATTTAGAGCTGCGTGAACCAGAGGATATATTTTCTACGTGTGTCACGTTGAATTGCCTAAATACTACGATTAAGATGTAGTATCTATATATACTAAATATAGATAAAGTCAATAAAAATTACGAAAATTACTTATATAATCCAATTAGAGCTAAAAGAAATGATATTATTTACTAACACAATAATAGTTTGACTAATATCAATTATCCAAATTTATTTAATACAGCATAAAAGCGAATTACATACATGAAATTCAATGAATAAATAAATACTTTATTATTCATTGAATTTCATGTATGTAATTCGCTTTTATGCTGTTACTGGTTTAGGCACGAAGAACGTTTTCGGTTATAGTATGACAATCATTTAATTTATCGTTGAGAAAGAAGCAGGATGAACATAAAAGTAATAAAACAATAAGTGACTAAATCGGTATTCGTGAGCAGTGCCTATGTTTATGTGTTGCTCGGGAGCGCTTTTATGTAGATTTACTTCTGTTCTGTTCTTCTATGTGGTGCCGCGCGCCGCCGACGACACACCGTTGGCCGGTTGTTGAGCGCGTATTACAAGTTTTTTGTATGGGGACAATACTTATTTTTTGGCTTAACTTTATTTTTATATTTTTTATAATACATATATTGTGATATGTTTTTTATAATACATATATTGTTGGTTTCAAATATCTGCTTGTAACGGTTCCAACGCTACAATTATTATTTTTTGTATGGGGACCCCCCTCTATTTTTTAACTTATTTTTTATTTTTAGGTATTTTCCTACGCTTATATACAATTACTGAGCTGGATTCCTAATTTCATCCATCTAGGTCGCCTGGAAGTAAATAAGGTTTAGGTACTATATGTCAGTCAGTCAGTGTTACAACTTTTTATGACCTTCATATTGTTAATAATATTAATAATAATAACCGTTTGAGCTGGCTTCAAGAAATTAAGGCTTCTAGATGTCCTTATGGAAATAATTACACGTAGTATTATCTGTTTACGTTAAAGAGGTTTTTGAGTTATAGAAGGGTCAAAAGTGGCACCAAGTGGTTCGTGTTGTACTACACTCGGCGCTGGCTAGCCAGTTCCTTTGCTTGAACTTGGCTTGATACGCTGCCGCGTATCTAATTAAATACGTCACTACTCTCCATACGAATCACAAAAAAATCTCACCCTTAAAACATACGGCATACAAACTACGATAAGCTTATGAGACTGACAAATATTGCGTCATCCCTACATCACATTCCCTCGCAAAATTTGGGATGGAGCGATAAAAAGACAGTTTACCTTCAAATACTCGCTGAATGGGGGGCGACATCTGAAAAACAATATCGTGTCCGATGTCTCAGTCTATCGCGCCCGAGTCAATGACAGGCTTTGCAAAAGTGTCACGTAATATGTAAATCGTTCAGGTCGAAATGTGTCCCGACTATCAAAAACACTCGGTGTCGAATAGATCTTAGAAAGATTCCATTCAATGATCGCTTCACTTCGAGTGATGGGTAAAAGTTTTCCTTTAAAAGTTTCCCATTCTTTGCAACATTCGCTTTTGAATATCTTTCTATAATAAAATTTATATAAAGATTAAATTCTTGATACTTACCCAGTTTGTATTATTGCTGATATATATATTTTTCAATATGGCAGGATTAAAAAAAGTGCAAAGAAGCTTGTAACAGAAACGGATGCTCTTTTATAATCTTTAGTACAAAATTAATTTTGTTGTAGACAGCCGTGTTTGTTCAGCGAGTACTTTTATCCGAAGTGACGCTTAATGGCGCAACAATTTCGCGCGAATCTCGGACGCGCCGCTTTGTTTAAATATGCAGCGTGTCACCGACGGTGACGTACTCGAAATATTACAACGCCCGCCCGTTAGCATAATAAAACGAGCATCGCTGCAGGCGACGCATTAAACTGCGCTAACGAGGTGTGCAGGAAATCAAATGTCATACTCATTATGATCCTGACCACCCTGCTTTGAAACTTTTAAAGTGCTACCTACTCTGCTGAAATCCTTACTATTTTAACTCTTCCTTATAAATATACTAGCGATAAAGCTCATGTATTTTAAGTCATATTTTGTCTATTATTAAGAGCTCATATATTTTATGCTACACTTTCTCTATTAATATTATTAATAGAGAAATTAATAATCCATTAACTATCTATTAGAACTATTGAGTGTTATAAAAACTTTTAAATGCATTGCAATTTACAAGGAACTTAAATAAATAAATGAAAAGCAATATTTTTTTACATTTTGTATATATGTTGCATTATAACATACCTATGTAATATAACTTAAATAAATATATTAACTGTTATAAAAATAGGAATATCTCAAAAGGTCGATTATCAGAAAGTAGTAAGTTTTTTTCTTGTTGCAATAGACATCATTAAATGTAATTTACACATGATTAGGTAGGTACTTAACATGTGTTATTTGAAAAATATATATATAAAAAATTCAAGTTTATTGTCCAAAATAATAATTAAAAAGCTTCACAAAAGTGCACCCTAATAAGATAATCCGATAACTTTGGAAGGACGATTCTGGCTCCGTGAGGTGAGAGAGTTAAAGCAATCCCATTTGGCTGCAGGCTGCTCTCTTGCACTGAACTTAATTCTGGGCGAACTTTGAATTGGAAAGTAAGTACGGGCATGTTGTTTTACTTTCATTATTTTTGTAAAAGCTTCTTTCATGTTTTTCAATGCAAAGTAAAGTTCAATAAAATTTATAATTCATTTTGTAGTAGTTATAGCATTCCTTGTAAAAATATAAAGTATGAACTGATGTAAATTTTGATATTTTTTTTTTCATTATATATATTATTTTCAATTTTAATAATTTACTTATTTCAGGTCTTTTTACTCTGTTCCACTTAGGACGGACCTTACCACTTACCTTCGCTTTTCTACATTTCTAGATAAGTGCGTAGGTATTGTAATTTACACGACTAGGTTCAACGTCTTTGTAACACCTTTCTACAAAACATTTTTACAATAAATTTATATGTTTTTCCAAATCCTGTCTTCAAATATTTTTGAAGTGAAAACTTCTCTAGTCGCGTTGAACACTTTTCGGTAAAGGAAAGAAGTGCGGGTTCGCGACACCGACATGCTAATGTCACAGTATAGTAAAGTATGCAGTATTACGTGTTCATACTACGCCGCAGAATCTCGGTCTGTTTCAGTTAGGGTTGCCAACATTTCGTCGACAAAATATATTATTTTTCAAAGTACGCTATAAAATATAGTACACATATAAAACATATTGTATTTTATGGACAAAACATAACATATAGGCAAAAATATACTTGTTACTAATGTGCATATTTCTTTCACTTTTTGCATATTTTTTGCTTCAAAAGTGTCGTACTTCTATTTAAAATTATAATAAATGTAGAAACTATTTAAAATTATAATAAATGTAGAAAAGAAATAAATGTAGAAATGTATATAAATTTGGATTTGAAACTGATAGATTTATTTGTTAGATTTCGGTATCGAAAATATAGTATTGTAGCGTTATTATTATTTTCAATATTATATAGTACGCAGATAGTACAATACTACATATTATAGTACGGATGGCAATTAGTCTAGTCTAGTCTCAGTATACCCACAGTCGCATGGGTGTCACGCTTGCGCTTGGTCGGACCGACGCGAACGGTGCGCTGCCGCCTGCCGCCCGCGCATTAAACCAAAATCAAGAATTGGTAGCCCTATTGCGCACCTACTTCATGCCCCTGAGACGTAATACTGCTTACATTACTATACTAAGGTAATGTTAAGTGAAATTGAAGTATTCTCGGATTTGACGAAAGATACACGCGAAACGATAAATACTGGACGTTGATAGACGATAGATGGCGAGATATAGGATTTGAAATGATTACCGTTTCTAGGATTTGACGAAAGACGGCGTTTCAAAAACTAAAAATGATATGTCTTTATTTTTGTAGGCCTAGTGCCGAACAAATGTTTCGTTACCTACCACTATCACTGACGGTTGACAAAACGGCCCTGTTTTGTGGCCCTTGTGTAAGACTGTGTACAACTTATATACTGTGTATACTCTGCCTGTCGTAAGAGGCGACTAAAAGGAGCCTTCCGGGGTTGCGGACGGCAAGAGTTCGGGAGCTCGAGCCGTCCAGCTAAGCAACCCTGGGAAGGACGGCAGCATGTGTGTTCGCACGCTGTCGTAAGTACCAGAAGGCACGGTGAGCGTAAAATGTTCACCAGGATAGAGCCCCAAAGGGGCATCGCGCTCGGAGAACTCCGGTTATATTCCGTTGTAGATCCCGGAGGACCCACGCAACGCTAAGGACGGCCACTATGGGGTTTATTGCGGTAAAAATCCCACATAACTCGGCGTTGTTCCCGTCGTAGGGTACGCTTTGAAAGTTTCCCCCTCGTGACAAAAAAAAAGGTGTTTTTAGTTAATTAAGTTACGTAATTATATTTGAAAAAAAAAACTTAAATTATTTTCTGATGATTTTAGTAGTTGACTTTCAAAGCTTCGGAACTTTGATATCGGTCTTGAATTATACTTAAACGTATAGAAATTCTTCTTCTTGAATTATACTTATACGTAAATAGAGTTACGTAAACGAGGCATATTTTCTTAGAGCTCTACTTTAACTAAATAAACGATACCAATAATGTTATAAATCAACAAATTTCCTTTAGAAGTACCTACACGTAATAGTTAAACATGTAAACAAAAACCTGTTGAACTCAAAATAAACTATCAGTGTATTTATACAAAGCAACATACAACAAGAGCACTTGAAAATACACGAGCTTAAATAAATATGCGGGATAATATATATATCTGATACCGGGGTTTAATCCATATAACTAACTGCACATTCAATTTAGCCGTGCATAATGCATGCGGCGTCTGCTCGAGGCTGGGGAACATTTGCCGTATCTAATTACGCATTACGCTTTGCCATGTAGACAGCGCGTCTGCCGATGATGAATATTAGATCGCCGTCCAGCCGACAATCCTATGCACGTCTCGATATTGCACCGCTGCCCGTAATTGCCTTCAACTAAAGCCGGTCTGATGCCCTGATGTGAGAGAAACCAAGTTTCTTATGATTATTTTCTCGACTATCATTCTATACTGATTGCAACATAATATGAGTGACCATATTATGTTCTTTCAAGCGAATATTACGTATAAACTCGAGAAAATCTTCATGTTAGTATTTTAATGAGTAAATAATAAATATCTCATGAAACGCAGTCTTTCTTCAATTTTATGTCAAAGCATTTGTATGATAACTTTAACATGAATGTAATTATATTAAGCAGCTCTGATTTCAATAGCCCACTGGTTTGAAAAAGTTTCGTGAGAGAATATTTATGGTTATTTTTTTCCAATAAATTTACACTTAATGTTTGATAGTTTCTCTCTTTTGCTTGTGTTTACTTCTACACTGTATACAGTACATTTAACAGTACTACGTTTCAAAACTTTCCGACGAATCTATGTGATTTCGCTTGTATCTTGCATATCACGGGATAAACATGAGTAAAATCTTGCATTTTGCAAAACTACCCTCATTGTAAATCTTAAGTATTATGATCATACCAAGGATAGAATACTTGAACGCATGCCGAATATTGTGTTTAATTTTAAGATTAGATAATTTCTCATTATAAGTGAATGTAATTTCTTATGAGAATAAAGTTCTTAAACCATAAAATCAAAATTCTGATATTCCAACGTGATCTACTTGTTAACAATATGTTTGGCAAATATTATTAGGCTACTATTAGTGACGTATACCAAATATCTCAACGCCCGTCTGTTGGGACAGTAAACTGCATTAAACTGCGCTAACGAGGTATATGGGAAATCAAATGTCACATTCATTATATACTGTCTAGTCTGTTCGGAGACTACAGTAATGTCTTAAAATATCCAGATAGGGATTTAATACAATATAATACAATAAGTATATTTAAATACGGATACAATTTTTATTTAAGTATTATTTACTTGATAGAGTTATTGAATATGTGGTAATTACTATTTGTACTATTACAATAATTTTATGTATAAAAAAATTATTTATAGAATAAAGAAAAAAATGAATAGAATAAAACTATACATGATAAAAAATACTTCACGCAAATAAATATGTCATACAATATTACGAACATGTTAGTTTTGAATAATCTTTTATTCGGAAACTTAAAGAAAGAAACTAAAAATCTTTCCCTCTTATTTTCAATAGATGAGAAATAATGGCACAAAGTGGAACTGAGACGACGGAATGGACGGTAGGGATTATCCCGCCGCTTACACCTCTGGCCACGTTTAGTATGAATTACGATCGCCGTTCTACTGCTCATCTTGTTAGGGTCAATGAGAAAATATTGCTACTACTAAAAGAAGATACTAAGGCGACGTATATTTAGTAAGCTGCCGGGTGTAATTTTGCTCTCTACGTGTACAGTTTAAATGTAGTAACTGCAGTTAGACGATATATTTTTTATAGTATGGAACTAGCAAACGAGTATGCAGCCCACCTGATGGTAAGTGGCCACTGCCGCCCATGGACACCCGTAATCAAGCGTGGGTAAGATCAAAGTCTCACCTAAGGTTAGCCACAGATGCGTTGTTACCCCTGAGGTCAAAGATGGAATGCCTCGGAAAAGTATGTCTCCCTTACCACATCCTTCAGACTAGAACACAACAGCGCATAACACTGCTGTTATTAGGCAGAAATAGATGTGGCGGTTGTGCTTCCGGAGTCGAACCACAAAGAGTTCTACCACCTTCATCAATAAAAAATAAAATATCATTAAAAAATAATACAAAAGCTAAGCACTTAGCTGTTTTAAAATTCTACTTGATTCACAATTTCTTTATATAAATATGCTACATATAAAACTATAATAATATAATATGCCAATACACGTAACGTTTATGAATTTTCCTGCTTTTATTTATTTACACTAATACTATCTAACAATTACTAATACTATTTACTATGCACGTGTCGATATCGTACCGATGTTGATTTTATACTTAGCACGTATCGATATCGTACCGATATCGATATGTGCATACTACAAAAGATAATATTTGATATTACGCTCCTAAAGAGGTTAAATATGGTTTAAATCTTTGTATTGTTTTTTTCATATTCTGTACATACAAAATCACTGGCCATAGCTAATCGTAATATAATTTTTATTACTTCATGTCACTTTTAATTACTCAATGTAGTTTGTGAAAGCTGTTAGTAAATAATATAATAAAGCTAAAATAAATTATAATAAACATTATACGAATTTTTATACGAATACACTTAATAAAAAATATTGTCAAAATAATTGAACACCCATACACTTTGAATAATATTTTAATTTGATCGTAGTAACTGATATATCATATCGATATATCTCAAGTTTTCTAAATATCCATTGTTAATGCAGCGTCGCAACAGTTATATAATTATCTTGATAGATACAGACAAGATGTACAGTAACGAAATTATACCCCACATTTAGCGAGAATGAAGAAATACGCCATCTAAAAACCATCATAAGACAATTAAAACTAGACCTAGAGGGCGCTCACATGGAAATCGAACATTTATCTTTAGAGAACCCAGATTTAAATAATCAATTGACAAAATACAAGAAGAAACTTGATTTATATAAACAAATAGGTATATCGGAAAATCTCTGTAAAACACCAATAAGTAAAAAAAACTATTACAGAAGAGTAAAATACCCAAGCCAACAACCCCTGATTAAAACTATTCCCTTGACATTAGTGTCAAGGGAATAGTTTTAATTGATATACATTTTTTATTTTAATTTATTTATATTATATAATTATTTATATTAATCCTGATCCTGTACATCGTAATAAGTAATTACACTATAATGAACATACACCAAATATAAATGTAATCACAAACACAACGATATTACCCAAGAACACAAATATTGTCAACAATGAGCAGCAAAAAATAATGCAAATAATACTTTAGCAAAACAAAAACAACTAAATAAAATTAAGAAACACAAACTAATTATGTTATCGGAACACCGAAGTATTAAATATAATACAATATTGCAAGATTTAATTGGAACCACTTATGACGTATTTTGTTTTAGCAAACCAGGAACTACCATAAGTAAAATAGTTACAACCCTCTCACAAGAAGTTGCTAATCTAAGATGAGATAAGATGATCAAAAATTAAATGATGAAATTAAATATAAATGTAACATGAACAAAAATGCCATATATATAGATATGTGTTACGACATAAGTATTCCTACAGAAAAACAATTCTTTCATAAAATTTGCACAAGATTATTGAAGGATACATTACATCTGAAATATAAACAAGACTATGAAACGTATGTAAACGACCAAATATAAAAAAAAAAAACAGAGTAAAGAACGTAATGTTCAAAAAATTAAAATAACCTTTTCAATTCATTCAGTAACAGGGAAGAAGTTGTTTTCGCTCCTAAACATACAAAATATCTGCATATCCTTCATCAAAATATTGTAAGTGTACTCCCGAAGGTAAGCCAAATTGAAATTATCCCTTCCCATAAAATTCAATAAAATTATTAGGATTTGATCATATGAAAATTACGCGATGCCAGTCACAAAAGCCAAATATTTCATCACGTGAAAGCTTATTGGCACATTGCTCTTTCGGTCATTATACGAGTAGATGCATCCTACGAACTTAAGCTCAAATGACAAGAAAGGTGAATA
>MOOZ01000143.1:227458-245946 GCA_002930495.1 Cecropterus lyciades | reverse complement strand
TATGTAAATTTCGAGGAGCAAATAAGCCTGCAGTCCAGCTAGCAAGTAATCACCGCTGTTCATGGACATCTGTAACCAGCTCCACTTTTTACGCTAGAAACTGTTGTGGCATTGACACATTCCCGATGGAACCATACTGTGTCTAAAAGAGAACCTTTCAAAGCCGGGACCGGTAATTGGGACTTTATGAACCGAATGAATAACTTTATGACTTTATGCCATGAAAATTCTTAGACGCCTAGACCCAAAATAAAAATCAAGTTAATTATTTGCTGGTCTTGGTCAAATCCAGAACCCTTCGTTTTTACCCTTTGGGTACGGAATCTTAAAGATGTCGAATGGTTGCCTGGTTACTTTTCTTTACAATGCCAACCTTTTCTAATGTTCTAATATAATAATGTTGTAATATATATATATATATATTGGAATGCTATATTTACTAACGTTTATTTAATACCCATAATTTTAGGATAATAAAAAAGTCGTCACTCCTCCCCCCTTTATCCCTTATTTGCAGGCGCCATTTTTAGCCATTTAAAGCCTATGTAACTTTTCAATCGGAGACGATTCTATTGATATATCATACATCATAATCCTTCAATCCGTTTGGGCTTTGAGGGTGCCAAAGAAATTGACATACATCTAAGCAAACATACATGCATACGCTCGACAAAACATTACTCTCCTTCTGACGCGTAGAAATATCAGTGCCCTTAGTACGAGTTTATTACGTTTCATATTTTATTTTTCCTTTTTTATCATTTTAAAGTTGTTGTTGTTGTTGTTGTTGTTGTTAATTTTTAATTGTTGAAGAAGCAAACGAGCACCAGATGGCAGTCCACCTAATGGTAAGTGCCCACTGCTAAGAGGACTAAGTTGGTCGCCTCATATCAAAGTGAACACCCACCACACCCTCCCACCGAAACGCATGAACTGTTGCACGTTAGAAATAGGTGTGACGGTGGTACATCCCCGGTCGAACCTTACTCGTTCTTACCAACCATCCTGCAAAATAATCATTATTTAGCAAATTGCGTGTGCCAGCCTGAACATCACTAAATTTATTTGCTTCAATTTCTAACCATTGAGTCACCAAATAAACAAACTGAAGGTTTTATTGTATTCTACTCTATATTTGAAAATATATTGAATTTTATATTTACTTGTATTATTTGCTTCCGTCTATCGGTCATTTGCTCATTTAAAATTTACTTGAATATTACGTATATTTATTATATACTTGAATAAAGTTGTCAGTGATGTAATAATATTTCATTACATCACTGACAACTTTATTTATTGTATTCTGAATTATATTATTGTGATTACTATTCTTAATAGACCTAATGAAGTCTGTTATTCTGGGTTATAAACGTGAGTAATTAATAAACCATACAAATATTAAATGTATCTGAGAATATTTTTTTACTAATTTGAACTTATCTAATGAAGTTCCATATTACTGGTTATAAACGTGAGTACGTAATAAATTTCAGAAACATTGAAGGTATCTGAGAATATTATTTCAAATATTTCAATAATCCGCCATGTTAATGAAGACCACTTGCTCCACACGTATAATATTTTGTGGCCTTAAAAACAACATGTTCCTATGTCAGGAACGCACCAGACAGGTGTCCGGTGTCAGGACATCGCGACAAATAGCTGTTTAGCAGAGAGTGCGGCCGCAAGTAACTGCGCGCAATTTGTCCCACCGAATTAGATTGTCGCCACCCCCTAGCACGTAAGTGGCTTTTACTTGCCTGTTTTACGTAACAAACTTACTTTATGTCAGTTTTGCTAAGACAATCTAACGCACATTTTTTTGTTACTATCAAAATCAATTTATTTTAGTCGTCTGAAATTTAAGTGGAAACTGTTTATATTATATAAAAAAGATAAAAATTTGTTCATGCATTTCTAATACTTTGTTTTTTTCTTATCTATATATATAAACTTTGTAATTATTTCAACGTATTTCACAGGCTATCTGTAATTCTATGTGGTATAAGCAAATAATTAATTTAAAAAGTGCAAATAAATTCGCATAATGATTAAATCAAGATAATCACAAAGAGTTTATTTATATCAAACAAAAAAGTATCGTATGAATAAATCTTAAACTGCATTATTTCATCTTTGAGTAATCATTAAAACACTTATTTACCTTTGTGCCGGATGTTTTACTAGAATCGACGAGAAGAGAGCAAAAAATGTAATGATTCCATACTTGTAATAAACATAACCGGTCCGTAAGTATATTTGACGATCAGCTCAATCAGTTATTTGAATGTCGTAATAGGCAATTGTAGTGTATTTGTTCCATGGAAAAACATATTTCGAAATGATTTCAAAAATAACAATTATTTTTATTGTTTTATATGCATCTGGTGTGCAGTTATCGGAATCAACAGGTATCTGGTGTTACTACTATACTATTTATAACTACAGTGACTTATGATATAGATTTTAATAATATTTTAAGTTATGAGGAATCAATATTTCTTTTTTATCTTTATATTTCCTAAATTATAAAGTGTAATAATAATTATGTTTAAAAATGATTTATCAACTGTAACAATACGTTTTTTATGGAAATTTCAATTTTTCTATGAAAAAAGAGTAGGTAGCTAGTAAACTAAATTCATTATAAAGACAATAGCATGATACAATACAATGCCAGTGATTACAATGGGATAATTAGCAAACGTATCACTTAATTTTCAAATAGATAATATAATAATAGATAATGTAATATTTTCTTAACTGTTAATCCATTATAAAATATTTATTGGTAGGGGAACTTCTTGTACCTAGGTCATTTTTTTAAATTTTGATTAAAAAAAAATAATTGCGTTATCTACGTCTGTTCACTGTGCATGTATGTAAAGAACATTTAATCAAAAACATAATTCAATCATAGAACAGTGTATATTTTAAAGAACCTTGGACCACTACACACTTGAAAGGAAATAAAAAAGGGAAAACTATCCAAGGTACAACAAACCAGCTGTACTTTGGACAGTGTCCGTTGTAACTTGGACAGAGAACGTTCTAATTGAGATAAACACTTTTATTAGCTTTAAGTCTGTTGAAATATCATTAGTCATAATTATTTATTCATATTAGCATTTGCAATTAATAATAATTACTTTGATATCGTATTACATAATTTCAACGTAAAACCTAATTTTAAGTGGTACGCCAGTACTTTGAAAATTTTTAAAGTTGAACCGAACTGAAGACAAGATGTAGATCACAAGCATTTTCCCTTGCTCTTTATTAAAATCTTTTTGGATGCAATATTTTCACGGAAATCCTGTACTGAGATACCGTACCGTATTGAGGTTCTTTAATCATGAGGTGGTACCATCTTAGGTAATTCGGGGAATACGAAAATGCGCGCAAGCACCACGAAGCGTAAATTTCTTTGCTTTCACTAAAGCAACGCGTTTTCAATATTATTTGTATCGAGCACAGGTCTTTTAATGCTTTTCTTACATCGCGGCATTTTATCTAAAAAAGATTACTTTTTTTAACATATAAAAAACATATTAATGTTCTTTTATCACAATACAATTTTCTACTTACAAAAACGTATTTAAATAAAAGGTAACCTGTCTCCGACCAAAATGATGTGCCTTGCCAGTGACCGAGGTACATCGTAAGTTGGGTGGCCAAGATACAATCTAGCGATAAGTGCACTTAACAAGCTTGTTAAACTCACTAAAAGAGGTTAGGATGTGACTCTCAAGCCTTCTAATAGCTAGATATACTAAGATAAGATTATATTAAAACAGCTTTCACGAACATGCGTCACTTTTGTTAAATTGGAATAATAAATAATGTAAAGCTTGAAAAACTTACTTTTTACTCACATGGCGCCGGTGTATTACAACTAACTTCACATCAATGTAGACGAATGACGTTTCAAATACCTTATTCAATGGTTCTTAAATGCGCAGGATTAAAAAAAATATATGTGATTGTTCTAGGTACAACTTTGTCCAAGGTACAACAGGTTCCCCTAAATAGATTTTGCTTTTATTTTTATTATTTTCTAAAAATACTAACATCACTAAAACCCCTTTAAAAATTACACATTAAAATTCAAATGAAAACATAATATTAAATTTGATATATATTCCACATCGTACACTAATTTTGTTAAAATAACTCTGCTTTACTTAACTAATTTATTACATTCCGTAATCTATCATATATTTAATTACTAAACTAACAATAGATTATACATACCACGGCTCAAATCATTGCAAATATTGGTATTGTAAATTATATTTATTACTGTTTTAATTAAAAATCATGTGGTACCGTTGTGGTAAGGTTTTTAATAAAACATAATAATTTAAAGGATAGTTATTTGGAAAATACCGTACTAAAAATAAAAGTGGAATAAACAAACAGGATCGAAGTGTAAGGTATGACCGAAAATCACAAATATTTTTATAATTGGTGATGGTGGTAGAACTCTTATGGTTCAACTCTGGAAGCACCGCCGCACAGCACTGCTGTTATGAGGCAGAAATAGGTGTATTTCTGGCTCATAACAGCAGTGCTATGCGCTGCTATATTCTGGTGTGAAGGGTGCGGTAAGGGAGACATACTTTTCCGAGGCATTCCATCTTATACCTCAGGGGTAGCAACGCATCTGTGGCTAACCTTAGGTGAGTCTTTGATCTTACCTAGGGTTGATTACAGATGTCCATGGGCGGCAGTAACCATTTACCATCAGGTGGACTGCATGCTCGTTTGCTACTCCCATTATACATATAAAAAAAAAATTGTTCTAAATAACTTCTCCGCGTTAGATTCATTTATTTTAACTTCTTACTATACTTAATCTCATTAACTAATTGTGAGTATTTTATGTTTTCCAATCAACAGAAAACCAAACAGTTCATATGATAAACTTTGATAATTTTCTTTTAATTTATAGATAAACGGTCTCTGCAAAATTCTTATGGGGCACCACCTCCTCTTCTTGATAATAATTGGAGCCAGTCATCTCCGAGACACAGAAAGTCATTGCAGGAGGGAAAAGATTATTCTGAGATTGACGGAAATCCACACGTATCGGATAAACAATGGAACTCGGCTAGCTACATAAAATTATTGAGAGTGGCCCGCGATCATGATAGCAAACATCCACCACCGTCGGATCAGTATGATAGACCACCACCGCCACCACCGCGTCACCATGGTGGACCCCCACCTGATGGTGATTTTCATGGACCTCCCCCGCACTATGGTTATGATAGACCTCCGTTACATGGCCATTTTGGCCGCCCGCCACCACCACCACCACCGCACCCACCACCACGTCGACCACCACCTGATCAATATTATGAGCCTCACCATCACGGTAGACCACCACCAAATGTCGATCGCTACTCTAGACCTCTCCCACCACCGCCTCATCATATGAATGATAGGCACCCACCACCCCTTAGTCAAAATGACATATTACCGTTACAAGATAAAGACTTTTCACCTGAGCGAAATTCACCAAATGACAATAAAAAACAGGACAAATACTTTCCGCCCCGTACAGGTGAAACAGATCAATCAAATCCTAAACAGATAAACTCCAGCGAGGAAGATCTAATCCACCTTATTGAATCTTTGTTTAACAATCAAAATGTTCCTTCAGCTGCCTCTCCAGGCGCTGAATCATTTAAGAAAAATTCAAATCCAACACCACCTCTTTTCACTCGAGTTCCTAAAGATACAGAAAATGTAAATAAAATGGACTCACAACTTAATCGTGAAACTTTCGAATCAACTGAAAATCCCTACATATTTGATCTTAGAAATGGCTTTGGTCTTGAAAACATGAGTTTAACAAATCCCAGAGCTAATCGTAACGCAACCAACGATCCAATATCTACTCAGAATTCGCCAACCATCAATAAACCTTTTCTTATACCCTTATTCCAAGCTACTCCTGTAACTCCTAAATCTAATTAAGCTAAGCAAAATTATAAACTGACATATAATGTAAGAAACCACGTGCTTCAGTTAACTAGCAATCATGATTGTACTTTGATATATTAAGAAATAAATGCTTTGATTAGAGTTGGATTTATTTTTAAAATTATTTATTTTTAATATTGAAAAGTATTTGTCAGATATTTTACAACAGGTACTCTCTACTATTTATATTAATTACCAACATTTAAACAGTTAAATATATTTTTATAACATACATTACAGTACACCAATATTTGCAATTCATACTAGCAATTCGAATCAAGGCAAAACTATTAAAATTACCCTGCTATATTAACGTAATTATAATATTCCGCAATCTATCATTATATTTAAATAACTAAACTAACATCATATTATACATGAACCGCAGCGCAAAGCATTGCAAATATTGATGTTATAAATTATAAATATTTTAAAACCATGACATAAACGTGTGACAACGTTATGAACAAACATAATGACTTCATAAATAAATATTCTGCCAAATAATGTTTTAAAAATACAAGTGGAATGAACAACTATGATCGAAGTGTGAAACCACGTAACAAAATCACAAGTAGTAAGTATATTTTAATAAATTATTCCACTAATGCAATGTAATGCTCTGTGGGCTCTAAACTTGTCAAATCACGTATATATACCATCTATACCATTCGTTAAATCATTACAGGTACTTAAGATATATGTAAATTTATTATTAATCCACTACTTCGTGCTGAGCTCGTTCATTTTATTAATTTGAGTAGTTTTTTAATTTTACTATGTGTTTTTTATGTTTGCCAGTTAGTAGAAAAAAATACTTTTTTTGATAACAAATATCTTTTATTATACAGATAGACCATCACCACAAGATTCCAATTGGCCCCCGCCTCCTCGTCACAATGATTGGAGACCTCCACCATCGTCGGACCAATATGATAGGCCACCGCCACCACCACCTCCGGATCATTATGGTAGACCTCCACCTCCGTTTGATGGTTATAACAGAGACCCCCCTCCACATCATCCCTATGGGAGACCCCCGCCGTATGATCACTATGGTAGACCTCCACCTCCACCACCACCACCTGATCAGTACAATGAACATACATCACCTCATCACTACGGTAGACCACCACCTCCGCCACCACCTTATCAGTATAATGATTACTCTTCTCCACCTCATCACTACGGTAGACCACCACCACGTTTTGATTCCTATGGCAGACCACCACCACCACCGCCTCCTGATAATAATAACAGACCTCCACTACAAGATAATAACTTTTTATCTAAGCAAAATTCAAACAAATTATTTCCATCTCAAACCAGCGAAATAAGCCCATTGAACCCTAAACAGACGAACTACAATGAGGAAGACCTAATTCATCTCATTGAATCAATATTTAACAATCAAGTTATTCCTACATCGGCTCCTCCAGCGGACACTGAAACAACAACATTCAACAAACCACCATATCCTCCAATTCCTAAAGATACAGTAAATGTAAATAACATAGTATTTAAAGACTCTGAAACTTTGCAACCAACTGAAAATCCCTACGTATTCGATCTTAGAGATGGTTTTGGTCTTGAAAGCACGAGTCCTTCTAATCCGAATAGTAATAGTGAAATAGCCAATCTTCAAAGATCCCCAACAATTAATAAACCTTTTCTTATTCCATTATTTCAAGCTGTTCCAGTGACTCCTACATCTAATTAAATACCTCTAGAAAAATGTAAGCTTAAAAAACCACCTGTCTCACTTAACCTGCAATAATTGATTGTACTGTGATATAATAAATATTTTGATAACTTTTGGAATTATTTTTTAATTTCGGTTCGTTAGCAAAAATTTAGTGCCGCCAAGAAAATGCCAAAAAAAATATTTAAGCTTTCATAATAAATCTAAATGATTCAAATAATCAAAAGATTATAGATATGACATAGAACAAAGTATTTGGAAAACATTTTACAACTAGTTCTAGTAAAGAAAAAGTATATCCCATAGAATATCCAGTTAATATATAATGGTAAGAAAATTCAATACATTTAATTACTATCAATCCAAGTGAAGTTGTAATGACAATGTAAGAATCGTAGTAACATTATATGTACTACGATACTTACATTGCCATTACAACTATAATAATAGGAATAAACCCCTAATCCCTAATCCTAAAAAAAGATTTCCATACATTAAAGAAGATTTAGAAAATCCAAGGATAGATTCGTAGAATAGGAGTGATTTAAACAATTCAGTTTTAATAACGTGCTAGATTTAGCAAGATAGTGTGAGGTATAAATATCACTTTAATAATGACACGGTATATATTGATATTATCTTATTTAAAAAAAATCGATGGTAGTTATATTCATTATTGTTATTTGCAGAAAAACGACTTCCTCAAGAGCAATGGCAAAATATGCACTCGAGGCATATTGTTGAACCATCTAATGATAGAATGTTTGCTAATGGGCCTTCAGGACCTCCTAATTATCTACATAAAGACTCACTCAATCGACGTCCACCTGATTCTAGACACGGGCCTCCCCCGCCTGAAAATAGGCAACCCCCATATCGTGTCGTATCACCCGAACACAGGGGACCTCCTATGAACTTTGAGGTAAAACCTCGTCAATCAGGAGAGCCAGACTATGGTCGCAATGAAACACCAAACCAAGAATCTTCTGACAGAAATGGATTCACAAATAATATGGAATTAGGAGATGAAAATAAAAATTCAGAATCAATTCTTGAGAAGGATTTACGAGTAAAGAAGGATCAAACTGTTACCGATGATTCAAAACTAAAAACACATGAGAACCAAAAAGTACCAGTTAATAATCCGCCTATGTTATCTCAAATCAATGCCGATTCAAAGAGCTCAAATAGCCAGGAAAAAACGCATATTGAAAATATTAATTTGAATTTGAGTGTTACTGATAAAAATACAAATATAACGCAAGCTAATGGTGTAATAAAGAATAACGTAAAGCCAACTTATTCATATCCATTTTTCTTTCAAGCTCAAGTGGTCACTCCTGCTGCATAATGGGTTTTGGTTAAGAACTTTCTAGATAAACCAAAATAATTATATTTGGTCTTTATTTCTTTAAAATGTATGCTATCAATAGTGACTTTTCAAACTCTTACGTGGTCTATGGTACTAACTTAGTAGATATTTCAAAAAAATTCAGTTAAATATCATATATCATGGAATTTTTTAAACGCAAAGCAAGCAAAGCTTGCTTTTACTCCTTCGTAGAATTATTTTTTATGCTTCCAAATTCGTCAATTTCAGCAATTAAACTGTGTAATATTTCTACACGCTTTATATTAATAAAAAATATCAATTACAACTTTTATTTTATTTTAATTTATAAAATAGTAATTATTAAATACGATAATCATGATACGCGATACATTTAAATATCTGTAGTTATTTTTATTAATTACTAGAAGACTTCGCAGCTTGTTTATAAGGTTTTTTAATAAGAATTGATTCACAAATTATTTTATTTACATATTTTTGTTCTCTCTAGGCACAGTTATTCTCTACGTCGAATTGTTATACACATTCACAATTTGATACTGTAGTACGGCTCAAATCATCGATGTTATATATCCTGCTAAACCATTTGTGAACCAAATGAAGAACACAATGTAACGTCTCACAAGAACTGTTCATAAGAATTAAAATTTAAATATTCTATTACCAAATTTATATATCCTTGACATCATAAATCTGTTTAATTTCATTTTATTTAATATCGGCTCAATTAATTAATATCTACACTTAATTTAGTTAATAAATTTACACTTGTTTATTAATATATTAATACACAATACTTACTTATCTATATTCTGTATCATATATACTTTTAGACTCAATGCTGTTATAGTACCTACATTTTACTCGCTTCATTTTACATGCAGTCTTCAACTATAAATGTAATTGCACTTAGCTTTTCTATTATACTCTTGACTAATATTCTCTTCATTTTTATTATGTTGGTGATAAATAAATAAATTAAAGTGAATAATTTATACAGGAGTTATAGATGAAGCCGAGGTTAAGCCAGATACCTGATAAAGTAGCAATAAAGCTGCGGGAAAAGTTATGGAAACAGTTTCATCGTTATTTCTCATTAGACTCGCAATCGACTCTCGCTTGAGGAAACGCTGAGTAATACACAAATGTTCTTCATATAAATTAGAGTTTGTACTGAAATTATTACGTACACATTATTGAACTAAATAACACGAAAGATTTATATACTGGATGCTGCTATTTTCTAGTTTTAACGACGTAGCTGGAGAGATTTTCTAGACATTGCATCATTAGTATTATCTAGATACGCATATACGATTTAAGTGGGCTTCCCGCTCTATATGAAATTTGTCACAGATATGTATAGGACAACTTATCAGCGACGCTTCACGCTCGTTAGCAACTAGATATTTTCCTTATTTATCTACTGTGGTTTTCCTTATCTATATTATAGAAGTAGCCAAACAATTATTCAGTCCAACTGATAGACGTCCATGGACGGCTGTTCCCTTGGACCTCTAAAATAATTCCCGGAAAAGTTAGAATCATACCTGTAACGTCCCAGATGCTTTGTTACACCTGAGGACTAAATTAGAACGCCTCATCTCCGTTACCAAGCCCAGGTCAAGCGCAGCCACGGGCCACGAAGAGACCTATTCACGCATGCAGTACTTATTTCAGTTTACTTATTTTACACTAGCTGTGCCCCTCCAATTCACTAGGAATATATAATATATATCACATAGGAATAAAGCAAATAAACTTAGCGAGATCTATAACCGTCCTCAATAAATTTACTATTCAACACGAAAACAATTTTTCAATTCGAACTATGTAGTAGTTCCTGAGATTAGCGCGTCAACCAAACAAACACTTCAGCTTTATAATATTATATAGTATAGATATAGATTATATAATTGGAATCTCGATAATTTTACTTACTTAACAGTTCTCTTAAAAATATTTCGAAAATGGATAAATAAATAAACAGTTTGTTATAAGATTGTATATTACGGAATTTGAACCAAGTGAATGACAAAATTTTCGAAATTCCGGAACCTAAGCCTTACAAATTCAGAAATAGAAGGACCTTAACGTCGGATATCTACTTATTCCGGAGACTACATTCTTATAGGCCTATATCTAAAAGGCCTTTTAAGCGGTGTGCTTAATCTCCTCTTCCCCAAACACAAATTCACAATGTACCAGATTTGCTATGCTAGGAGACTTTTTTAAACGTAGGTGGAAAGCGACGGGCACACCTAGTAATATGATAACAAAGTAATGATGTGATTATGTAGACAGAAGAGGAATATCTTGTGAAATGATAATAACCTGGTGTACCTGCTAATTACATCACAATGCTGAACAAGACAAAGCTATAATCTTAATAGCTGATATATCAGCCGTTTTATCATCTATCCAGTGACTCTAATTTGATTTTTACCCGACTGCGTCAGAAGGAGGGTAATGTTTTCGAGCGTAAGTATGTTTGTTTTTATGTATGTCTATTTCTTTATCGATTATGACGTATGGTACATCATTAGAATCGTCTCAGTTTAGAAAGTGACATAAGCTATGTAATTTTAAAAAACGGCGCCTACGAATAGGGCTACAGGGGGTGGGAGGGACGACTTTGTTTGAATCGATGATTGTTTACAAATAGATTAGAATTCTGTTGAGATTTATGTTGATATTGATATCAAGTTGATTTATTTTTAAGAGCGGGCAAATCCGAATAGAGTTCTAAGTGTCATGGCGGGCGAGTCATCATTCACGCTGGTCGCTTGCAAACCCATTTGCTCTTAATTGTGATTTATTATCGTATCTTTTAATATTTTTGGTTATTGCAAATTGAAACAAGTAGTCATCAGATTATACTGTGAAACTTTTATATATTTTTTTGGTGAATACCTGCACGTACACACCCACACGTCAACATAACACCTAACCAGCTTTGAAATCCTCCGACATATATATACATATATATGTATATCTATATATATACATACATACATACTTGGCTACATTGATTAAATTAAATTAAATTAAATATATCATTATGAACAAAAAAAATAGTTTTAATCAGTCGGCCTTTTTGTTTTGATATTTTTAACAATGTAACTAGTTATATGTATTGCTCTAAATATTTTTATATTGTATATCATTAATTGTTATAAGTATATTTTTTCATGTAAGTGGACAAAAACGTTAGTTGTTATATAAAATTATTAATTAAGATATGTATTATAAGTTAAAATAGTATATTTATATAATTAAAGTATAATCAGACATAATATTGGCGGCCATATTTCAATAAACAACCTAGCGAAACCACATTTTGCAATAAAAATTTTGGATGTAGTAATTGCGCGGCCAGATCCCATACAAAATGTAATGGTTAAACAGGAAAAACTTTTTTAGATTAAATAATACATACCCTAAGTACAAGTGAAGAAGTTTGTAAGGTAATAATTTTAAAATCGATTAAAGTATGATAATTTATTAATGGAAACAATTGCTTCTAACTTTTGTCAACAATATAATGACCATGTTATTATTTTCGATAAAAAATTAAATTTTAGAACGTAGGCATACATCTCCCGTCCGCGGTACGCATGTATCCAGCAAGGCAGCCTCCGGCGAAGTTTTCTCTTCCATCTTTATCATCAGGTTTCCCATTATTTGCAGCAGCTTTCGGTGTTGAGTCTGGTGACGCCGGCGTGTCAGCTTTTGGGCTTGGAGGAGTATTGTCAACTTTAGGAGTCTCCTCGGTAGGAAAAGTTATAGTACTCGTCTTTGTATTATCATCATCCGTCTTGCCCATGTCCTGTTTTTTATCTCTAGCTTCCTTATTCTTATTTGGAATAAGAAGATTTCCCAAACCCTTACCTACTGATGAAGCCGCCTTATGAACTGAACCAAAGAGGCCATCGAGTTGCCCTTCAACAGTTTTTATACATAAAATCGAAGAAACACAGATTAACACAACAATTGAAATCTTCATTTTGGTAAAATCGTCCGTGTGTAGATGTGTCTAGAATAGTGACTGGCCGAAAACTATAATATTAGCATAAAGATGTCTTTATAATAATATGACGATAAGGAGAGGACCCTTTGACCTCATATTATCGCACACGATAAAATTATTCTTCATTCCAGGAATCCATTGAACACGGTGAAGAGAATATCGAATGGAATATTTATCAATGCTTGTATGCTAATTATATGATTTCCCCGTATCACTTCGTCAGCTTCGTCCACGTGATCTGAAACGATATTAGGTAACTATAATTATGAATAGGGATTTATTTTATTACATTCACTGTCTTTAATTTGAAATTCGTATTTGCAATAAACAAATCAATCATATGCGCAGTCAGTCACATACTGTATGTGTTGCGATCTTAATGTGTTTCAATGAAAAAATGTAAAAAGACGTTCAATACTTCAATACACAACGGAATATTTTACGTGAAAACATTCCGTTTACCTATTTAGTTAGTTAACTTTTTCAATAATCAATTATTTTAATGAAAAATCATTATAATATTTTAATTGTTACTTTTATATTGGAAATTACATTTAAGTGAAATACAGAGCATTTAATGTGATAAAAGAAGTTTAAAATTATAATATATTTACCTACTAATATCTTCTTAATTTTTAAAATTACCTTCAGAGTTGTTCTCTACAAAATCCCAACGAGTCACGCCTAGATCCAATTCCACATTTGATTTCCGGAACTCGTATTATTTGACTAGATTGCACGTTCTTTACAGTGGTAGTCGAAAGCATGCTCGCATTTCGAAGTTTGTCTCGAAAATTAAATACTACGCCTGATTCCACGTTTTGTACTATTAGTGAACTCACTAGTATCATAAAAATCACATGTTTTACGTCCATTTTTATATAATGTGTAAATCAAACTGAGTCACCACTTTATAAATAATTAATAGAACGATGTGCTTAATCACCACCGATTCCTACATATTCCATGTACATCTCTTATGGCACCATTCTTGCATGGCTTCGGGTTCGATGGAACATCTATCATTTTTTCTTGAGGGTTTCCGCCAGTACCTGACTCTTCGGTTGCATTCGTCGAAGATTTCTTTGAAAAGTATTTAATAATATCGTTAACTGGATTAGCAAAAATACTAGTGATGTCTTGGTACGACAAAGGCGCTGCGTCACCTTGTAAGAGCACTTGAATAATAACACTGAGCACTACAGTTTGCGCGAAGAGACGCATCATAATATAAGAATAGACTATCTACTATTGGTTTATCTCGCGCGAGTTCGGGCTTGTCAACAATCGAATTACAACATCGAAGCTACTCGTACATCCTTGTAAGTATTTCTCAGAAACTGAAGTACTGGTCGTTCGTATCATTTTTATAATATTTGTTTAAGCAACACAAATAAGATTGTCATGTTTGATCTAATCGATGTTCCTGGTCCCTGGAATAATATTGGCATACAAGGCAATACTTATTTTTAGTACAAAGAAATATATGCTCAAATTATACAATTATGTGTATACAAACCATTATCATGATCATTTACATACTACATGTTTTTCTGACATGGTGTACGCAATAATTGTCTGTGTTACTATATAATTTTGTTAACGAAAAAAGTCAAAGGTCAGAAAAAAGTCAGGTAAGATTTGTTAATAATGTGTGTCTCCCACACACATTATTAACAAACTTACCTGATAATACAAAATCTAAACCCACATGGCCACAAAACCATGGAATTTTGTCAAAAATCGCTACAATTTGCTTAGATATCCCAATTCCCAAGCTCTACAAATTAAAAGAATCAAAAAGCCAATTTTCTGTGCTCGCTATAGAAACAGCTCTAATTAGGAGTTGAAATTTTGTCGGAATTGGCTGATGTAAAATGCGTTTTAGACAACTAATATCTATGCAATTCTAAATTCAAAATGTATGTCTCTCGATTCTTCTCTCGTTATTAATTGCTATAAAAGTCTTGTAAGGCGTAAAGAATTTGACATAAATTTATTGAAAAATATATTCAAATTTGAATCAAAAAGTTATTTAAAAGCATCTGGTTTCTAAATTAAAATTTTAATCATTAATATCTATAAATATCTATTAATATATCAATCACGCAGGCCAATGTCGTTTATTTTTGTCTTTTAGTTTATGACATTGATTACATGACTCAGCATCTAAAAAAACGCATCCTCCATTTACGGATCCCTCTGTATAAATGTTCGACTAGTAATTGATTTTTGCTAAAAGTATGTGACAGCATTAATAAAATTTAAAATATTTCATCATTTTTAAATTAAACTAGTAATAAATATAATTATTACTAATTAATTATAACTAGTAGGAAATAATTTAAGTATGTGTTGGGTTAGACTCGTGGGACATAAGATCGTCGTCGTGTTCTAGCGAAAAATGTTGAGCGCTTTGTGACTATGTACTGTGTATGTACTAACCTAACATATACTTAAATTATTTTCTACTATTTTTTTGGCATAGAAGTCGGTATCTATTTTTTGTTAAAAAAATCGAATTCGGTTTCAAAAAATAAATACTTATGTTTTTGATTACAGCCATTATGTTTAATTGTATTATTTTTACTGTTATCGGCATTATTAAATAATGCTCCCTAGTTACCAGTATCTACGCAAAATAAATTATATCATAACAATTTCGTGGAATTATAGAATTATTTCTATAGTAACTGCTCGTATGCTAAGTAATAATAAATTCTCAACAAGCTGGGACACTCAATTTGTTTCCATGTGAGGATGCTCACGTAACATAGGTACATACGTGCATATTTTTAACAAACTTTCTAAAAGGAAAAGGTTGTATGATCCACTCTTTTTTTTACTAGCTGAGCCCCGCGGTTATACCCGCGTTTTAAAAATGTAACTTGTTATAGATACATATAGCCGGAATTTTAGACCTTTGCAATTTAGCAGCACTATAGCATTGTTTCAGAGGGGACTGATAGCAACTGACATTAACGGCAGTGACGGTGTTTCTTAGGTTTTATTTTTTAGTGCGGAACCCTAATTATTCTCTAGAATACAAGTAGCCTAAGTTAAGCCTTATGACATCAGTTATCCAACAGTGAAAATCCCGTCAAAATCGTTCCAGCGGTTTCAGAGATTACCCAGAACAAACAGACATACATAAATTTTAGTAATTGATATTTTATTATTAGTATCGTATATACTTCCATATGCATTTGATAAAAAGCTGTTATTTTGATATTACAAAGAGACACTTCAATTTTATTTATATGTATAAATAATATAAAAGTAGCAAATGAGCAAGCAACCCACGTAATAGTAAGTGGCCACTGTCACCTATAGTCACCTATAGTCATCTGTATTTAATTTCGACAAGTCCTACATGAGATCGGTCATAAATAACTACTGCACCTGACTAATTTGGAACGCCTCGTGTATGTATTTCCCCTCAGCATACCCTTCATACAAGAACACAGCAGCCCTGGACACAGCTAATTTAAGGCAGAAGTTTGACTTTAGTGTCTTTAGAGTCAAACCAGGAAAAGTTCTATCATCTAAACATTTTAAGAAAGAACCTTAAATAGTATCGAGTTTAAGAAAAAAGCTTTAATTGATTCTGTAAGGCCCTCTACATTGATTGTCAGTACCGTCATATTCGATTTAGTAATTCTGAGCATCTAGACAAAAATATTAAAATAAGCCGTTTATTTTTATAGCTTCTCATAATTTATAAGCTCTGAAAAGCTTAAACGTACCATGTTCAAAGCTCATATGCTTTTAAGGATAAACATTTTCAAGATTACGTATGTAAACATACATAGAATATAGATTGAAGGACGACCATGCTGTTCACTTGATGGTCACTGCATCTCATGGACTATTCGACATGTATGTAAAATCAACTCCATATATGTAAGAACAAGGGTTATACCTGAAGCCCATAATAGATGCGTTGCCGATCCTGAGAACTATTATACGTAGGTCTCCTCGTATATCATCATCATCATCATCATCATCAAAAGTCAGTCGACATCTACATACTTTCACCGACATGCAAGAACGGTTCATTTTCATAATTTTATATTCTTGGGCTACAAATAAAGTGATCTACTTTGTTAGAACTACGTGACGTGGTTTATGCATAGACCTAACGCCAAAAAAATATTTTTATTACGAATGTTAAAGAGCACTCACAGTTCATCATTGTAAAATTCTCGTTAGCGAGGCCGCAATACAAGCGCGCTTCAGTGATTCCGTTCGTTCTGTACGAAGATGGCTAATTTTCTCGAAATAACTGACCAGCTCAAGTGTTTTTTTTGTACTGAAAAGTTTTGATGAATTCGCTAATTAAAAGTTCAAGCTTGAAATGAGGAAAAACAAAACACTTATACGTATGTGCAAGTTGTATTACCCACTATGTGTCAATAATAATAGTTAATTTAGATATTTTAGATTTTATTTTTCTTGCTTATGATGTAAATATTGAAGACCAGTAACCACATTATGTTATTGTTATTAATGTATTAATTTGTGATATTAAAATTATACGGAATAATTAAAATTATACTAAGTAAAACGATCATTTCGCCGGATGATAACACTAAAGATCGACAATAGCTGCCAAACAAAAAATAGAGAGTATAATTGTTCACAAAAACAAAAAAAAATCAGTTATGGCCTATTTATTTAAAGATCAATAATTTATATTAAAATCTTTACATTTCTAAACTCATAAAATAACTGAACTCATGTAGTAAACATAGACAGTAAAGCCTGAATTATATATATGTATATATATAATTTTATTTAGATAGTTTTAATTAATCAATTGCATGAATATGTTATGTACATGGTCATATAAAATGATGGTGTGGATGATAATGCTTACTATTCTGGCTATATACTGTATGGAGCGCTCTACCCAAAAACATAAGAAACTACTTACCATGCGGACCTTGTTATTTATTACTTAATATTTTTTAATATTATTGTTTTTAAGTTAAGAGCGTCTAACACAACTTTCCGCCATCTCTAAATAGATGGAAAATACCAATTTGCCCAATATAACCAAGAAAAAAAACATTTCAATAGTCTATGGTAAACATACATACAGTCTTAACAAAACGTGAATCGTAACGTACTAAAGGCTTACGTGTACCTAAAAAGTTAATTTTCATCGATTTCCGATGAGTTTTAATAAAGTTTTCAAATAATACAAACATCCTTTGATCGTGCCTGGTTAGCGTTCAGCGAAAAATACCGAAAATATACTGAATGCGGCCATGAGAGGTATTTCGTAATTAAAATCCCACCCGCTTAGAGCGATAATATTCAAATTACTCATTTTTGTTCATAAACCTAACATAACGCCCCCTGCGGCAGTGATACAATATTTTGTAATAGATATTTTTAGAAGACGC
>MOOZ01000143.1:212853-223372 GCA_002930495.1 Cecropterus lyciades | reverse complement strand
CCCGGCCAGACAGAAATTTGAATGATGAGTTTAGGTTTCTGTTCTGGGTCTGGGTGTTTGTGTGTTCGTCTTTGTGTGTCCATGGCACCCACGACACAGGAAAAAATCCTATAAAGCGTGATTACAAGAAAATCATCTTCATTTTCTTTGGGTTTATCATCTTTGGGTAAATCATGTAAGCACACGCCGCAGGTGGAGCATACAAAAACAACATTATCTTAGAACATAATATGTTACATGCACTTCTTTATAGTATTTTGTAGTATCTACACATTATGCTTACAAAAATGTTATAATTATATATTAAAAATATATAACGAATAATAAATGAATCCATAATGATAAGAAACAAAGAGAAACCCGCTAACTTTCTAGCAAAATTTTCTCAGTTGCAGTCGTGTTCCGACCCGGTACTAGTATAAGAAATATATAGAAATATATACAATTTCTCTCAGAATTTGACTCCAAAGGCTTATTCAAAATAAATATTTTGAACCCTTTTTCCTTGAAATAAAACATTGGTTATCTAACTAAACATTACTATTTTATGTGGGTATTTAATTATGTAAATGTAAAATTTAAAAGCTTGAAATTCATCGTACTATTTCATTCATAAAATGTTTCATTGGTTTTATAACACGCAAATTATAACGAAACTGATTTCATAAACTTATAATCAATATTGATACTTCACATAGACGGCACATAAACCTTTGACACGACCTTCTATAAAATAATATAACACGCACTTAAATGTTATTGCCTACTCTATATTAAGTAAGTACGAAATGATAAGATTATTTCTGTTATAATATCAAGTATTAACCTTATCAAAATCTAAAATTCAGACAGATCAATACATAAATTTATGAACATAGAAGCAGCAGCGGTAAATATCACAGAATAGCAAGAGAAGGGGGAAAAAATATCAATAAACCTTCTTATATTTAAATTAAAGTTGGCGGCAGACCCTTTGTAATTCGACTTTAAAGTCACAACCGTCACGACTTTGTCTACTTTACAACAGCAATGTTAAACGCTACTATATTCTGGTTTAAGGTAAGAGTGACATACCTGTCCGAAGCGTTCCCACTTAGTCCTCAGGGGTAGCACCGTATCGTTAGCCAAATGTGATTCTTGTCTATCTTTCGTTGATTACAGCGATCAATGAGCAGCAGTTGTTATTTACTAAATATAACGTAAAAATTAATAAAATATACCTCATTACTTTCAACATCGTTAGACTCGTTCTTCTTGTGACCTTTCCTGAAAATGACCTCGTTTATCATTTAAAATTATAATAATTTCAGAACCCACTGTTTCTATTCGAATATTAATTAAATAGTAAAAAGCCATATTAGTTCAAATGGCTGCATAATATTTATATGTTAGTGATTTTTCTCAAACTCAGACTCATTATTCGCAATTTATGTTTTAATATAGTTCTCGACAATAGTGCAATTTGGAGAGATACAGTAAGTGTTGTGTATCGTGATATACCTTATAAAGAAAAACGAACTAGATGTAAGGCAGATAGATTAATCTACCAGTATTTCTTGGTTTTTCCCTGCCACCGCAGTTTTGCTGTGATCACGATCCAAGAAACTGTATCACAATTCCAACATATTATTAGTCTAAACCCATTAGCCCCCCGACCAGGTGGACCGATGACCTGAAGAAGACAGCGGGTAACCGTTGAATTCAAAAGGCTCAGGATCGGTTGGAGTGGCGCCGATTAGGGGAGGCCTATGTCCAGCAGTGGACCTCAAAAGGCTGATGGATGGATGGATGGATTAGTCTAAATCATATGTTTACAATAAATGATAAGTAATATGTTTCATTAATAGTTACCTAGATGAGCATGATCTGGCATCTGCAATTGCCATCACTGTAACAGCAACAAGCAACCAAAGCAGTAACTTATTCATTTTTAATCTGAAACAATAGAAAATTAAATTAAAAGACACTCGATTTAAGTCCATTTCCTGAACTAGTTTTTTGATAAGTAAATCAACTATACTTGGTGGAGACACCACCATCTTATTTTTTTTTTTCAAAGACCAAAATTCTATGTAATGTTGTAGTGGTTAACTTCAGGGGATATTCATTGAAAGTATCTTATTCATCAATAAGTCTCTTGAGGTCAACTGCTGATCATGATGTTTGCCAATGGTCATAATGCCTTGGGCGCGTGTTGGTGACCGCAGTAGATTTTGATGATACATAGAAAGGCGCTGCTCCCTTCACCTGAATTTTACCGTTCCCTCCAAAGTTACATTAAACACCAGTTAACATAATCTAAAGTATAATAAATGATAATATCAATTCGCAACACTTGCAATTGCAAAAATGTGGACAAATGAAGATGGTTGCAGCTAATTATGATTCCAGATAGAAAATATCTGTGCAACTCAAGTACAGAGTTTGACCATGAAAGTCTAATAAAAACAGCTTATACGAATGAAACATAATCATCGTGAACCCATTATTGTCCCACTGTTGGGCACGGGTCTTCTCTCAGTATGAGAGAGCTTTAGGTCATAGTCCACCGCGCTGGCCGAGTGCGAATTGGTAGACTTCACATAACATTGAGAACTCTTTTTATTCAAGAGAACTCTCAGATGTGCAGGTTTCCTCGCCATGTTTTCCTTCGCCGTAAAGCATTGTTAATTAATTTCTAATACGCGCATAATTTTAGAAAAATCTGTGGTGCCTGTGAATCGAACCTCGGACTCGAGGTCCGAATGAAACTCAGCCTCCTAATCGAGATTAGGAGGCCGAGTTTCAACCATTAGACTATTACTGCTCTATAATATATTAATGTTATTCTTTTAACTCTAATGGGGTAATATCAAAACATGAGAATTGCAGCATCCTAAGAGAGGATTAAGATAACCGGATTGAGATTCTACATGGAGTTGGTTAGTTTGCAGACGTCAGAAAACAAATTAATATCAAATGGATCTTAACATTATTTATATTTAGAGTTCCGTGTATCCATAAGATGTACCGGATCCTTCTAAGATCTCTCGCGTGTCTGTCTGTCTGTCCATCACAGCCCATCGAATGTACTAGAGGGATTAAGCCACTATATATAAATATGTATGACAGGTACACACAAACCCAACACGTGTGACCCAAACACGGACGCAAACTTCAACTTAAACAAATTAATATTTTAAACAATATTTAACTATAATAAAATTTTACAACTTACAGATGAATTTGGCCGCAGTGATTTATGAATTCTGATGTGTAGCAACGTTGTGACTGAGCTGACTGAGATTTCGTATCAATAGTCCAGTTCTATTTGGAATAATTGTCTACGTTGAGCTGCTAATAAGGTCAGTTGATAACGATTATGCATTCAATATCTAACAAAATAAGACCAATAACAAACATTAAAGACTTGTTTGTCGTTATTACCAATAACAAATATTTGCAGTTTAAATTATTTTGATAAGAGACACGTTATCGTAATCTAATTAACTCTAATTAACTGGTTATCACAAGGTCCAACTGCTGGGCACCAATTAACCGAATTCAGGGCAATACTTCACTACACAAACAAAATTTACGTCCGCACAATAAAGATAATACACAAGCTTTTCAAACAACTATATGTATATTAAGGATCGACGTAGTTTTTTTTTTTTAGTTAGTATTTTAAATTTGCTTATTAATACTAAAAACTTAAATCAAAACTGGAAATGATCTTTGAAATGAAGAAACGCTAAAAATATTTGCCGTGAACGCTTTACGGGTACATTTGGTTATAAGATCGGAGTAGCAAACGAGCACACAGTCCAGTTGATGGTAAGTGGCCACTGCCGTCAAGGACATGCCATGCCACCGGCAACAACATCATACAGAACAGGGGTTCTATCTGTAGTCAATCACAGATACGTTGCTATTCCCGAGGTCTAAGATCGTCGCCTCATATGAAAGTGAGCCGACAACCACCCCCTTCCACCGAAACGCAGGAACTGCTTCACACTAGAAATAGTTTTAACGATGGCTACTCCCCGATCGAATATTTTTGTTCTAGCACCTTCCAATTAAATAACATAGATGCACATGTATTTTATGTCGTTAACGCTGATAGAATCGTCTTCCAAATACGCATCTCTGTAAACGATAATTTAACTAAACACGCTACATACAAGAAATCTCAACACGCTCAATTCACCCTGCCTTATCAGGATTACTCGATAAATGCTCCATCGGTACCGTCAGCAAGAAAACAAGCTCCTTACACAAATAGAAGGGATTTTAATATCCTTAAGTAGTGATGATACTGGTTTTCTCTCCTATAAGAGACTTGCAAAGTAATCCGTAGAAGGCGCACAGATATCTTGCAAATCTGTTTGAATCATCGTATCCTTTTCAAATAAATAGGGTCCGAGATTTCTTATACAGGAATGTTTATTTTTATATAAAAAGGATGCTGGCCGTTTTGGTTAAATACGTAGTATCTTATAGCGACTTTAATTTAAAACGTAGCAAAAATCGATTGATACAATAAAAATAACTAAATAACCGATAAAAATATATTAGAGACTCTTACATATCATACAAAAATATATTGCGATAAGTTACCTATTGCCTTACTAAACATATTTATTTATAGATTACAATATTACAGTTCATATATGTATGTATATATTATTTCGATAAAAGAGTTTACTTTTTAAAACTTCACATTTCAGTAAAATATAATTAGTTGAAATGGAAACTGTTTTCCTCCCTTTGCCAAGGGGCGTGTACTTTTAAAATCTAAGGGTGGAATTTTTTAATGAACGATGGATTATTGAATTTGCTTTCAATAATGTTGAATGTATAACTTGAAAGTAAAATGGAGAACCGTTTTAAAACTTCCCCGATGGAGTGGAGTTCGAGAATGGTATTATAAATTCAGCAGTTTACAATCACAGCGCTACTTGGCGAAGGTAAAAAACCTTGGAGGGAAACTCGTTCTAACTTTTCCTATTTTTCTGCGTTAATTTCGCCTGAACCCATTACACTTTGCAACAATTCTTAGTGCGAACGTTTCTATTAGGATGTTTAAATTGCATTTTAAATGACTTTCGCTTACTTCAAAAAATATCTTATGTTATTTTAAATGACTAAGAACTATGTCTTACGGACGTATATATTAATACGACTATTATTTTTTATTTTATTCGAACTCTATACAATGTACTGTAGTAATAAATTGTTGTAATATGCAGTAGGCACAACGGAACAAATAAGAAACTAAATTACGAAAAATCTCAATAAATATTTCGTTCCTAAAAACATTTAAGACTTATTATATTTTATTATATTCATCCAACATTAATTTAATTTTAGTAAATCTTAAAAATGTTTGACTTTTCGGTTAACTATAAACTTTTGTTGAATGTAGCGTACCGTTATAAGGTACCATTACCAACTCACTATTAGTAAAATAACGCTTAACATAACTAAAGGTTAATAAGTTTCCATTTGTATGTACGAGAGCAAAAGGTCTCGGAGTGACGCAAAATTGGTACCAAAGTTGAGCAATGAAATGTTAAGGATGAATAAGTTAATTGGTCCCTGGAGCGTATCGGCGGGGCCTCCTGTGCCACAGAGGAATGCATTTAAATTGGATTTTAAGAGTAGAAATCACGGCGCGCTCTCTCCGAAGCTTGTTAGAGTCAATCTCAAAGTTTACGTAAACGAATAAAGCTCCGTGAAACCGAATTTATCGGAATCAATTCCAACTATACCTCCACGTCTATTAAGCCGTCTAATTGAACTACGTTCTGAATAGCATTAAAATGAAACCGCTTAATGTATCAAGTATGCAAATACCTACTCTATGAATGTTATTTGTCTGTTGTGTTGTATGAATATAGCTAGCAATTTGTTTCCTTATATCCTGCAACATACTTTCATATCCTCGAATTAATGATTATTATGTGGTCTAACACACAATAATTTTTAATAATAATTTTGTATATATCAGGCTAACCATCTTAGTCCTCGGGAGTAGTAACGCATCTGTGGCTAACCTTAGGTGAGACTATGATCATACCTACGGTTGATTACAGATGTCTATGGGCGGCAGTAGCCACTTACCATCAGGTGGGCTGCATGCTCGTTTGCTACTTACATAGTATAAAAAAATCTTTGAGTTTATTTCTGTTAATTAAGCCATTAAAATAAAATAAAAAATACAGTTGATTCTTGAAATGAACTAAAAAAACAAGGTTTTTTACAAGCTGAATGAAATAGTAAATAAGTAAAGCATGCAAAGAGCTCACATGCAAATTTAGGTGCCGTCTATGGACATCTGAAAATTTCCTTAGAAACAAGAACCACACATGTATTGGTAATCAGTACGACTACGATGAAAATTTTTACCTCTATAGCAAAGCTCTCTAACCGAAACACGGCAACGCTCTGCTCTGAAATAGGCAGTAGTGGCGCTTAGGGGAACAAATATAGTACGAAAGTCATTAATTACCTACATTGGCCAATTCTCTTGGGTTTACTAACAAAAAACCAACACCGTGTGGCTAGAATACATTTTTATTTTGTATCATGCATTTGCATTTCGAATCTTTTATTCTATCCAGTGCTCACTATAAAAAGCGGTAGCAAATATATTTACCACTACTTAATATATGAATATTTATAATACAGGACTCACATTAACAATATTTTATGAGATATAAAAATATATATTTAATGATTTCTTGTGAAGTGAAAAAAGAAACTCATTACAAGATGAATATTTGTTTGATAGTTCTAAAAGATTAGATAATTTAGGATTAAAAATAAAACGATTTTTCCCCATCATTTTGATATAATACATACGTATAAAAATGCAGGCAAAATCTCTTATAAACACTGTTCCAGTCCAATGTCTAATTGAGATAACAGTATGAGCGACACAGTGTCTGAAATTTTATAATAACTCAACAGATTTACTGGTTTAAATAAGTCAGTTTGTATGCAAGATGCGTTGAAATCCAATAAGAAATAAGCAGGGCAACGTGTAGTTGCGGTGCGTAACCCGTGGAAGGAAACGGTTTTCTTTACGAGCTATTCCGCCGAGCCAATATTTCTCCGCGACAGTGCGCGCCATCATAAAATAAAACGAAAAATTCCAACGCTCTGTCTCCAGCCGCCATGAAAATCATAAGAGGCGAGATTTTATGACTTCCGTCGCGGACAATACTCCGCACAGGTGATTAATTACCACATAAATAATGCCGTAGCTTATATTGGCAAGCGTTGCAAGTTCGCTGGAATTTTACGAGGTTGAGAACAGAAGCAGATTTGAGCTTACGTACGGTTAAGATACGTTGATTTCGGTTTATGTATTCGTTATTTATTACTAACAATAAACGAAAGAATAATAACTTGTTATTCTTTACTAATTATATGTAAGCCCACGTAAACAATTACAAAAATCAATATATAAGTACACTCCCTAAGAGAGGATTATTAAAGAATTTATTTAATGGTAGGAAAAAACAAAAGTCCCACGAATCCGTTCATTGTTGGTGCGCGTATGAATCTCTAGAGTGCACTCGTAATGTCGCGTATTCGGATCTCACGAACACAAATACTTGACAAAATACTCTGCCAATTGCGTCGGAGTACCGCCCTCAATTGTTCAGGATGAAAAATGGCCTATTTGGATTGTTCGGGAACAAATGCGTGCCGTGCGGGTCATTATGCTTTGTTTTAGAAGTAAGTACGACAAAAAATAAGTTGTGAAAAGCTGAAATTTTCGCTTCCGCCCTCTTCCGGTTTGTGGGCTCTCAAGCAATTTTTAAACTACCGCCAATTGTTCCGTTGTCCGTTTATTTACGGCCACTTGCTTTGCGTTCTTCTTTGACTTTTTAATCTGTGCGGTTTGTTGTAATATTCTTATCTTATCATCACATACAGCCACTAAGAAGATAATATTTTAAGTCGTCTTTAATAGCACCCTCACTTCCAGTAGATGTCGTAAGATACGACTAAGGGACAAAACCCAAGAGAGGGGTAGCAGTGACTTCCTGTGTAAATCTATATCCAATACGCCGCTATTGACAAAAACCCCAATTAAGAGAGAAACATAGAATTAGATATATAATTATACAATTTATAACATTATTTTGGTTTCAATTGTATGTATTGAAGTCAGGGCTTTATTTGTGAACACGCGGGGGCATGCAATGCCCCCAAAATAAAATTCGAAAATATCGTAAAATTGCCATAACACTGAAATAAATTAAAGAATTTGAAAAAAAAATGGCAACCTTACAAAATAATTTGGTTCTTTTTAAATATCTAAATACAAACTACCTGAACGATTTCCGCGTCACCCCATACGACAATGTATTTCTATTTCTATTATTATGTTTTAACACAATGGTAAGAGGTGCAGGAGGTGGTACAAGATTGTGAACTTACAACTTTCGAAAATTAACATGCCCCCACAAAAGAAGTGAAAAAGACCTGGTTGAAGTACCTATGATTATTCTTGTAACAGTCAATCATAAATACTACGAGAATCATAACAATATTTTTCAAATTTAAGCTTTCACGCGATATAATTTTTACACATTTTTTTTTACATAAATCATAACGTGAATACCTATCTGTAATAAAATCGTTGATGGAAATAATATCGTTTGAGATTTTACTGTCCAGCATTCGATTGGAATAAGAAGATTGTCTCCCGCGCGGGGTTGAGACGATAATAACAATGTAGGCACTTCCTCAATCTAACTTCTTCAATATATTCTCAGACCGAAACGATTCCAATAAAAATTTGTCAGCGTGCAAAATATAAAATGACTGCACTTTTTTAAGCTTGTTCCAGCTTTTGTGAATCCTACTATACATTATGTTTTTTGACCATTTCAAGTAATACTCTAGTTTTATATGGGGTTGATTACTCATGTCCTTAGGCGACAATCGCCACTTATTAACTGTTGGATTGTAAGTTCGTATGTTAAAAATACGAGGTATTTCCCGTAGCTCCGCCCGCTTGGGTCATGTACCACGGTAAAAAAAAGTGTGTGTCAGCTCCGACGCACGACTATAATTTACTCCTTAAATAATAATAATTTAAATTTAAATAAGTTTCAATTCTTATAAACAGCGACCATACATGCATCTATGCGACTGATGAGAAAACTTCAAGTAATATTCAATTGTTGTAAATAGCGCCATCTATGCGACAGATGAAAAAGGGAAAGATACGCACAATAGGTTACGCACCAAAAACGTAACGAGGTCACTAGATTACTAGATTTTACTCATATTTTTCTCATACTGGGCGCCTTATATGAAAATCGATTCTTAAGTTATAAGGTATAAAAAAATTCTATGTGTTAATTCAGGCCATAAACTATTTTATGCCAAATTTCATCTAAATCCAATCAGTAGTTTTTGCGTGAAAGACTAACAAACACACTTACATCCTCACCAACTTTCGCACTTACAGTATTAGTAAGAAAGTAGTAAGAAAGATATACCTACGAGGGTAATAATTAATCACTTTGAATTATGATTTTACTATTCATTTAAAGATCGCGACTGCAGTATAGCGTATCCCATCGATATTATCACTTAATGGAAATGAAGTTGAGGTTGAATTTAATGAAGTCAGAATGAGATCCTAATCGTGAAAGTCCAGGTAACTCAAATCCAAGTAACGTGATATACAAGTTATATATAGCGACGAATGGTAATTAATTAATTAAAGCGAACCCTTCGCGATTACACCCTAAGGACCTATTACTTAATTAGTATTAGGAACCCGCTGATTTCATATTGAGTTTTCACGAGTTTTCAGTAAAATCAACGTGCAATCTTAACGGTCTTTTAATTTCAGTAATATATGTGATTAAAATATAATATACACAAATAGACACCATGTATTCAAGTAAAAATAAATTAATAATAAAATAAAATAAATTTAAATTTTACGTATATTATTAATTCTACCCCTATATGATGGAGGTTTTTATGTTGTCTTGAAGCTGTCAAAACTCATGGTGGTTCAAATCCAGAGGCACCACCACCACACCCATTTCTGTTTAATAACAGCAGTGTTAAGCGCTACTGTGTTCTAGTCTGAAGGAGGTGGTAAAAAAGGCATACATATCTAAGTCGTACCAGCTTAGTCCTCTGAAGTGGCTACTCCTGTGAACTAAGTTACGTATCTGTAGCCATCCTCATTATATCTCTGATTATATTTGGAGATCATTGCAGATGTTCATGCGAGGCAGTAGCAACTTCTTAAGGTAGACTGCTCGTATGCTACTCTCATAATATAAAAAAATACTTTTCAGGTTAAGGGGAAAACTACTTACACGAGGCATTCCAACGGATTCTCTCTAGTGAAGGCGGACGGCCAAGGAACCCGGCAATGGGGACCAAAGCCATTCCCCCCTTCCAGCCCAGTCTTCCTGTCCCGGCTTGAGCTTAAGGCTCGCCATAAAACCCGGTGAAGCTGTAAAGGCCAGTAGGGCTAACAGCAACTACA
>MOOZ01000143.1:195435-212374 GCA_002930495.1 Cecropterus lyciades | reverse complement strand
GGAGGTTTTTATGTTGTCTTGAAGCTGTCAAAACTCATGGTGGTTCAAATCCAGAGGCACCACCACCACACCCATTTCTGTTTAATAACAGCAGTGTTAAGCGCCACTGTATTCTAGTCTGAAGGAGGTGGTAAAAGAGGCATACATATCTAAGTCCTAGCGTACTAGCTTAGTCCTCTGAAGTGGCTACTCCTGAGAACTAAGTTACGTATCTGTAGCCATCCTCATTATATCTCTGATTATATTTGGAGATCACTGATTATATTTGCAGATGTTCATGGGAGGCAGTAGCAACTTACTAAGGTAGACTGCATGCTCGTATGCTACTCTCATAATATAAAAAAATACTCTTCAAGTTAAAAAGAAAACTACTTACACGAGGCATTCCAACGGATTCTCTCTAGTGAAGGCGGACGGCCAAGGAACCCGGCAACGGGGACCAAAGCCATCCCCCCCTTCCAGCCCAGTCTTCCTGTTCCGGCTTCTTGAGCTTAAGGCTCGCCATAAAACCCGGTGAAGCTGTAAAGGCCAGTAGGGCCAAAGCAACTACACATTTGCTAAAAAAAAAAGTTTAAGTTAAAGAGCCTAAATTTAAATATTAAGATGGAATACCTCGTGTAAGTTGAGAGTACATTTGTGGCTGGGTTTTCTATGCTATCTAGTATTGTTAACATACATTATGGCAATGGTCCGCAGTAGATACTAATTCAGTTGCATGTTGTTTCTTTTTCATCAAAATTCATCCGATTATAAAAGAAAAGTCCGATGATAAGGATAAACACATAGACACGTATATATAGAGTTGCTACAACCCACCGTAAGCACCAACCAGCATTATTCAAAGCAGATCCAGTAACGCGTTTAGCGGTCGTAAGCGATATTTACGAGGCCCAGGTGAGCACGACGCAAGTACGCATCTCATTGGCCCTGCTTATATTAGCACAATGATTTCAATATAGTTATTTGTTGGTTCTCCAGGAAATACGTTTGATAATGTATGAAACCCTGTATTAGTGTTAGATTTCATTGCTTTTCCATGCTTTCCTTCTAGGTAACTTCTCCCAATTGTAACATAATGACGACCAACGCAGCAAAGCGGTCACCATACTAATCTGCCACGCAACGGGTGCCGGGTTCAAATCCTGGCCAGACAGATGTCTGAATGTTGATTAACGATATTATGTGGGGGCATAATGTGCGTGATATATAAACAAATCTTAAAATTAATATATACTATATTGTTATATTTAATTACCAACAGTAAGAAAAGCTGTGCTTATGACACCTACAACCTGTGAACTAATCAAAAAAAAACCTGAGTAACAATTTTAGCTTTTATCAAAATCAGCATAGCTCCTTTGGGCATTTTCCGTTATTCCTTTTACTTTCGAATTATCCATTCACGCCATTTTGAATAATTTAGACAGTATATAAAATGTTGTAGAATGCACCTTAAGAATTTCCTAATTGCTTGTTATCTTTCTTTCGGCACCCAAGCCTAAGAAGCCATTCTATAATCCCTGTATTAAGAATTATGCGTGGCGGGGGATTTGAACGTGTTTTGCCCCATTTTCGGAGGGCTAGCCGTCGCGTTCCGTATCCCTTGGGATTCCATTCCGAAAAACCTCCATAAATATTTCTTACAGTATTTGTATCTTCCTCGGAGTATCGTTAGCACAATGTTTTTCCTTTTCTCGGAACCAGTTAGCATCTGCTCCCGGGTAAACAAATATATAGGTCGAAATGTATAGTAGGTAATGTCCCTACTGAGATTATAACCACTACTGTAAATAACTGAGCCAACAAATTGTTCAAAATAACAATTGGTAGAACTATTAACTAATATATTTTTGACAATTTGACACTGAAAAAATTTATTTAAATTGTATGAAATTTACTTTTGTTCATAATTTTACTTAATGTTTAATAAATCGATTGCAACACCCTAGCAGGGTTCATGCCCAGACTGTACTAAAAATAATTGTAAGACCTTATGAATGTAGCATGATGCATAAATGTCTAAATGTCTATTTATTTTAGTAATATTGAAATTACTATTATTGAAAATCAAATTAAATCGATATCACCGATCAAAAAGGTTTTTTGATATTTGCACTTACGAAATCTACAAATATAAATTCTACACTTTATAGCCTAGTTATAGCTATATCATAGATTGCTTTATCATATATACTGTTAAAGTATTACAAATAAAATCAATCATCATTATAATGAATGATAATTGATTATTTGCATCTACTGTGAATAAAAATACCTAAGATAAGATTATCTCGGTAGTTAGTCTTATTTTAGTTAGTGACTTTTCAATTTGTCCAAATTAGTACTTCATCGTATTGTAGTAATAGATACTAATATTAAATTCCTCGAATGCACTGCTGAGTGGATCTTAGCTATTGCTCTATCAGGATATCTGAAATTGTTGTAATCGTAGAGCTTCACTTCATTATTACTCACGTGGCTCTTGCACCGTATACGTAATAAGCATCGTAGGTTGGAAGTCTTGCAACATTGCGATGAGAACGAAATAGTTTCGATAAATTACATTCAATTGTTTAATAATATTTTCGTATACATATAGCTTTAAATATGTGTTAATTTTTTAATGTTTGCGTCTCCTTAAATCAAAGGAGACGAGGCTTGAATCAAAGCTTAAAAGACTAATCAAATCAAAGCTTAAAGACTTTATTTTATAAGTCAAAATATCACTAGTCCAGTTACACCGGTAGGTACATAACATGATTTACTTCAGTAAAAAATAATGACAGTTTCTGTTAAACTACTGTATTAATAAAGAATGACGAGTTAATTACAATATACCACATCATAGAAGAACAGAACACAAAAGGTACCGACTTTTTACCGCATCGGCTCAGTCGAAATAAATAACGACAATCAAACAATGATTACATTGACTGTTCACAAGATCATAAAACAACGTTAAAAACTCTGATCCGGATGAAACAAAAGGGAACGGAATTTAATAGCTTCATGGACGATAACTTTTGGATTGATACAAAATCTATCATCACTTATAGTTACCAGATTGCATTGTTTGAATAAAAATAATGATTTCAAATGAGATCTCATTAAAATATACACGTGTTCTAATGAGTCGTAAGTAAAACCACGATTTCGTTTGATTTGTATTATTCTTCTTAAAATTTTGTTGATACAAGTATGTTAATATAAGTTTTAATCTTTAAAGATAAATTTTAAAATATATATATACCTCAACCAAAAAAGCCAATCTTTTAATCATACATTTACGTTTGAATACAGTTCACTTTGCAAGAATGAAACGGTTAACGTTTTTTGTAACTGGCTCGAAATCCATTTTATGTGCCTTCGCATTACTGTTTGGAGAGCGTAATACCTATAAAGTTTATTGCATATATTTTGAAGGTATCGAAATTCGAAGTTAATTGTCAATTTTCACCGTTGGCGTTTATGTGTTCGGCAAAACATCTGGCCCGCTGATTGCTTACGTTTTTATGTGCTCTTACAAACTCGGGCGTCGAGTCTGCGTAAAGCCCCTTAATAATGCGATGACTTAGCCTCCAACTTATAAGTACCTAAATATTATATTTAAAACGTGTTAAACTGAAGTGTAAACTTTTACATTTTACATCGATAAAGGGAACTGTTATTACAACTATTTAACTTATTTTTACTTTATATCTTGTGTGATATGATTTGTGTTGAAAGCTCTTCCTTTCCTTAAATAATAGACATTCTTAACAAATTTCGCGGAACAGCTACTGTTAAAATGCCAAAGTACTAAAAAAATGACAAGTTAAAATATAGTATAGGAAACCTACCAACTTAAGTATCGATACCTCGGAACTCCTTTATGAACGACCTCAGGTCAGATTTAATCTTACTCGGAATAAATAATTATTTCTTGCAGCCAAGAGCTTCAGTGGCATCAATTAGTGTAGGTAGTTTTATTAGGTAATGTTTCCTTATTATAAAAACCTATTTTTAAAGCTCTACTGAACGTGGGTTTCCTCTTAGAGAAAGAAGGACTTAGGCTGTAGTTCAGCATGCTGACCAAGTATTGATAAGTAGACTTACATACCTTTGAAAACTATAACGAACGTTCAGACACGATTACGGTATTTTCTGTAACCGATAAAACAATTCATAATTAATTTTCCATACGCAGACCGTGGTGCGATAAACCTACGACGATATAACCCAGAGTTAGCGCCTTTTACCTCGACTACGTCAGAAGGAGGGTAATGTTTTTCGAGCGTATGTATTTATGAATGTATGCAAGTCCATGCAGTTTATTCGGCACCACAACCCCAAAAGCTAGACGGATTGTGACGTATTATTAAAATGACTTTTTATCAAAACTATATAGGTGTTCACTTTTGTAGTTAGTAATAAATTAATAATCGGTCATATAATGTCGTTTATAGTAAAATCTGTCGTTTGTAATCTGTGGTCTTGTCTATGGTCCACAGGAGTAGTACTAGAACAGAGAGAAAAGATGGCTACGAATTAATAAAGTTAGGTTTAAAGGCGCTAAAGACAAAACCGTAAAAACATTTTAAATAAGTACTAGAACATTCGAAGTGTTCGAATCTCTCTCGTCATGTCGTTTCGTATGAAATTAAAGCTAGTAAATAGATCATTCTAAAATCATATATATTATAGTGATTTTACTTGAATATTTTGACGAAAACTCATACAAATCAAAAAAACAAAATATTTAAATTGAATATACATTATTATGAACAAAAATAAATGTTTTAAGCTATTGGGTTTTTTGTTTTAATATTTTTAATAATGTTGCTAGTTTACTTTGCTCGAGATTATGCTCGCACGCGCGTCACACCCGTATGCATGCCTCCCGAATCCTATCATTTCATACTTGCGTCCTATCATTTCACAGACTTTTTCCTGTCAAACATGACACATACGATTCACTGAAATGAGTAAATGCATATCTACGGGGTCGCGCGTGCTTACGAATCCCGCTTATAAAAAACGCATATAAGCATGTACGATAGATCTTTCCTTACATTGTACTAAATACGTAACTATAGTATTACGACGAATGTGCTAGGACTGAACTGGAGTTATCTAATAACCTTCTCTTAAAAGCAAACTCGTGTAGGACAATCCTGAAGGGATGTTAAGTAGCCGCATCCCGAGGGTCAACTGAAAGGTTTTGACCATACAACGACCAGTATTGGAAATATCCCCTTTGGTTTTCGGTACTTAGGCTCTAGAAATGAAATGAAAAACGCTCAAAAGGGATTATAAAAATACAATGTATCTTCTTTGTGTTATACATAGGTATATTTTGGTGTAAGTACAATTAAGATGCTCTGTATTGTATTGTATTTATTCTTTTCCATCAAATATTTGTCTGTCTTATAACAGCATTGTTATGCAGCTAGGTTCTGGTCTGAAAGGCGTATTACCTTAGGGCTAGGGAAATACTTTTCCGAGACATTCCAAGTACCCATTTATCATGAGGTGGACTGCATGCTCGTTTGTTACTTCCACATTATAACAAAAAATAAGTAATATTATATTTGTTATTTTTGTAATCCCGAAGGAAAATTTGTCAAGATATAGTAAGCTCAATTTCTAGAAAAAAATGTCAACTGATAATAAAGTGCTGAAATATACGTCAGGTGATAAAACAAAGATGTAAGAAAATAATTATTTCCAACTGAAAATCTTGGAAGTAATAGCGTATGATACTGTAAATAAGTAAAAGGCAGCTGACTTTTTCTCGGCTCTGGCTTATGAACCGTACATGATAATGTATATCTAGCGTAACCTTTTTAATGACCCACTGTTGGGCACGAGGCTTTGTACAAAACTTGTAGGGATTACGACGCCGAAGCAGCCTCCATCGCGAACATATATATATATTTTTTATAGTATGGAAGTAGCAAACGAGCATGCAGCCCACCTGATGGTAAGTGGATACTGCCGCCCATGGACATCTTTAATCAACCCTAGGAAAGAACAAAGTCTCACCTAGGGTTGGCCACAGATGCGTTGCTACTCCTAAGGACTAGGATGGAATGCATCGGAAAAGTATGTCTCCCTTACCACAATCTTCACACCAGAACACTACGGCGCATAACACTGCTGTTATTAGCCAAATATAGGTGGTGCTTCCGGAGTCGAACTACAAAAAGCTCTACCACCTTCAATAAATAAATAATAAATGTATATTGTACCTAATTAATGCATTGTTTATTACTCTCTTATTCTGACGCCGTTTAAATCCTGTACAAAATATTTTACAGCTATTTTATCGATCATAATATAGGTACATAATTCGTCACGTCATAAGACAGGAATTATAATTTCAATGATCATACGAGTATATAACAATCTACCTTGAAGTTCTACTCATTAGTATCTATTTCATTCATGCTTTTGCAATGCTTAGATAATAATTATAAATATCTATAAAATAGAAGTATAGTAACTGAGCCCTGTAACATATTTTTTTCAGTACCTGCCTACTGAAAACATGAATTTTGGTATTATAACGAATATTTTCAGACTTAATTGTAAGTAAATTAAAAGACTGTTTAGATTACTATAGATGATTTACCCGTTATTGTTATTTATATATATTAGTATATATATAAGATATTATTTTGCAATGATTTGGACGACACGGTAAATCAAAACACAACTGAGTTTCTCTGTTGAAAAAGAAACGACATTTAATGTTATTAAATATTACAATGTCGATTCCAAAAAATCACAATTTATTCAATTCACTTTTTATGACACAATGTTTTCCTTTTGACAGCTGTTTAGGTTTATTTAATTCGACTTTAGATTATGAGTTGGCCAGTCTTACAACATTAAATCAAAGAAAAGTATATTTTTCTTTACATATATATTTAGTTATTGTAATTTATTGGAAATGTTTAAAACCTAAAACATTAAACTGCCAATAGGCACAAGCAAACAAGGCAAGCAAAGCAACCTAAATGATTTGGCGGGAACATTTAAATGCCCCATGTTAGTTATTCAGCACGTGACTCGGTAGCGGCCGCGGCGCTCCCGTAAATCAAACTCGCTATTCGCTATTCGCTTATGCATTATACAATTTTATTTGTGCGAGTCCGCTGAATAGATAATAAACTATGGCAGGTGAAACATTCGCCGCCAGGATGCGCGTGGAATTTGGAATAGTACACAAATACTGAGTAGGTCTGTGTTAACCATGTAACTGGTTGCTAGGATTTTGTCGAAAATGCAAATACCGTACCTACCTAGTACACATTACGTATTGACTACATAAATTCTGAACCAAAGTAACATAAAGTACGTTATTCTATACGTATTAGGCACTCCATGTTCCTTTGTTTAAAAATTTAAATAAGCAGCCTAAGAGAAATATATTTTAAGCAATAAAATTTTCATTTTAATTTGACGTATTGTTTTGTGTTGTACGTTATAAACATAGATAGATAGAGAAGTCTGTAAATGTCCCGCTGCAGCCTACTGTAATTAAAATAGGAACAAGAGATATCTGTTTTTTTTCAGTATCCCTATCCATACTCGGCTGAGTAGCTCGGTTTGACTGACGAAGTTATCAACCGAGTATTTGATTAAAATTACAAAAAACACTTAATATTTGAATTTAAAAACTTGTAAAATTTATATTTTTGATTTATCAATTTATCAATATTAGTCATGGGCAGCAATAGTTTTTCTACTAGGTACTCGGGCCACGTCTAAGAAACCTACCCAACACCGTTCATAAATTTACTAACACGAGCTTACTGTTGTTTACGTAAATTATGGAGTAACAACCTAATCTATCTATCTAATCTATCTAACAAGTATATTGTTTATTGACAATTATAACCCAAATCACAACACTAAACGTATAATGACGTGATACACATAGAATGTAAAATAATGTATAGTAAGCGTATTTAGTTCTGTTAGGTTTGTGTAGAGGACGTATCAGACGTTTAGTTTCGGAAGGTCTCCATCTCGCAGCGCAGCAGAGCAGAAAATTTACTCCATCCCCGCTCGCTCACGCTCCTGCCAACGGCTAATCCTTTCGGTAATTTTAATAGCTACACTAAAATGCAAATTTACCTTTTTCACATTCTCTTTTTGATTAAAGTTTTACCTGCAGCATTAAGGTGGTAGGTACATGTTGTATATACCGTCTAAAATTCAAACAATGACGCCAAGTGCTTGTCAGACCACGTGCGGTAAAGATTTCTGTTTTTATTCATTTTATTGGCAATAAAAAAGTTTGTCATGAGCGAACTACGAAATATATTTGCTATTACTTACATACGTTACACGTATATTTAGCTAAGGAATTCTGTTACTATTATTATTTTTTATGTCAGTAGAGGCTGTGTATCAAAATTTACCTACTAACTTGCGTAACTCATAGGAATAATTATAACACCACATATTACAAGTAGTCATCCTTTTTATCAAACCAGAATATGGCAATGGTGCACTGCTGTTTTAAAAAAGATAAAAACATCGATAGTTCGGTTTTAATCAAAAGATCAAAGGTTTCTACCCTACCTTGATGGATTTACCCTGTTTAACAAATTCTAGATTTCAATCTAAAATCAGACACAAATACGATCCAATCCATTGTCTACGTCAGACCTGGTAAGCATATTTTTACACCGAAAACCCTATAAATAGTTTCGTAAGGTCTCGCCATCTCACGGGCGGCGGAGCAGAAAATTCACTCCAGCCCTCGTTCCACACGCGGTTCTCGCTAAGGTGAGAGATAATCCTTTTGGTATTATTAAAAACCTTACCTATGCAAAATTACGTTTGTCATTTACTTTTAATCTTGGAAATACAATCTTTGTAGATGCCATTTTTAAATCAGCTTTTTCCTAACATACTTTAACATACGAAGTAACATAATTTAACTTAAAACCTAATTTTGTACCTGATGATTGATTTGTATTATTTTTTATTTAAATATGTGTGCAAGTAAAACCTATTAAAGCTTTTAAACAAAAACTTGTTAATATGTTCAAATTAAATACACTTACATCATACATACAAGCGATTCGTACAAAATAATTGTTGCCGCTTAAATCTCTTAACATTCTGAACATAATTTTATAATTAATTAAACTATTGACAAATTGAAAACAATATGAAACGCTGATCTGCTCATGTTAATGAAATGGGACGCGAAATGATCATAATTACGTTGAACGTTTTTACCGTATTGTTGGCAGACCTCGTCGTCGGAATCACCTGGCATTACCATTGCGAAAATATTTCCAACAAATGACCCCATTTGCCCGACTGCCTCCCGTAATAACTTTTGTAATTGCGATTACCCAAAATCCACACCATGTTGCTCTTTGCAACAATGAAACATTGAAAATAGTTATCATTTCACCATTTAAATATATAGAAATTAATAGAGTTATTTCGCAATCAATGTCATGAGAGGCGACGGATGAATATATTTTATTATTATATACATATATTATAACGCTAAAAGCTTTTATTAAGATAGAAGTAGCATACAAGCACGCTGATCCGCCTGATGATAAGTATCACTGCCGCCCATGGCCACCTGTCAGCAATTCTATATAAAATAAGGGTTCTAACTAAAGCCGATCACAGATGCGATGCCATTCCTGCGGACTAAAATGGTCACCTCATTTAAGCCAACCGGCATCCACATCCTTCTACCGAAACGCAAGAAGTGCCTCACAGTAGAAATAAGATAAGAGTAACGGTGCGCGGTGGTAGGTAGGGTTCTCGCCCGAAACACAGGTACTCGTACCACCTTTCCTGCTTTTTTATCAGACTGAAATAGCAAACAAGCATGGACATCAACCCATGGACATCTGTAAGCAACTTCATATAGAACAAGGTTTCTATCTGAAGTCGATCACAGATGCGTTGCTACTCCCGAGGACTGAGATGGTAGCCTCATACATAAGTGAGCGGGCACCACACCCTTCCCAGCTTCACACTAGAAATAGGTGTGGCGGTGGTATTTCCCCGGTGGAACTTCACTAGTTCTACCACCTATAGACTACTACGTATTTATTAGGTAATTATGTAGATATTTAGTAATTGTCCAGTCTAACTATTTGTGTGTCCGTTGCTAGGTTGCTACGTGGCCCGAATGCCCCTCGCGCAGCAGCTGGGCCCAAACTTGTACCACGACGTACTGTCCAAACGTGACTTGACGTTAATGCATCAAATGCAATTGTAATACACGACAGAATCCAAACAATTATAATTCCGTCCCGGAAAATATGTGCCTTTGTTTTGTATATTTTATTATTTTTAGTAGAACTAAATCTAATCTGTAAACCTTTCAATGAAAACTTAAAGAACCATGGGTAAAAAAGAAACCATTTATGGGTTAAAAAATAGACATTTTATAAGTATTTTATAGTTTCATGTGTTCTGTAAAATTTATCTATTTAACTGATTTCAAAAAAGAAGAAGGTTGTCAAAACGGCTGTATTTTTTTATGTTTCACACTTCGATACTTTCGACTGGGTGAACCGATTTTGACATTTTCTTTTTTATTTGAAAGCTAGTGCTTCCCGTTTGGTCCCATTTTAATTTGCTTCAGTTCTGACTAACGCATCCGTGAGAAAACCGTATAAGTCTTAAATTTGTATTAAGTATGTGCGCAACAAATGGAGTAATAACTCAGCTTCCATTGATCCGATTCTCATGAAACTTGAAATAAAATTAGTTATCTAGGATGAACCTCCCCGGGTAAGTATATGAGCGCCGACTTCAGGACTATGTACTGTGTATGTAAGAAACTAACACATATTTAAATATCTTTTCTTCCTTTTTTGTGGCATAGAAGTCGATTTGTTATTTTTTTTTACATGATGTTTAAATGAAGTACCTACAATTATTAATAATGCGTATAAAGTTATGCGTTAAGCGAATCAAATATTACACTTTGTATCCATATTTCCCTATTTAACATAATAGGTACTTTATTACAATCAAAATAATTTTCTTTCCAAAATAATTTTAATATATAATTTGTTTTCCGAAGCCCGTCCGGTAACATGCACTATAACGTTTATCGCCACTTAGGTGTAATCGATGGGTACTTATTATATAATATTATGTTTACTGATCATAATTAGTTTAATAGGGCATGATGCCACGTATTTATTTATCAGGTTCCGACGAGCTAAACTACACATAATGTGCATCATGTTGCTACGTTAGCGCAATATGGTACAATTTAAATGTCTAGCAATTTGAATTAAATGTGAATACATTAAAATAAATGTATGTCATTATTACAATAATTTGCCAGGTGGTAGAACCAGTTTAGTTCGACCGGGAAAGTACCACCGCCACACATTCTAGCGTGAAGCAGTTCGTGCGTTTCGATGGAAGGGAATGGTTGCCGGCTCACTTATATATGAGGCGACAATCTTAGTCCTCGGAAGTAGCAACACATCTGTGATCGACTTCAGATAGAACCCTTGTTCTATATGAAATTGCTTACAAATGTCCATGGGGGGCAGTCACCACTTACCATCAGGTGGACTGCATGCTCGTTTTCTATTTTAGTCAAAAAAAAAAATTGTAGTGATTTGCTACGACTTTGAACGTATTAAAATCCTTAGTGGTATAAACGCTTAAACGCTTTCTACACTCATAGCTCCACAGTAGGAGTATCTCCTGTGTCGTAGGTGCCATGGACAAACACCCAGACCCAGAACAGAAATCGAAACTCGTCATTCAGATGTCTGTCTGGCCGGGGATCGAACCCGGGACCCACTGCGTGTCAGACCGGTATGATGACGGCTCCGCCACGCGGGTCGTCAAACGTCGTGTATGACTGCGCATTTGGCCGTTTGCATTATAACGACCGTGTTAAATGCTAATATGTTGGTTTGGAGAATGTGTTAGTGTAATTGACAGATTCATGCCTACTTGACATTCCCAGTTAGGTTTTTGCGATAGCATCACGTCCGATAGGATACCAATCCTATTTAGGGATGATTACATGTACATGGGCGACATTAGCAGAGGCTACCACGAATGCAGTTCGCCCGACGTTAAGAGTAACATCATGTGAACTGTACGCTTGTTTGCTATTACTATATTACAAAAAAGAACAATAAAAGAAAGAGAGATAGAATCGACGGCAGACAAATGTAATTAAATGCAGTGTAAAATTTATAGAAAGTAAGGGTCTATTCAAAAACTCTCTCGTGTAATGGAAATCGTGGCCCTTGGCCCCCAGGGCATCGCGGATTCCCAGCACAAAAGACCCAACAAAAAGGTTCTGCCGTCACATGAACATTGTAAAACTCACCCTCGCACTCACGTCTTAACAGACGAACAACTCTGAACCCTATCTGAGAGTGTTAAGCTCGATTTTCGTCTCCTCTTAATTGTTTTGTAACAGTTTTTTCCAATCCGATAATGCGACCTTAGCGTCGAGATCATGGTTTACTACAAATTGTATTAGACTAGTAGATTTAACTATTTATGTCGCGTTCCGCTCGGGTTCCACGGAATTTTACTAGTTTGTTGTCCATAATAGAAATAGTTGTAATTCTTAATAAGTTTACTTTTGTATATAATCTTAATACTTGGTCGAATGTTACATTTTAAAAAACATTGTCGTGACTAAGACCTCCTTCAATTGCATCTGGTATTGATACAAAAGGCTTGCCTAGCCATGCCAGGTGCTGTCTTCGCCAGTGTCAAGTGTTATGCACTAAGAAACTTTTAGGATAATTTAAGCAATTACAATATCCAATATATTCGTTTTATCTACCACTTCTATTCAAAATGATTCCGATGTTATTTTAAGGTTAGTACTGTTGTATATATATAGACGTTTACCTCATGATCCTTTGATGATATAGAAAATATTTTGTGGTAGAGTATTCCCGCTACAGGCTTCTACGAACCGATTTAGCAATTATCTCTAGCTGGTGCAAAATTTCCGCATTCGGACTTGAACCTTGTACTCATTCCCATATTGATAACATTACATTTGATTGTATTTTATCATTGTCTTGTAGTTGCCTGCTCATATGAGGCGACCATCCTCTCCTTGCGAATGGCAACGCAACTGTGTTTAACTTATAATAACACACCTGCTCTATATAAACTCCCTTATATATCCATGGGCGGCAGTGATCATTTATTATCAGTTGAACTACATGCTAATTTACTACTTCAAAGTTGACTTATAAGCAAGAAAACGTATTCGTAACCATAAAGTCCCGACTAAGTATATGATATATATCTTTTGTAAGTCAATAAAATCATATTCTGTCATATTTCTATTATTTAAAATATTATGAACAGCCCCATCACAAACTTTATTCATCACTTAATACAGTGTTATTGTCATTAACTTTTATACTTAGTATGAAGCAATCTATATAATGTACCCTAAATTAATAGAATATGCTACAACGGCTCTATCGAATACATGTCTCGCTGCATCCAAGCGAGAAGCTGTTGCGAATTGATTATCTATGGAGGTTTCCGCATTGCTCGCATTTCGTCTTGATCTTTGATTTCAATTCAAGAACAAGGATGTAAGTACGACTTAACAATCTATCTAAACACATGAAAATATTTTGATAAATATAGCGCCTTTATTGTTTTAAAAACCATAATGCAGTCCACAAGTAGGATGGGCGTTATACCTTACGTTGATTACAAACATGTTGTTACTTAATGTAGCAAAGTTGATGGTTAAATCGGACTTATATATATACTAGCTTTTACCCGCGGCTTCACTCGCGTTTTCAAATTTTTTGACAAAAAATCATGTCTGTCAAAATATTTTTTAACATAACTATATATGTATATCTTTTAATAAAAACTATCCTATGTTTTTTTTAATACCTCTAATAATATGTGTACAAAATTACATGATAATCGGTTGAGTAGTTTTCGCGTAAAAATGTAACAAACATTTATAATATTAGTAGGGATATCGGTATGTAGTTAAGCCTGATATAGCTTAGTGAGTCACCTGCTGCATTCTGCCCTGCTTGGATGAACCAACGTAAGCACAATCGTTATACAGCACAATCGTCACAATTTTGTTTTTATTTTTATATATCCTGTGATAAATAAGATCGCGAAATGTATACTAGTGTAGTATATTACATAAACGAAAGCCTCCAACATTATAAACGCTTTCTACACTCATACGTATGTCGTCATGGGTGCCATGGACACACAAAGACGAATAAACAAACACCCAGACCCAGAACGGAAATCCAAACTCATCATTCAGATTTCTGTCTGGCCGATGATCGAACCCGGGACCCACTGCCTGTCTGACCGTATGGTGACCGCTCCACCACATGGGTCGTATATAATATTATACAAATAATATTATAAAGCTGAAGCTGTAGAGTTTGTTTGGTTGAACGCGCTAATCTCAGAAACTACTGATTCAAATTGAATAAAATACGTTTTGTGTTAATTATTCCATATAACCTCCTAAGACCCCGAGTACAAAATAATGTTTGTATGACAGTCCCAGCTTAAAATAAAACTCGTAATAATAAAGGCCCACGGTATCATTTTTTGGACATATTGTTTATATTGAAATAAATAATAAAGTATATATCGAAATATAGTCCCAGTATATCAAATTCGGAACAAATATAGGTTAATTTAAACCCAATAATATCATTCTATAAATGTAGCTTATGCGAGCAAAATTAATATCAAGTCTCAAATTAACCTTATATTCGAGATACCTAAGCGTAGAAGAAGTTCAGGGACTGTCAGCTTATTTTTACTATGTACCAAATATGGAACATCGGGTCTTTGTTACTACAAAGTTTAAATAACTGGGCCTAAGGAAGTTATTGAAGAAGGCTATACAACATCATATAGGCTGTACAACATCACGCTACGTTTATGTGTTCTTTTTTCTAATATAGTAGCGGATGATACCGCGGGGCACAGCTACTTAATTGATTCGTCGAAAACATTTGTGTAGTAGTACCAAATAGTACGTGCATCAAATCATCGTGCTACCACACATTCATCAATGCGATGGTTAAATCAATACCTTCAGATACAAACAATAAAAAATATAAAATTTAATAAATATTTAAATATTGTGATTCAATTACTATAAATATAAATAAGGAAAACACGATGAGTTTTTACATCTTTAGGATTATTAAAAAATAATAATATAAATTTTTAACATCACCATTATAACTTTCTCACTTATCATTATTTATCTACACGCGTCCTTATCAAGTGCATCTCAGAGTATTCGCCTTAGGTTGCGAATCGATAAATTATCTCTTGCATTGCACGGGCGCTTCGTATTCCAATGATATAGCCTCGATGTCGAAATAGATGTAGTTGTAACTTAATGTTAGACGATACAAAATTCTGAATCTACAGCCATAATGAATAAAAGTATTTTGAGAAATGGTATTTGCGCCTGTAATCTTTCTTTAAAATTCGTTTAAAAAACTAGTTTTAGTTGTGTTGTCCAAGGTAGATAACTTGATAGTTATTTCAGTAACTGATGTTAGAGGATCGTTTTCTCTCTGGATAATAATAAAATTAAGTTCATACATTATTTAGGCAATATAATATCTCGCTGAAATCCTTGTATCAAATCTTCAAATCGCTTCGTATTGTTGTCTTTTGTGTTCGGGCTCGCATTCGTTTTCCATCGCACACCATTATTCACATTAAGTGGACAGATCTCGGGTCAGATCCAGGCACAAGAAAAGCACAAAAAGTGCCCGCTTTATCCGAGCATGATAAATCTACTTCAAATCCGAGAATAGCGTCTTTTATGAAGGAAATTGAAATAAACCGACCGTGCGGATAACGGCTAAGTAAGAAGATCGGGATCCTTTTAGAATATATTGGTGAATCATTTTCATTCATCAGCCCGTCCTACCTTAGCGAGATTACAATAAAAATATGAAAATCTATCATTAATTTAGGACCTCGAGAAAAATTTTCAATTTTTTAGACTCATTAAGCAAACAAGTTTTATAAATAGGTAGGTTCCTTATAACCTACCAAAGTTTTCCAAGTTCTTTAATTATAAGATCTACTTTTTAGAATAGAGTTGTTAAAATACAGTGGAAATATTTCCACTTTAAGCGGTAAAGCTGAAATCGAGCGTGAAATGGTTACCACACGAAGCGGTTGTCTCGCCCAAACGAAATAGTAGTCGCCTCTCGGCGCAGCGCGAGGCGTTTAGCGGAAAATTGGCTGGCTTGAATAATCCACGCGACTGTTACGAAATTTGAAAAACTTGAAAACAATTACATTTTTTTAATATAATGTGTATTTATCGATATGTCGATTTTTCATTTTATCTTGAAATCATCGATTTTTGAAGTGAAATCTTTTTTAGAAGGAAACGGAGCAAATCATTACGGTTACGATATTTATCGCCACTGTAACATATTGGATTTACATAAAATACATAAAAGTGAACATCGTTTTTGTTTTAATACTTACTTATCCATACCGTAACTTATTTATTAGGTACATATACATTAGGTCAATATTTATAGGTAAATATACACTGGCATAATTATCATATGTTATGTTATGTTATTTAGACTAGCAATCGACAACCCGCGACACCTGGCGCCCCACGTTTCTTTCTAAAACTTCTTGCAGTCAATTTTTTTCGTCCTTTTTCAAAATCTGGTCAATCGTATTTTATTGCTAACAAAATTCAAACACTAGAACGGCCCGCCATTTCCTCAGGTGCTTCTCTTATATAGCTCCAATTGCCAAAAATGTAAGTAAAATAGAGTAAAGTGGATATAGTAACAGTTATTTCATTATTCATTAAGTCATAGATAATTATTTCCTTTTATCTCATAATAATAGTTATATGCTTTTGATCACTTAAATTTATTTAGGATATAAT
>MOOZ01000143.1:170430-185271 GCA_002930495.1 Cecropterus lyciades | reverse complement strand
ATTGTTTTAAACTTGAATATTGAGGTTAAATTTAATTGATATCTTGAGCCAAAAAAATCATTATTTGAAAATAAGACCAGTAAATAGTAGAAAGGCATGTGAACGCTATGCATACATAGGTATGCATAGCATATATATAGATATACCTATATTCGTTATAGTTTTAGTTATATCTATAACATCTTGTAAATACAACTCTTCTCAATAGATGGCGTTGAATAAAGACATGGACTGATGACTCTATACCCGTATATATAATGTACTCTGTGATGATGAGATTTTTTTCCTAAAGCCATAAAATATATTTCGCATACGAAGGAACTGGGAAGGAAATATTAATTACGAATGTTTTTAACAGAATGAAACCGGACCTGTGTTAAACAACATAACAAATAGAACACTACATATAAGAGAAAAAAAGATCTAATTAAAATAGTCTGACACCTTTTGTTGCGCAACAATGCGACCGTCATAATAAAAATGCAGTAGTACTTGCAAAATAATAGTTTTGTGATAAACGTGTTTTTGCATAGTTTTGACGGTGGTTTGTTTACATTTATGTTGATCTGAATGAAACGTGCAAAGAACGACCTAGGCGACGCGACCGCTCGGCTACGTGTTGCAACTAGATAAAGATCTTTCATGTGATTGTGTGAGTGGGAAATAACTTTAAAATTAATATTATATCTTCGTAACATTAAATTTAAAGGTAATTCCCATATTTCGCACACGTCGGCGCCTTCAATTTCAATGCTAAGTGAACAATTGTTTAGTGCAGTTTTATCTATGAATCCTCCAGAGTGCTAGTTTAATCTATGAATCCTCCAGATTTCTGAAAAGATTTCGTTTGGAAGGCGACATAGCCGCAAAGCTGTTGTTTGTGCATATAATTTCCCTCCTCGAAATTTTGATTATTAGTAATTACTAGACTTTTGTAAGAATAGCACTATGTAAAGTTCATCTTCGCCTATGACTCTGCGAATGCGGAGGTTAAGCGAACCCATTCCGCATCTGCTTCCGTTACAACCCTAGGTAAAGGTCTCCTTACATCATAGCGCATTTGATCGCAACGGTCCATAAAAATACTATTTATTGTTTAGTTTAATAATCAAACTATTATTTTATAGAATGATCTAGGTAGGCACCTATTTAGTCTCTAAACTTAGCGCCGCGATATTGTACCAAAATTTTAACGAGCAAATGTTATATTTCTATAATTAAAATATAAGAGTTACTCGATCGATTTTGATGGCTCGTCAATTTAGGACTTTTTAAATGTTTGTTCACTTGGAGGTGTTGTGGGTACTGTTAGTCGTGACGCGAATGTGATTTAAAAGTCCAAGATTCGGATACAATTTTATTGGCGTTTATAAGTTACAAATATATAGTTGGAATATATGGTTACATCGAGCCACGACGGGATACTGACTGCAACGACGCCATGCGGTTGCTAGCATTGGGGTGTTATAATGTTTTTCAAAAGTACATTTGTTTTTTTATATATATATGTACAATCAACCAAAGTGTTTTTTAGAGTATAGGTATATCACATCAAATAACGTGTACATTCAATATTTATTACCATACCATGGCTTTAGTCAATTTAACCGATTTCATGGAATGGACGGTTTTTGTTTTATGAACAAGTCATTCTCTTTGAAAAGTCATTTTTTCCCATTTTACACCCTACATATAATTGGCAGAACCGATTTTGGTAAAACACGTCTAATTGTAATAAAAACGTCATGCCCTTTCATTTCATATCCTACTTAGGTACATTTTACAACATTCGATTTGCCATCCACACTTTTGCCCCCATATTTAGTAAATGGCTAAACTGATTTTGATAAAACATGTCTAATTGTAAGTTACTCGTCATGTCAAATGAAAATTTGATATCCCACTTGGGTAAATTTGACAACATAATTGTTTTTTCATCCCCATTTTCAACCTCTATACCTACCTAGTAAATGGCTAAAACAATTTTGATAAAATGTTTAAGGACCCAATATAAAAAAAAAAACGCATCAAAATCGGTGCACTCCTTTAGAGGCTAGTGCCACAGACAGACACACAGACTCAGGGGTCAAACTTATAACACCCCACTTTTTGAGTGGGGACTTAAAAGGTTATTATCAGCTAACCAGTAATATTTCAAACTGGACGACAAAACAGCCGCGTTTGAGCGACACTCATAGACTAGCTTTTAAAAACACGCAGTATATTCATTTGCGACATCTATATTTTCCATTGCTTATTCTATCATTCTAGCACTAAACGCAGTATTTGCTTTAACTGCACTTCACTTAAGGAAAACGTCATTAATAATATAAAAATGTACTAACGGTAAAATGCAGCAAAAAATCTCATATACTGCATTCTAAAAAAGACGATTACATTAAGTTAACAATTAGCACCTAATCTGGGGCAAATACTGTATATTTCGTTAAATTTTGGCTGATTTCAATATAAGATTCTTGTTAACCTTATAATTACCGCAAAAAAAAATATCGCAAAAATTTCGATTAGCGCATTCTTCATGACGAGGACAGAACGCCTGTCGTCATATTACCAATTAAGTATAAACACCTAACTGGTATGTCTTGCCACACCTATCCTGATCGACCGACACATTCGATCCATATCTTTCAAATACTGATGCAGAATTGAGGTTGGCTAAAAGTTTATTATTCTCAGAATAGTTTTTTCTGGCAACGATTTATTTAAAATTACGCTTAATTTTGGAAAGAAGTAAACATTACACATTGATTAAGTGACTGTAAATTTTTATTAAAGGTAATTTTAAAAGTAGTATTAGTTACGACCGATTGCTGGTGCTTCGCTAAATTTAGGGGCAATCGACGTTCTGTAGATATTTATGTATAATTGAATTAGGTTCAAAAAAAATATCGTAGATTGTATGTACAGTAGTTAAACACTAATAATTTCTAACCGTTTTATTTTGTCATTACAAAACAGTGCTCATTAAATTTTTCGTTCGTTATAAACATATTTCTATTTCTTAATGTCAAGTCTCTTACATGTTTATTTTTCAAACACTATATTTTACAAATAATATTTTGAAATAAACGGCATATAATATATACCTCTTTACATTAATATGTTATATAATCTTTACATAAACATATTCACAAAATATGAATGCAACAATATATTTTGCTTTTAGCAGTATTTTATTATATTACTATGATTTTTAATGAAATATGATATTATTATATTATTTGATTCTGACTGTCGAAATGTTTCATGACTTATCGTCAGAGACTATTTAAGTTATAATTACATTAAGCTAAACTAATTATAAGGTAGATCACTAAAAGACAAACACTAAAGTTCTTTGTTTTCAAGCTTCCTAAAGCGAAGTGTATATCAGGGAGCCGCAGGTAAAGTACCGACAGACTTCATGAGGTGGTAGCAATGTGGCAATCGGCTTCGATGACCGATCTTCTGTAAAGTTGCAGCAGCCTGGGCCAGCATACCCGCTCGTTCGCCGGGCGCGGCCAATACTGCCGCTGGGAGATGCTTGCAGGCCATGTAAAGAGCGACAGCACGCTCGCCTTCACCCCCGCCGCCTTCCAGGGATCGTTCTGTGTAACATTTTGTTTGATTACAAAAAACGATCATATTCTGGTAGTAAAACTAACAAAGTAATGACATAAATTGTAATTTTGTCGGCCTGTTAAATATTTTTCTAGTGCTTGAAGAAATAGCAGAAATGGTTAATGTATTGATTGGTGAATGTTATTTAATATTAAATGACTAGAATAGGGAGTTGTCCTTAGACCCTAACATTTAAAATGTTTTGATCAATTTTCGGTGTAAATTATTATTTTTTTTTGCAAACGTTTGTCTTTCCTTGTTGTTTGTTTAACCTCAACATTATTGGCCAAATTTCAACAACAAACGCAACACGTCTGCGACCGACCTCATTCATTCCAATTGTATCTGGTCCACGGGCGTAAGCAGCCACTCACAAAGATGACGTGACACCATGTTCAATTGCTATATGTATAACATAAAAACAAAAAATAAATAATGTGTAAAAAAAGATAATGATCAGATTTATATTGTTAATTTAGACTAATATTATTACGGAACTGATACATTTTAATGTGTTACTCATGATATGCGGTTTTTAAATGTATTTTCTTCTTTCTTTGAAGGTATCGCGTATGAATGCCCGTAACATATTAAAAAATTAGCCGACAAGGGACGTCTGACAAATGCGAAACATCGTGTTCATACAAGTAACATGCCAAAACGAAATAAAAAAAAGAAAATAACGCCATCTACGAACAGTACTCCGCATTTAGTCAAACAAACATCGCAGCCCGCTTAGTTATGTTCGATACTTAATAGTTCCGAACATGTATAACAGATGGCGCTCCAATAAATACGATGTGGCAACCGCTACGCCAACAATCAGGTTTACGTGTAAATGTTTAACATCAAAAAGAAAGTGCAAACATAGACAATTAATATTTATGAAATGAAATGAAATGAATATTTATTTGCAATAATTGTGGTATAAAATGTGTCTCAAATCAAAATATATAGTCCTACACAATCAGCCATATACTGTCATGGCGTGCAACTTTTCCAGTATTAAAATAAAATTATTTACAATGTCAAATTTAAAAATAACGTAATTTAATAAGTTTTATACTGTTATTATAGTAACCTTTTCCGCAGATAATGGAAGAGCGGTTGAGCCGTGGTCGTAATGAGCCGTCGAGTAGCTGCTGCGTGCGGCGCGGCGCCGCGCCCGCCATCATGCGGCACACCGCCGAGTGAAGGAACACTCGGGACGTCACCCACTGCAATATAATGCTTGTAATATTTACTTTAAGGAATGTGGGTTTAAGTCATTGTAATATTTATTATAAACATTGTGGATTTTTGTTCCTTATTTATGTTAGAAAACAAAAATGATTGTTCTAGAGCAGGGATTCGCAAACTGTATATTATGTATCGGTAGGAAAATAAACTGGAGATGGTAAGAATCCCATCTCCAGGTTACTTTGATTAGTACTTTGGTTATGGGGGTCTGTCTTCATGAGGTGTCATTTTTAAAAAAGGTTCTCTAGTCTGGAAATCCCTGTCTAAGATAGTAAAAATGAAACGTAATCTAGCTGTCTCCAGGGTTCAGGTCGATTATGTTGCTCAGGCGAAGGTGTATTGATTCTAACCACTCGAGGAGCAGTTGAAGATGACCCCGGGCGATGGGGTGGTGTGAATTTTCGCTATCCAAATACTGATTATACTTAAAAAAATAATTAAATTACTGGCAAACGGTACTTGGCAAAGGAGTTCTTGCCAGGCTAGGCGATCAAGCCTGCGGGGATACCGTGCTCCAGCAGTCTCAGTTGAGCGTGAGTATATGCAAGAATATTAAGAAAACTTTGATAGCATGATTCAATGACACTATGATTTTCACGAGTACTCCGATGCCGATGCATATTTTAAGAATGTACTTTGAGTGCGCCTGGTGTATTGCCTGCACCGCGTTCAAATCTACAAAAACACGCAGGGCGTGTAGGTGATATTGAATGTATTAAGGATACTAGTGGCGCCATGTTTTGAGCAGTCGCGAGAAGTCTCGACAGTTTGATTAAGACTACTGGCGCCATCTCGAGACCAGACGCGGTAATTCTCAACAGCTTGATTAATACTAGTGGAGCCATCTCTTGACAAGTTGCGTGAAGTTTCGACAGTTTGATTAATACTAGTGGCGCCATCTCTTGGCCAGCCCTGGGGTGTCTCGACAGCTCATACAATATTAGTGGCGCCATCTCTTGATCCGTAGTGCGAACTCGGCGCAGTACGTTCACATGCAAGGTGGTAGAACTTTGTGGTTCGACTCCGGAAGCACTACCGCACCACACCTATTTCTGCCTCATAACACCAGTGTTATGTGCTGTTTTGTTCTGGTCTGAAGGGTCTGTGGTAAGAGAGACATACTTTTCCGAGGAATTCCGTTTTAGTCCTCAAGGGTAGCGACACATCTGTAGCCAATCGGACCTAAGACTAATGTTATCTGGAGTTGATTACGAATGTCCATGTGCAGCAGTAGTTACTTACATTAGGTCCATATTATAAAAAAAAGTCGCGAGAAGTCTCGACAGCTTGATTAATACTAGTGGCGCCATCTCTTGACCAGTCGCGGGGTATCTCGCCGGCTCAATTACGACCACAAGTGGCGCCATCCCTTCACGAGTCGCGGCAACTCGCCGCAGCGCGTCCACATACCGGCAGGTGGTTGGACAGGCGGCGCAACGCGTGCAGGTCCCGCTGGAAGGCGCGCAGGCGAGCGCCGCCGGCCGGCGCCGAGCGCGCGCCCGCGCCGCGCTCCCACACGCCCGCGCGCACCTCCAGCACCCAGTCGCAGCACAACACTTGCATTAACTGTGCACACACGACAGATTAACCTTCGTCGAATAAGTTGTGACTGTTGGACGCATTCTAGGGGTAAATCATGCACTGTTCGCCTAGAATGGATCGGGATAACATTTATTATTACTTATTACAAGTTATTTAATCAATAATACATTAAACAATACAAAAAAGCAAAACCGACCTGTGGCCAACAGCCGCAACAATAGCCGGTGTGTTTGAAAACAGACAAAGACAATAGCCGATGAGTGTTAATTACGTTTTTATCAGACTACGTCAGATAAAATTGTTCTCTCCTGAAGAAGTTTTTATGTAGGTATGCCTATTTCATTGACACGCGCTACAGCCGAAACGGCTTCACGGATTTAGTCGGTAAAGACCCCTTTAACCGCTAAGTTAACATATAGAATTTGATTAATAGCAGAGATTGAAAACAAATTCGTTCAACACATGACACACACAACTTAGCTCTACACGAAACTTACCAACCGCACCTACTATTTGTAATTCAGTATTATATACCACAAACAATTGTTTAACTATATTGTTACATGTACATCATAAAACATTTACAAGCGTTGAAATGTTACCCACAAATCTCTTCCGTTCAGGAGAATATATTTGATATACTCTTCGTTTCTTCCTTTTACAGTATGACTGATGAGTATGACTAAAGCGAGAATTGCCTTGTAGTAAGATTGCACAGACTGAGGAATAAGTGCAATGCAACTACAATGCACTCCCGCAGTAGTCTTCGACGTGTCCATAATGTCCATGGCTGGAATTTCTTTCTTATATTCCACTGTTGGATGAGGATTCATTCCCACAATCGGGCGACATCTGAAGAATTTTCCGTTACGCGTTTCGAAACGGATTCGTGAAGATAATATCACTTTGTACATTGGTAATATGATAAATATTATTATGTTCACTTTGTAGAATAATATTTCGTGTACTGCAAGTTAAAAGGATAATGCCACACACAGACTTTATTACATTTCATTACATTCTTTACATTACATTTCATTCTAAAGACTTTGAAGTGCATAATTTCAAAAATATTTGTTGTAAAACATTTGGATGATCACCATTAGAATTTGTTCTACCACTTATAAAATCTGCACATGATAACAAATATACAAACATGTAAAAATATATAGTTTTATATCAATACTAATGATACACTTACCAGCATAAGTTGAGTTGGTTTCCTGCAGCAATAGTAGGCCAGAGAATCCGCTAATCTGGCTCCAGCGATGTCACACACCTGTAATATATTTATTTACAAAGAAAAGCATACATTTTTAGTTAGAAGAATAAGTTTTAAGTAGTGCAAGAAGAAACAAGAAGCCGCATTATACCGGCCTTAAAAAACTATGTTTCGTGAAGTAGGTAACGAAAATTTAGTCCACCTTTTTTTAAAATTGGAAGTAGCAAACAAGCATGCAGCCCACCTGCCGTCCATGGACATATGTAATCAACCCCAGGTAAGAGCAAACCCTTCAGACCAGAACACAACAGCGCATAACACTGTTGTTATTAGGCAGGTAAGACCACCGTATCAGCGACCAAGAGACCACCTGATGGTAAGTGGTCACCAGAACACGGCGGCGCTAAACACTGCTGTTATTAAGCTGAAATTCTACAGCCAAACTGGACACTATGTATCAGGAGCCAAAAACGGAAAAATGTATACCAAGTTTAAAACATACCTTGAGTATAGTCTCAGACGTCTTCTCGATGGATTGTTCATCCCGACACTGAGCGAGGCTGAGAAGGCCACGCCGGCTTTTGTACGCCATGTGCAGAGCCCTACAATAATAGAGCAATAGATATAATAACATTAACGAACACTGTTTATGCCCGGACAAGACAATAGTTATTAATGCAAGTATAAACTATACTGAATGTTTAATAAACATCACTATAATTAGAATTCCTAAGTCGTAAAACGCGCCGTGAGAACTGTGTCATCTGTCTAGTCATCTAGACGTATTAGTGTTGGCATAAAATTGTTGAATTTCTTTATATTCTATTCGCTGCAGAAGTTTAAAAATGGGTATGTTGAAATTATACTTTAAATTTTAGTCAGTAAAAGAAATGGTTTATAAAATATGTAGCTAACTACAAGACAGGACAATTAAGCAGAGTTATCTCTGCTATAAATATTCAATATCCTGTAAGTTACAGTATAATAAAAAAAAACTTGTTTAAGTGTTCACATTTTTAGGAAGTATTAAAAGTCACTCGTCCTATAGTTTTTTGTTCTATTAAAAACAGAAAGACTTTTATAATAGTTTTAGGGCTAAACCTAAAAACAGCTACAACGATTTTGAATGTTTTGACATTTTTAAGGCTATTTTTAATAATGCTAATTTGAGGTAAAAACAACGGATTTGAAACTTGTAACAAATAAAACAACAATGACGACCCGCGTGGCGGAGTAGTCACCATACCGGTCTGACACGCAGTGGGTCCCGGGTTCGATCCCCGGCCAGACAGACATCTGATTGATGAGTTTATATTTCTGTTCAGGTTCTGGGAGTTTGTGTATTCGTCTTTGTGTGTCATGGCACCCACGACACAGGAGAAAATCCTACTGTGGGGCTATGAGTGTAAAAAACGTTTAACAATACAATAATGAACAAGTATAAAAATGCTAAATAATGGTAGAAAGTTAGAACTACTATGGGAGGGTTTTGATGTCGACTGACTTACATACAAGGCGACAATATTAGTCCTAAGGGTGGTAACGCATCTAAAATAACCCCTCAGCTAGAACCACTGTTCTAGACGAAGTTTGTTACAAATGTCCATTGGGTTCAGTAAGCACTTACCACCAGGTACAGGTGCTTCTTTGCTTCTAAAAAAGCATTAATTCAATTACAGATGGTGTTAATGAAATTATTATATAATAACTAATAACTTACCCAGGCAATGGATCCTCAGAACTGGCCAATGGTTCCGGCAACATGTTCAATTTATCACCGATCTCCGCTGATTTGTTCGTATCTGCTAACAACCAAGTGGCAGCCACCCCCACGATATTGGCCCACCATTCCATCACTGGGTCCCAGCACCCTGGATAGAAAAAAAACACGATAAAAAGAAATGACGCGATAAGCAGAGTGGCCATCATATCGCGCTTCGAGGATGAATTAGGGATTCGATCCGCAGTTAAACATATATCATAATATTCCAATATAAAGCTTTGTCCCTATGGGAAAGGAAAAGTCAAAACAATATAGTGGTCATTGAGTCCAGTTAAATCAATAACATTTAAACACAAATATAGACATGCTACAAACAAGATTGAGCAACACACATTAAATCATATATTTCAGTATTTTATAGGTCTAGCTGGTCAGCGCAGTGTTCTTATATTGATGCACAATAGGTATTTAGGCTTGTATATTAACGCAGTAACGTAGCGTTGAACTCGCGTCGCTCCATAACGAAATTTATAATAATAATATGATGTAATAATTAATAACTGATCTAGTTTCCTTATTTAGCGAAAAAAAGTGAAAAGTATGATTTTACCATCCCCAAAAGTGGTGCCGATACCGCATGAACTCCTTTTGCTTCCGGCACGATACAACTCTGATGTTATTAGCCATTATTCGACTTAAATGTTTGCCTATCCGGAAATCGAATCCGAATCCTGTGTATGGAACCAGTATAATTTTAATCTTCATCTTCATCCTCATGACACTGTCATGAGGATGAAGATTAAAACTCAGAACCTCTGCATCACTTTAATTACCTCTAATTTTAATTATGTTCTCCTAGCCAGAACTAGAATCCGGAATGACCTGCGTGTACAACTGCTGCTCAATACGAACACTGTCACGCGGGTCATAGATATATAGTATAGATTAAAAGTCGTTAATTTGCAATGAAGTTTTAACGCTATTTACATGGTACATCGGACAGCTTTCTTAATGATTAGTTCTCAAAATTTACCTGTGTGGTGTGGCGCATCAGTAGAGACGTCGTCAGTGATCAGTTTAACTAGATCGAGCACATCTCGCGTGGTTCCACGCTCGTCCACGCCCAAAAGAATCAGAAGACTCTTCTGCAGCAGTTCCAGATGGTAAGCCTGTAAGATTATCGAATCAACATAACGGTATCAAATTTATATTGAATCCATATTCATTCATGTAGATTATATGATTATGACGTTCACCTGCAACAGGTAAACGACAGACTCCATCATTATTTGATATTTCTATCTTCTAAAAAAGAGTTTACTGCCCAAGAGCGAACAACCATTACACCGCAACTTTGGAGTTTATTTGTTTCCATAGAGGTTCACGCCCCTACACGAACGACCACCTGATGGGCAGCCGTTCCCAGGGCTGGTGACCTCCGACCACCAGAACGAACGTTGGCTCGTTGGTAACGACACTTGAAGTCCGAACCCCAACCTAAACAGTGGGGTTGGTACACATCTTTTACATTTGTACATTATATTACAATGTTTTCAGTATCATTGTATTATTATGTATAAATGTTTAGGATCCGGGGGGTATTTGATCTCCTTAAGAATTGCCCGGGTAAAGAGGGTAACCCTCGAGGCCCGAACATCCTTGCCCACCGCCCTTATGCCGACTTAGCCGTAGCATAAGAGAGACCCGGAGGGTAAGATGTCACAATACACACATGTTTTCATAAATACCCAGCAGCGACAAACAGACATAGCGCAGTGACGTGCCGCGAAGGCAAACAACGCCACCACCGAGGCGCAAAGTGTGATCAGCCTAACGAACCGGCACTCAATAGGTCATAACACTGATTCATGGCGTAGCGGCGGCAATCAGACGCGGTGAGTTGACGTGCCGCATCGGCAAAGAGTGGTCTTTGCCGCTGAGAGGCGGAGTGTGATCAGCTTAAAGCATCGACACTCAGTAGGCTTCGAGAGGTAGTATCATAAAACTCACCGGCATGGTGCAGCGGCGGTAATCAAACGCGGTGTGTTGACATGCCACAGCAGAAAGTCCACCGCCGATGCGCAGTGTGTAAAATGCCTAAAGCATCGGCGCTCAGTAGGCCCCGAAGGATAGTATAATAAATACTAATATACTAACAGGTAGTAGAACCAGTGCAGTTAGACCAGGGAGATACCAACGCCACACCTAGTTTTGGCGTGAAGCAGTTCTTAAGTTTAGGTGGAAGGTTGTGGTTGCTGGTTCATTTATGTATTAGGTGATCATCTTAGTCCTTGAGAATTGCAATCCATCTGTGATCGACATCACATAGAACATCCGCTCTATACGAAGTTGCTTACAGATGTCCATGGGCGGCAGTAACCACTTATCATCAGGTGGATTGCATATTCGTTTGCTATTTCATCTAATAAAAAAAAGCATCACAATACTTAATACCAACCGTAGGTGTGCCGCGGCGGTAAACAATGCCACCGCCGAAACGCAGCGTGTAAACAGCCTAACGCAGCGGCAGTAAGCCGTGACTAGTATCATAACAAATACCTGTATTGCATACGCGAGTCATACTCGTACGGCAAGCTAACGCATTCGTATAAGTTTGTTTATGTTTTAATAAACACGCTGCTACAGCGGCAATCAGACGCAGGGCGGTAACATGCCGCAGCGGCAAATACCACCGCCAAAGCGGTAAACAACGGAACTACTACAGTGGAGTGTGTAAACAGCCTAACACACCGGTTGTGGAAAGTACCTTAACTCACTGGCAATGAGTACGCGAGAGTACAACCTAATGTACCGACACTCATTAAGCCTTTACCCGTTGAGGGTAATATCAAAACACTCACCCGCATGGCGTAAGCAAGCGGGTCCGGTTGCGGCGGACGCGAGAACAGCGCGGCGGGGTGCGCGTGCGGCGCGTACGGCCAGCGCCGCGTGCGCAGGAAGCGCCGGCCGCGCGCGCTCGCCGCCCAGCGGAGCCGCGCCGCGCAGCCGCACCACTCCGCGTTGATGCGACGAAGGTACCAGCTGTGAAAGGGATAAATGTTGGAAAGGGGTGTGCGAATATAGTTTAAATCGAATATTAATATTTTTCGAATTATAAGTACATTTGTTATAGACTGTGCATTTTTGGTTGTTTTCGTCCCCAATATTGCAATTTGTCATTTCGTTATCGCGTTTTATCGCAATGCATTAGGTTCTCGGTACGGAATAATTCGAACTATTCGGGAACTTTCGAATAATTCGAATTATTCAATTCGAGTTTCGAATCAAATATTAATATTCGAATCGGAACGAACAATTCGTAAGTTCGAATTATTCGCACACCCCTAATATTGAACTAGTTATCTACTCTGATCTAAGTAGCCGCGTTTTGCATATCTGCAACTCCTTGTATGGACACGGTAGGCGCACCAGCATAAACTAGAGATAAAACGGTTATACCGTAACTATCCGGTATTCGGCCATTCGGTCTGAAGGTTGACCGAATATTCGGTATCCAGTATATGGCCAGACAATTATCCGTTTATCTCTAACATAAATTCACGTTCACCGCACTATTACCTTGTTCTTGCGGAGCGCTTGCTACGGAGCGTGCAATGTTGCAGATGGATGAAGCAGTTTGTTTTACAAACATTAATGATACCCAGCTGGACTAAAAGCAGATATAAGAAGATTCTATGTTTTTGAGAAGATTGTAGTGTACTAAATAAATATAATTAAACATACCTAATACACAAAATCATCAAAGATACATCATAGACAAAATCGAATATCAACATGGAAGGAAAATTTCATAAGACACTTTTGTGTATGGTCTACTACCTACTACTATTTCATTCCCTACATCCATCGTTTAGTTGTTTCTGAGCTTCAGGTCTTTTTTTGACGCAGCCCATTGCCAAGCCAATAACTCTTATTAGTAAAGACATTCAATAAGGTCCAAAAAATCTTAAAATATACGATATAATGTTTCGAGAATAAGACCAGAGTGCTACTAGAAAGTTTTGAACGAGCGAATCGAAAAAGATTCTTATTTAGACTGCATCACTTACCCACACAGCCAATTCCCAAATCTGGGAACATTATCCTTAAACACCAGCGCAGCAGTAACATAAGTATCAGCCAGTAACTGCTTGTTCCCAGTGACTTCAGCCAGATTGACCGCTTGCAACGCTAGAAGGACCCGCTCAGCACGACCACTCTGACTGGACAGTATCTCGAGCTGGGCTAAGCGGTGAGACACTCCGGAAACCTCGGCCGCCCAGTGTTGAGTGGCTCTCCTTGCTGGGCTATAATAATACATTGTATTTTTGTATCAATTAGTATAGGTAGAATATTTAAAATAAAAGCAGAAAAATAATATTGTCTTTTAAACAATACAAACTATGAGATCTTTTATTATTGTATCACAACAACCTATAAGGTTGCATAATTTGTATGACATAGCGACTATGATATTACATATGATTTGAGACTAATATTATCACAGAATTGATACATTTTAATATGTTACGGGTACTTGCTATATGTGGTTTTAGAATTTTTGAATTTCTATATAATATGATATTACATGTCCCTATCTTGGTAAATATTATTGTATAACAAAAGGGGTCATCATCAAAAAAAAAAAAATGAAAAATGAATAGATCAGATTACCACAGACTTCAAGAAGAACGCTACTTATGTAAGTGAGCATATTATATACTACATAATGGGCATCCATAGACAACTACAGATCCACAATGGTCATTTTTGTAATATTGCTTTTGTTAATTAAAGTTCTAATTATCGTACCTATCACCCCACAAATCCCCAGCTCGTCTTGCCAGGAATCCTCCAAACGGCATCCTCTGCAGAATCTGCCGTAGTACAGTGGAAGCCAGAGCGGAGTATTTCACGTGACCAGAACCACTCGACTGAATGCTCCTACCACACACCGCTAAAGCATTGTGCAATTCCAATCTCGCGTTATCCAAATCGTTCTGTTGAATTGAATAGTTAAAAATAAAAGCAATTTAAGACAAGATACTTTCTTGAACTTCACACTGTGAGAATAGAGCACTACCTTAAATGCTCAGCGTTTTGAGACATGCAATATTATTTTAACTATCTTATTATATGATATTAACTTAAGTGAAATAAATAATACAGACCTTTTTCAAACAATTATCAGCCTGTCGTTTATGCTTGTAAAATAGTCCAGCCTCTTTTGATTGAGACTTTGGTACAGAATCGCCGTAAACTAGTAGTTTTATAAGGCAGCCTCCAAGGACTATTATATTTATTAAGTAAATTAAGAATGTCTGAAATAGCCATGCGCCCCACGAAATACCACTGTTACCTGAAATAGTCAGAACAGAAATATTATTAACTGTCCACGCAAGTAGCGGGACGAGGGGCGCGGCGGCAGGGACGAGGCCGCGGACAACGGTGCAACGGGGGCATTGACCTCACCGGCGGCCCGATGGTCAGTGCG
>MOOZ01000143.1:142114-163216 GCA_002930495.1 Cecropterus lyciades | reverse complement strand
TCTTTATTTTGGTACTGACTGACTGACCGATCATCAAAAGTCCAAGGCACTTGTAGCAGACATATAACCATCAAATTGAGAATATAATTAATGTTTAGTGTCCAAATCAAGAAAAAACCCAAAAAAAATCATAATTTCCTTGTAATCCCATACATTTATATAGGATTACAAAGTTATTAACGCAGTGTGCGAGTCCAACTCGCACTTGGCCGGTTTTTATAGTATTAATTGGCCGGTTTTTATAGTATGAATCGGATCGGCAGAAGCTAAGTTAGCCCAAATTATTAAAAAACCGACTTTAGGAGTTCCACTCCATAACTCAACGATCTAATCATCCGATGATATCCATGATCAAGGACGACATTAGAGGAGAGGGGGCATAGTGGAGTACTTAACATTCAAATATACCTATAAGATAAAGTGCCATGATTAAACTAAAAAAAATAACCCGATTTCAATGTTTAACTCATTGCGAACGACGATGGATATATTCTTTTCGATTACGATAAGAAATCTACGAGATATGAACACTTAAATACTAAATGACATTTGCCCCGCTATGCCCCATTCATGGGGGTAAAGTGGGGTACCCTATGGGCATTGTGGGCTAGTTATAATTCGATGAGAAAAAAGTATCCAGGGATAATACTTTTTATTATCGATCATATAATATTTTGCAACAATATTTGGCATCAATTTCAAGATAATAAGACACCACCATCGTCTCTATACTATCATCTTTATCGACTAGAACTGTTCGTAAAATAATAAGGAAACTACAAAACTTTCGCATAAGTTGGGATCTTCTTATTAATATGCGGCTTCTTAAATTAACATTTGAAAATAATGTAGTTGCTCACGCACATTGCGCATAAATGACTAGATTCGATGTCTTTATCATCTTCTCCTGCAAAGAAGAAATGTGTGCACCGAAAACATATTAGACTCTGACCACAAATAGCCACAATATATATATTCAGCATTTATATTGTCTTCTAAATATTCTACAGAACTGAACTAGTAACCACTTCATGACGTCGGTACCTCTTTTTATATACAGGAAAAATCGGACATCTCAAACCATACCCCACTATGCCCCTTTTAGTGTACCCCACTATGCCTCAGCGATATTTTCAAAATAAATCACAAATTAATAGTATCTTACCTTTTTCATGCACTATTTTGTATTTTAATTAAGAACACCAGAAGAAAACTGCTATAAATATATTAACCACACACTATAGGTAATAAGGTTTGAGAAAAAAATCTGTTTAACTTTACGGGTTTTTTTTTTTAGGGAATACATAGCTTTTGAGACTTTTGTTTTTTGAGCATAAACGGGTGTCGATATGGTGTGCATCGCTTGTGAAAGTCATGTCCTAATTGACGACTAATCAATGTGATCCATTAGACTTTCCGTTCCGACTTCCGTTCACCCTACTGTGCCCCCCCTCTCACCTACCATATTTAAGTCTCCTATCAAATTATAGAAAGATGAACTAGGTCCAGATATAGGTAAGGATTCTTAAACATTATTAAGAATTGTGTCATTTCCATTTTCTGGGAAAACTGCTAAAAATACAATTTCCATATTCGCTGGGACCCCAAGAATGAGGCTCGTGAGAAACTAGCCGCATACAATGGTGTTTCAATCTTGACAAATGGAATCAAATACATAAATAATATAATGGTATAATTTTATGGTATAGATATAGATAAACGCGACAAATAACATCTTTCCCTAAGGAAAGAATTATTTTTACTAACAATAATGGCCGACTGAAGATTTGGACTCCACCAAGTTTCGGTCAAATTAGTTTTGATTTCTTCAACTAGCTGAACCTACCGGCTCAACCAGAAAATACGTGAGTTGTCGGATTACTTTTGCCTGTAGTCAGGCGTTTTCGTGTCTACTTTACCTTCAGTGCTCCGACGCAGACGCAGTACGTCTGTCAATTCAGATTTTTATCAAGTCTTATGTCTTTTTATGTACCTACATTGATAAGTTATATATAATATAATAGAAAAATAATTTCTGTGCTTCTTTGTGACAGTAAATCGCTACTTTCCAGGGAATCCGTTTCCATGAGGCTAAGAAAGTTTCGGCTGGTTTCGGTCGGTCACTATCACGGTTAATCATTTAAGAATTAAAATGAGTTTTAAAATACAGATCAAACTACTGTTGATAATTACGTAAAATATCTAGTCAAGTGGGCAAAAACCGTACAAGTATACCTACACCAAATTTCAAGATTTAACATCCGCTAACTAATTAGTGGATAATAAAACCAATGTTCAATAAATAATGTGAATAAATTAGCAGAAATGAGTTACTATTTCTAACTTTAATAAGGTAGGAAATATTTTTGTCTTTAACTCTGATACACCATAAAGGTAGGTCTTAAATGCATTAAAATTAATAATATTTTATTATAATTTTCAAAGGTAATTTAAATAATCTTGGTCCTTTATACATTTTATGTAAGCTTAAATCATAAAGTTCAAGAAGTACCTAGTGGTAATGTGGAGGCAATAAAATACTTTGGTTGACATTAAACGTTTAATTTTGTATTTATAACATTATATTATCTGTAAATATAGAGTTCTTACTATCATATGTAGGTACAAGATAAACAAACTCGATTTATTATAAACTACATGTATACATAGCAACTACGTTTAGTACGTGAGACATCTCGACTTTACAACTAAATAAGATGCTCTCTAGTGCATAACATCATACTTAATATACAATTATAGGCACAAAATAGGTGATTTATAATAATTATAATGATCGTATATAACATCTGATGTAGCAACAAATTAATGAGGTATTTCAGTATGACTGGACAAGTTGTACTTCACGCCTTGCACGTCCATAACAATATTTATCTTTGTAAGTAATAAACACAGAGTTAAGACTGATTTGGCCGGCTGGCCATTAATTACAATACAGCACAACGTGTAACTACTGGAATGTCCTAAAATACGTTTAAGTTCAACAAACAAAGGCACAACACAGTGACACTCTCATAGTGTAGTAACTACACACTCAATACGTGTTTAACTTAACTTTAAAACATGAAACTTTACTATCCGTATCTATGGCATTTTCACACTAGACTAAAGTAACAAATCAGTCTTTCAATGAATTACCAAAAAAAAAGTAATCATAGTTGTTGGTTATAATTAACTTAAACTATATCATAAAATTAACATAAATTTATATTTTGACTTAAAAGTTGTTAACATATTAGTAGAGGTATAAAAGATTCATCAAAATAATAAATATGTTTTAAAATTATGTATGTATGGATTTATATATTCAATACTAATGATTCATTGAAATTATAACAGGAAATTGCTTTATACTTAGAAACTCATACATATTAGTTAACCCTCCAATAAACTTATATATATTACGTATTTCAAGAAACGCGACATGCTACTTGTTGTTTACAAACACATAATTGAGCATCTATAATTGATAAGTTACAAGAAACCTTCTAATTCTAATAAAAACGCCGTGCTTGTGCAAAACATCAATATACTGAAGTGAATATAACTAGATATCAACAATGAACAATTATGGCAAAACGCAAACAATTATATTAACTATACTATTAATGTAGGTAGGTTTATAAATACGTCGCTATTCTAGGTGAACATGAGCATCACACGTTGCACGGTCCCTTCGCAATCCGACTTGAAGCTCTACGGTAGAGATTATATGCCACAAACATTGTCGTGAAAGCTTCGAAAAGGAAACGTCGCGCTGTGTACGGACTAGAGTTAATCTGTAGCGAGCGTGAGGTAATGGCGGCGTTTCAGTCTATAAACATCACAGTCGCGGACAACAAATTGCACAATAACTCGTCTGGGCGGACCCACGCGGGCGCGGCAGTGGCCTGCCTCATGACCACTGGCCCTACACGATTACCGCTCTAACTAAGATATTACATGCTAATTAAAGCTAACCTACATGCTATTACATTAACAAAGACTTAAATGTCATAGAACGTAAAATAACTACAGATGAAGAAAACAAACATAAAATCACAAAAAGACACCGCCATACCGTCAAACGGAAATTTTATTTCGTTGTCGGGATTTCCTGGCGCTTGAAATAAATAAAGAAGAAGAGAGGTAGAATATAAGTGGCCGCGGGGCCCATTGCAATCGCCCGGCCGGAGCGCCCGGTCAGCGTGGCGTGCGCGCGCGGCGCGTCCTATCAGTAACCTACCAATAAGTGCCTTAATCTAACTTTGTACGCCTAAGTCAGTCTTTTCAAGTGTTTTCTGGTGTTAGCAACACATTCAATCCCTTTCGCTGCTGCAATCGAGTGCGAAATTACGTGGTGGAACGATAACGCCAGCAGGAGGATCCGGATCACGGCGTCGGGACACAGAAAGGTCTTCAACGTGATCGTCATCTGGTAGGGGTGAGCGCGGTGATTCAGGCGCTGAACGAGGTGGGGTGCGCGGCGTTAAAGCTGCATGTGCTGCAGCAGCTAAAGCCATGGCGTGCAAAGCTTCTCGCCCGCCGTCCCTCGTAGCTCCTTCTAACGCTTGTTGTAAGAAAGATGGATCAATCAAAGGAGTAGCCGGTGAACCGTCATCGTTGCCTCCGGTTCCGCTCAATCCATAGGGAAAGGCGGCACCATTTGATTCCCTCTTGACTCCACGGCTCATCGGACGACTAGTCGTAATACCTAGTTTCTTAACTTTATCGTACAAAGTACGTGAAGGAACGCCATACTTACGAGAGGCCTGCAATGCACTCATGCCGTTTCTCACGCATTCTATGGCAGACATAATATCGGATCTTGTATATTGTTTATATCGCTTCCATTCTGGTTTCTGTTGGGGTGGTACATATGGAGCCAAACCAGCTCTTACATCTTGTTGGAAATTAGTAGGTGGAGGTGAAGGATGAAAAGTGCGTTGATTTTCCTCTTCGAAGGACCTCTCCGTGTATGGGGAGTGGGCATCTTCCGATCGATCAGATCGATTGTAGGGTGGAGATGAAGCTCGTGAAGATAGCCGGCGTGGACGATACTCGAAGGGGCGTTGAGGGCTAGATGGCCGGTCTGGTTCGTGTGCTGAGCCATTCGAGTGTAACCTAGGAGGTGCATGTTGATTCACCGGATGGCATACGAGAGACATGGGCTGCGACGAATCCACAGGCGTCGTTTGGGCTAGTACATTTCTTAAGATTGGCGTATCACGAGTGGCCAACATACTTGAAAGTTTTTTTCGTTTCAACGGGTTCATATCAGCCGAGTCGTAAGCGGCAGATAAGACGGGTGCGGTCGGCGGCGGCGGCCAGCGACAAGCTTGAACAGGAGGGGAGACGCTAGATGGCGCTGCGGGTACAACTCTAGGTGGTGAGGCAGCGGAAGCGCGTTCGCTACCACCCGGTCCTCGTCGAAGTTCAGTCATATCGAAGAGTCCTTTAACTTCTAATTGTTCAGCTACTTTCATAATTCGCGGAATATGCGCTTGAGTGACATTTACTTCCCCGGTATACATGTACTCGAGAAGTGCGCGCATCTCGAAATCTTTTACTCCCGGGAAGAGGATGCTGCAGTGATCCATAGGAACATCAGCTAGGATAGATTGAAAGTATGGAGAGTTCGCAGCAAGTACGACTCGATGAGCCTTGAAGGTGACCTGATCGTCGACCACCAAAGTGCAGTCAACATACGTCTCCACTTTGATAAGTGCTTCTAAAATCTCCACCAGGTTGGTCTTGTGGTGATTCCACTTCAGACAGAACGTCTGCTGTCCTTCGCTACTTCCCATTTTTCGCAAATGTGCTTCTGTAGACAAACCAAAGGTCACAAGTTAATACGATGTTATTTCTTATTAGAATCCTGAAAAACTTTCGTGAAACTAAAAGAAAAATCTAAAAGAAAACTATATGTTTAATAAAAATAAATATATTTACAAATGTAAGTAATAAATCATTGTATACACTCAGGTTGCGTAAAAGAAGAAAGCAACCAACAAAAATATAATTAAAGCAATGGAATCATTAATTAAGTAACTGTTGAAAATTATAATAAATTTATGTTGTATAATGAGTTTCGAAATCATGAACAAATATTACGTTAAACAATATGAAAATCAATAGTACCACATAAACGTACATGTACCTATTATTAACATAGAGCTCAGCTGTCCCTAAATTTTATATAAAATTATTGAACGCAAAATAAAAACATAACAGACAACACATGTTAAATAATGCACAATACAATATACAATGTTTATAAATGCCTACAACGTAATGATATATACCTGGCAAATTCTCATCGTATGTCGAAGCAGGATACATAACGTAGCTTATCACGTCTCTAGTGTTACTACGCAACTGAACATCCAAGAGCGCACTGAGCGCATAACCTTGCGTGTAAGTTGTGTGCAGGCGAACCGCGGATGAACTAATGCGAACGTACGCCTCTATTCGCGTCCACTGCTCGACTGCACTGCCCTTACCCATTTACATACGTTGCTTCGTAGCCCTTCCTTCGCTAAATTGACTTTTTACCTTTTATTCTACAGGTATCGAACTTAGGGGACCGATGAAAGCCACTACACTGTCGACCCCTTGTCATGCAAAAGTATTCACGAATTTCACTAAATATTACCGAATTGTCTTATTTTCTACGCCATAAAGTTTATATCACAACATCTAACACAAAAAAAAAATTAATAAATCGGAACCGGCACAAAAATACGTCGTAGCCGTAGCGGGTCTACGAGCCCTAAAGATATGAATAGGTAAAATTCAAAACAAAAAAATATTATGCACTCACCCTTAATAAGTAATTAAAGATCCAAACTGGATGATTGCGAACAGTTGAAATTGCACGAAGATATTCGCATTGGCACAGTACGAAGTTAGTAGCACGATCGGGGGTTGTTTCGCGAGCGAGCTAGTGAGTACGCCCTGTGGGGGCGGTGTGCTCTTGCGAGCGTCTGGCGGTGACTGCTGGTTGCAGGCGATCGCTCGCGGTCCTCTCCGCCGCCGCGCCCCGCGCCTGCGTGCGCTTTTTACGCACGCAGCGCGCCGGAGTGCAGTGCAATTGCGTGCGGGCGGGAGCGGGGCGGTGCGCCAACGAATTGCAGCACCGAGGAGGGCGCTCGCGTGTGTGAGTGAGTGCGCACGCGTTGTACGCTCGCCTATACCCTCACAACCTTATAGGGCCGAACGTAGATTAAAGCCAAATTCGGCATATTAAAAGCTGAAACCACGTAGCCCTTTGTATGCTAACATTTAACTTTACGCCGTGACATCGGAACCGAATATATTCGTAGTTAGTTCGCGTCGCTAATTATCATAAAAATCGAATTAACATGCACTCCTAACATTCACTTTAGACAAGAGTTAGAGGTTAGTTAAAATAATTTCTTATATCGATAGAACTATTCTATTGAGTATAACTACTCAGTCAACAGTCATGGTCTCTATAATTTTATATTTTTAAGTAATTTTCACCATATATGCGTAACTAGTTACTACGCACGTTAGTAATAATGGTCGAAATAGGTGGATAATAAACATCAAAACATCATCATGAAATTCGCCTTTAACACCCAACATCCGAGCAATATTGACTACAGATGCATATAAATATGGAAGAAAAAGTAGAGACTATGTGTATTCCACATTTCGCCTCAAAATAATCGCCCTAAAAGTTTCCAAAACTACGTGAACAACGCCGCGAATCGGGGTCATTGACATAATGCCTGCGTAGGGAACGCCAAAATAGCGCGAAATGCACTCAAAAATAGAACAGACACTGTGCAATATTTTTTGTTGAATAGACATCCACGCATCTGAGACAGGGAAACATTCCGACAGCATCGTTTGGTAGCGAAGATTGAACGAATAAGAAATAGAACTAAGTTATCTACATTGAATCATTTCACTAACAAAAATATATATATCGACTGTTTATTAAGTCGATATACCTTTTTGTAAGTGAAATGATATAAAGACGTCTTTTACTAGCAGTATACCGGTAATCTTATTCAAATTCATATAAGATTCTTTAGGTTAAATTCTTACGTACCTACGTATTTTGTATTTTAGGTTACCTATAATTAAGTTTCAAATTAAAAAGAAGATTGAGTTTTGAAAATATTATCGAAAATATCATTTGCTATTAATGAAATAACAAATATTATCAAATTGTTGTTAAAGGGTTCGTATTGTTAATCGACTACAGCGTCAATCTTCATCAGATTAATGATGATACGGGACACGCGGATTGTTGTCAGAATTTAATATCTAATCGATTTTATTGAATCAAATACTACGTTAATAGCACAATATTTTTAGCTAATTATAAGATAAAATGATATCCAAAAAAATACACAAACACAAACTTATTAGATTTTAGGTCATTGTTAGTTAATATAGTTAATAAAAAGGATACATGAATTTATTTCAGTTGTATCAGAAAATTCTATAAAAAGCAGGTATTACTAAAGTCATCTTTCTATCTTTCTACTAAACGACAAATATAAAAAGAACATATTTTCTAAAACTAATTACTTTCTATAAAAACTTTACTTGCCACAGCCGGGAACAATTTGGATCAATATTAAATAATCTCGACAAATTTGTATGCAAATTAATTTTCTCACGGGGTAATAGAGTTCTGTATACGTTCCACGGCGTAAACAATGGCAGCAAATGCCAGAACTACCTCACCGCGAATTGAAGAGCTCTTAAACCAATCGTTTGCATATCGATAACAGCCGCACACTGGGAATTGTAGAGCATTTCACTTGTGGGAACAGTAAATCTACTATACTAAATAGTAAGAACTTCTACAATATACTACATCATTGGTATCAAAATATAATTTAAAACTCGTTAATGATTGAAGATAAACCTAAGTACTTGTTTGGATACCGAAACGTAACTGTCTTCACAGTTAATTAAGTGATTATTTGCACTTCTAAACACGACATACGCCAACCGGTCAACCACACGGTCAACCACACGACCGTTAAAATTAGATGATAATTTTGTTATTGTTCCGGAAATACGATGCAGAAATGCAAATGTGCCTTTGTTAATACTCCTAAACAGTTATGACCTTTGATTCGTAATTCGAAATTAGGAACGATTTCGCAGACACAATCGCGACGTCAAAATGAATAATTGTGAGTCCGACGAACTTTGGGAATTTGCTTATTGAATATAATTTAGTTTTCAATTGGTTGACAACGATGCACAAAAGCGCACTATGCTAATACCAGCATAAATAGCGACGCCGCGACCTATCCCACGGCGCGCAGCAAAAACAGCATGCGAAGCGGGGGTTTGGAAAAAAACTAATAAAAAAGCAATAATGCGATCCCGCATGGTGGCTTGTTGAGTTTTGAAATTGACGCGGCTGATGAACCGAAGGGACCGCGGTTCGGCAATGACATTGCTCTTCTTTATAATCTATGCCCTCAGTAGATACCTACTCGTTAAGCCATTCACGCTTTGATCGTTATTCATACGATTCTAAATGACAAACGAAATGTGAACTAAACGAGTAGATATTACTAACAAAATACGTGTATAATCTTCGTCTTATTTGTGTGCTTCAATTAGAACCTTAATACGAAACGAAGACTATAATTAAAGAAATATAATAAGATGTGGCTGAGAATTTCACACTAATTTTAAGTGCAAAAAATATTGAATGGCAAATTTTTATAACATTAGTTCATTCATGATATTTTAAGTGTACGTTATCGATTCCAAACATAGTCGATTGCAATTAATTTAACGATTATTAACAAATTTATTGTATAAAACGAGATAGTGACCGAAAACAAAAATATGCTTAAATGTGCATTATAGTTCTATTCGTATGTATAACGCCATAAACACACAATAGGGTTGTGTATTGTGGTTTAAGTAACTACAAGTCAATTAATACATTGACTTTGCATAATGAGTGAAGGGTTGGTGGGCAGCATAAAGAGATAATTGTGATTTCACGCGAAGCGGCCGCCTCGTCATTTGTCACCAGCATCCTGCCACGCGCCCTGAGTGAATTTATTATTCAATATTATCTGGGGAGCCCTTACCCTTATCTCGTGACTAAGAGACTATTTAACTAAATAGGCAAGCCAAATCCTGTTTGCATAATTGCAATGTATAATTTTATTAGCCGTTGCCTTAAATAATTAAATTTATTCAGTTTAAATAAATATAAGGCACATAATACTTTCTATGAGTAGGCTAATTATGTCTGTTAAACTTATGTACGAAAATATGCTGAAATATTGAAATTCTAAAGATTCGTAATAGTTTTTTTTTTAACAAAAATACATCAGTCGGTGCTCAACGTATTTTTTCTATGAGTTCTAATTCAAGCTGTAATGTGTTCAAGAAGAGCGACGAACTCAAAACTAGGTACGTACTATTATATAGTAGGTATTATTATATAGGTATATTACAATGTCTACTACGATTATACGTAAAACGACAGGGCAATATCTACTTATACATTGATCGTAGATGAATTATTGTGCTAAGGACTAATAAGTAAGAACGTCCCCAAAAACAACTTAATAGGAATGATAACCAATTCGCATTTATCGTACCTACCTTTACTATATTATTTACTAGTTGAGTCCCGCGGCTATACCCGCGTTTAAAAATGTAACTTGACAAAGTTACATATATGTACATAAGTGCACGTAGAGCGCGCGCGGTTTCTTAGGTTTTCATTTTTTATGCGGAACCCTAATTAAAGTTTCTAAAATAGAAGTAGCCTAAGTTACGCCTTGTGATATCAGCTATCCAACAGTGAAAGTCCCGTGAAAATCGTTTCAGTGGTTTCAGAGATTACCTAGAACAAACAGACAGACAGACAAAAATTTTAGTGATTGATGTTTTGTTATCAGTATCGTATATACCTTTATATGTATTTGGTAAAAAGCTGTTATTTTGATATGACAAACAGACACTTCAATTTTATTTATATGTATAGATTTATAGATTTGTCATCAATGATGTCGAATAGAACTTAAATGTTTCAAACCCGTAATTACATTGAAGTCATATTGATTTTATAGTACCACTTTCACCACCTTTAGGAATATTTCTTACTGAAGTTTAACTGTGTTCGCGCTGTTATGTAAAGATATAGGTAGATAGTTTGGCAAACAGACTTAGAGGGTGGCAACGCAATTTAGATCAACTTCAGATATCATTCTTGAGTTATTTTTATTATTAATTGAAGATTAAATTGATTGAATATGTATCTGCTAGAGGCACTTCTATATTATCATACTAATATTATAAAGGCGAATGTTTGAGAGAATGTTTGTGTGCGTGTGTTACATTATCTAACTACGAATGGGATATGACGACAATTTGACACACAGGTAGTTAATACCTGGATTAACATATAAGATACTTTTTACCGTGGTAATTAGTGACCCATGGTATATGATATCGTGGTAAATGGCGGGTAAAAGCTAGGAAAAATATACATATAAATAGTTAACGCTTTCATAGGGATTGTACACTCTTCTTTATGTTGGACTAAAAATGTAAAGAACGGATTATTTATTTTAATGTTTACACACTGGCTGATGTGTAATTTGTATATATTAACATTTAAATTATATTTTTTGTTTAAATAAATAAATAAATTCGTAGCGGGTTTGTATTCGGCGGTTCGGGAGCGCCCGGATGCGAGTCATTGTAGCGAAACTCCCCGAAACCGAGGTGAAACAATACTCTTTCCTGCCATTGTCTAGTATAATGATAATGATATTAGCAATTCATACTTTTATTTTAATTTTCTACCCTATGTGACACTTGCCAAAATGCATGTGCTTGTATAAAATTTGTTACGTGTTAAAATTTGAAAACTCGAAATCTCCCTACTCTGTAGATACTGTTTGAAGAACGGATGATCTTTACATAGTTCAATATATCTGCTTTAACCATACTTAAGATAGAAGGTATGATAATAAAATAATGCTCTCTATCAAGTAATCCTCGGCATCTTTCACACATTTTTTTAAAATCAAAATCGTTTCATTTATTTAGAGATTCGATGCCAATTTTTAACATCCTCAAAGCCTTAAAAAATGGCTTACAAAGTGGTTGTAAGTGTATCTAGTTTTTTTTTCTTTATTTTGTTTATTTATGTATTTCTTGGACCCGTTCTTACCTTAGTTCTTTAAGAAAGGGCATTTCTAATAAGTCTTTTATCTTACTTACTAGAGTATTTTACATTTTACATATCTGACTCACGCGATCTTCATTGCATTAATTATTATTAGAGACTAACGAACATAAAACTTATTCTCATAAATAATAACAAATAAATTTAATAATGATAATATCAACTTGATCGAAAATGGGTCAGGAGGGTACATAAAAACGCCACTAAATTAAAAAGGAGGCGGATCTGCTAAGTATCGCTGTCAAAATAATATCGGCAAGCACCTGTCTTGTAGACAGGGCGGCGCGTAACGAACTTTTTGACCGACGCACGACTCTTCAAAGGTTTTGTTACCGAAATGCATTCGAAATGTATTCTCCATTGAATTTAAACGTAATTTTACCCACTTTGACGCATTGTTCTTAGTTTAGTTGCATAATGAAAACATAACTGATTCGTGGTGAAAAATGTTCATTGTAAGGAGATAGATGTTTCGTTCTGAGTCATGTTGTTATTAGGTTCTTAGCAAATATTTTAGTTTGTATACACTACGGATCTATTCATGGGAAGGGGGAAAGTGCTAAGAGGCCTAAGTCCCCTCCCAATTTAAATGCAAGTACCTTATTTATTTGCAGGGAAAAATGCAAGAATGTAAGTCAATTTCTAACAAAACAAAATTTCAGAAATAGGGAACCTCAGCAGCAAAATAAGTAAATAGGTAACGAAATAAATACCCACGATTCCACGTTTACCTAATATTCGCTTCCCGCGGCCATGTTGTCTTCGCTCGAAACTCAAATAAAACAACCGCGCGCTTTCTACTTTTTTGCTTTTTTATTCAGGATCATTTTTCTTGCCAGCCAGTCCAGCGGATTACCACGAAACCTTATTGTAAAATGAGCTTTCTGCTCTAGAATATAAAGTTGTGTTAACGGTTGCAGGTATTCGTAAAGTGGACGTCCTTGGACGGACCCGATCTGCTAGTGAGAGATCGTCCCATCGTTGGTCGATGCACTGACATCTACGTTGGTTTAAAAATGCATTGGAAAGTAGAAAATGTAATCAAATTCATGAGTCGAGACCTGTCGCTATAATTAGGTTCGGTATAAAAGGCGCATTGCAACATGTTTATGGATACCTAGTTAAAGAAATTGGTATGGAAAGTAATGTCAGTATATTTATATATATAGCTATTTTTAATGATAGCTTTAGAGAGTGTAATAGTGAAAAAGTAGGTTTGTTGTTTGTCTTTCATAGGAGAGTGTTATTTACATCTAAAAAGTTGTTATTGTCAATATAATAATATTTTTGTAGCATCTTATAACGAACTACAGATTCTAAATTTCTTAAAAAAACTCTTTATATCAGTACAATTATACTTATTTATTTACTTATATCTCAATAAGTAAATGAATCCTGACCTTCTACTATAAATCTTGCCTTTACTTACTAATCTTTTTTAAATTATAAATATCATTTCTTCCGCTTTAGTATCCCCTACTGTACCTACCTACTTCCGAATCAGAATCTAAAATATAAATATATTTACCTGTATTATACAAGAAACACAATAGTAAATTTTCAACTGTTTTAGCCTTGTGTAACTGCTCAGTGGTTTACCCGCACCTTCCACTAATGAGACAGAACGTAAAACTCGCCTAATTTACGACATGTGTCGCTAAATGTTAAAACAGCTTCTTTCGTAATACTAAAGAAAATTCCATACATATATAAATACATCTCGAAATCATACAAACTTTCCAACTTAATAAACACCAACTAGTCTTGAGAAACAATAAACTGAGAAACTATAATTTTAGCATGAAAATGAACTACAGATGCAGATTCTTGAAGAAAGTAACTGAAACAGTTATGGATGCCATTAAGATGAATACATATCACCATTCATTTATAGAAACTATAGGCTTGACCTTATACTTTGATTTTTAATATCAAATTTCTTTAAAATAACGTAGTTTTTTTTTTTACGTACAGGTTCACGCATTTTTTCCTAAACATCTAATTATAATAATATATATAATTTCATTAAAATCAATTTGACTGTGTAATACGATGGAGGTATACCTGTTTAAATGACGAGTTTTCGGCGTACTGTAGAATAAATAATTAAGCATCAATCCCTTCCTGCTAAGTGTCTCAAAATAATTAAATAAAACTAGCTGCAACAATATTATTGCACAGCCCACGCGGACCAAATAATTGAAGGCCGATGCGTTTTTTACTACAAAATCGATAAAGTATCATGGACGTTTGTTATTTCCGTCCGCATAATGCCGCTGTCGGTGCGAATAGATGGCACCGTGATAGCCATAATTACAGGTATCATTTCCAGTCACCTCGTATTCCATGTCACTATAAAACACGTGGGCAATTAAAAAGTATAAAGCTGTACGCGAATGGCAATACTTGGGCGACGTAATATAAATACAAAAGGTTTAATAGCCTTTAGAGGAGTTTTTGTAAAAATATTTAGTTTATAAGTAATATTTATTTAATACATGATATAGATGAATATATAAGTATTTACAGAGATGATTACGATAATAAATTTTTATCTTCCATCGTTATATTATAACCCTATATGGTTGAAGAAGGTACATGGTTGTTTGGTAGTCGAACGCACACAGCTACCAATGATTTTCTCTACCAAAAAATCAAACGCTAAGAACTCTACCAAAATAATTTCATATTGTAGTACGATAGTGCATTGTTGTTTTTTTTACGACTTATAGATTTTTATACAACTTTATATATTTCTAAAAATAATAAGTAACTAGGTACTAGCGATGCTGTGATAACTTATCATCCGACAAACCACAGTACGAAATTCCGCATGATTGTTTCAACACACGTAACAATTTATTTAGAGATATTAAGGGTAGCAAAGGAATTAACCATATTCCAATTAAGTATATTAAAGCAAATTCCATAAGATTTTTTAAATAAGTATTAGTTAGGAATAATCTCCTAAAGGTAACTAATAAATAAACAACAATAAAATTCCAATAATACTCGTAATCCAACATATGCTACGTATAAAATATGATAAGTTTACAAGTGTTATTCGCAAGCACCCCTAATATTGACATGGGGTTGTGGCCAAATTGTATTTTTATTATAATAGCGTCGTTTTGTCAAGAGCCCGTCTGCTAGGGTAAACATTATGGGGTAAATTTCACTACAAATAGACTTCATACAATCTAACCTGTAATTATTCGTGAATCATATTACTGCATTACTTGTAGGTACACTTGCTTTATAGTTTTCAAAAAACAAGTACTCCGGCAAGATATTATTGAACTTTAAAGAAATAGATTTTAACGCATTTTTTTTAAATTTGCTACATTATATTACTGCAATTTTTCCCTACATTTAAGTTATCCCAGTTTCGTATTCGCGTAATAGTAAATCTAAGTAGGTTTTAAAGTAAATAGCTGCTGCCCAAGCTATTGGTTAAGTATTATTATTTATGGAATTAAATTAACAAAAAAGCAGATGAAGTATTATACTCATTATTGTAATACCTGTATCCTCAGTGACATGTACGTATAAACATAGAAAAAACGTTGATTCGAAAGATAAACCTAAGCTCTACATCAATTTCGGCGTCTGTGTGATTGATGTTCGAACTCGGGACTTTCTGCATTCTGCAACTAACAGTCTGATACTGTGTTAGTCACCGATCCGCCACGCAAATCATCATTAATAAACATTTTCTTAATGTATATAAGATAAATAATTCCACTACTTCATTATGAAATAACAAAAATATACAGACAGATTTAAAAAAAAAACACATCCACTTTGCCCTAAATTTCACTTTAGCGTAACATTATACTGACAGTTTTATTACACCTATAATAGCAAAAAAACAAGCGAATATGTTTTCCTGTCCATACCCAATTCAACCCGCTTCAAAAGGCTTAGTATAAACCCCTTTTTCACATTTCTGTATCAAAAAGGACTGCCCATAGCCACAATATTATTGCCAAATATGACTTGATCCTATCCGTATAAGAATGGTTTTTGTAATATGAGTTTTGGGTAAAAAATATTTATAAGTTTGTTTACTATTGCATAGTAGTAGGTGATGGATAATTGAGCGATGCTTTGAAATACACATGTTTTAATATGTAGTAAGATATAATTTAAGTATAAGGCGATGTGATAAAATAATTTTTAAAAAAATCTAACTAAATTATTTATTCCTAATTGACCTCTGAGGAATTAAAACAGTTGATTTTTGGAATTTTTTACTATAATTATAAGTTTAGCAAAATTTCGCTACACTTAGTCCGAGAGACCAAGGTTTTGTATATTCAGTAAAACAAACAGATTGAAGTAGTTATATATATATCTTATACTTACGGAAAGAAGGATGGATGAATTCTATTTACATACGTGAAATTTAGACTCGTAGTTGTACAGAAGCGAATATTCATACTCATTCAATCTTAATTAGATTGAGATCCTTGTTAGCGGAAAGTACATTCGTGACAATGCAGACGATTGTTTGCAACTTATACATAATTTACAAAACAGCTTATTTTCTTTATTGTATGGAAGTAGGAAAGCATGTAGCCCATCTGATGGTAAGTGGCTACTGTCGCCCATGGACATGGTAATCAACCTTAGCTAAGATCAAAGGGTCACCTAAGGTTAGCCACAGATGCGTTGCTACCCCCGCAGACTAAGATAGAATGTCTCGAAAAAGTATATCTCCCTTACCACATCCTTCAGACTAGAACACTACAGCGCATAACACTGCTCTTATTAGGCAGAAATATGTGTGGCGGTGGTGCTTCCGGAGTCGAACCACAAAGAGTTCTACCACCTTGATTTTAGCATCACTACTGCCTAGTAGTAATATGCCTATATTAACACTATATTTTGAAGGCGTAGAACCTTTCATGTTACTCGTCATGTTAATCCAGAGTCTCCACCGCCAATACTTTTTCACTCTAACAGCAGTATAATTTGTTTCTGTGTTATGGTTTGAAAGGCATGATAAGGGAAAAACATTTATACGAGGAAGTTCATCTAAGTTCTCGTCGGATCGCATCTGTGCCAAATCACGAGAAGGAATACCATCCAATTTTATCTGGAGATGATTACAAATGTTCATAAATTCTAGTGATTGCCATCAAAAAGACTGCCTACTTTATGCTAATCCTATATAATAAAAACACATTATTTTTAAATTATTCCTATATTCTTTCGAGTTCGTATCGTTCATCAAAGTAGCGTTATAGACTGTGCATTTTTGGTTGTTTTCGTTCCCAATATTGCAATTTGTCATTTCGTTATCGCGTTTTATCGCAATGCATTAGGTTCTCGGTACCGATAGCATTATCTATAGCTTGTATTCACCGCCATATCGCCAAGTCCCTCCAACCACGTATTGCTAAATTTTGATATTATATTGGAAACGTATGTGGTGCACTTATGCAGAATATAAACACAAACATAATATATAATCTTTTAAGTCACAGATTTTTATATAGATGTAATTTATTTTTAAAGCATTTAATTTAATTGTTTCTCATTATTATTAATATATTTGCAATAATGAAATTCAAGGCAAACTATTAATGTGAATTATTAAAAAAAATCTTGAATTACGTATATCTGCTTGAAAATGTTGATATTATATTCCAATTTGTATTCAAACCTAAAAGCGATATATACAAATCATACCAATATAAATGTAATAAGTAATAATATGTCAACATTTCAGTTCTCTTGTACACCAATTGCGTTCTAATAAATTTTTCATAATTTCATAAATGCGTAACGCATTTATTTCCCAATAAAGATCACGTATTGTGATTTATAAACATAAGTAACTAGTTTGCGAAAGTAATCGTCTACTATGCAACAATGTTGGAAACGTGCGATGCGACGGAGTGCGTATCGCGCGAAATGCAATGCGCACGCACGATGCGTACGCGCAGATAGAGTGCGTTCGTCTGATAACACAGCTTAAGGCGATAACACACTGTCCACGTTGATATTGCACATAAATTAAATGTGTTTGCCTTTCATATGAGGCGACCATCTCAGTCGTCGGGAGTAGTAACGTCTCAGTGATTGACTTCAGATAAAACCCCTGTTCTATATAAAATTGCTTACAGATGTCCATGGGTGGCAGTAACCACTCATGAAGTGAACATGCCCTTTTGAAACTTCAAGTAAAAAGAAAATCGCGTCTATTCACCACTATTTCCATTCATTTACGAATCGATAACGCCCATAATACAACTTGCCAAATGTACCAGGCGCAAGACAACATTATATATTCCATTGTATAGTATCTCACGCACACATGACAGTGACAAGGTCAATGATCTGTTTAGCGAGATATTTCGCATAGAAAAACTACATCACCAGACATGAATGAGAGGGTATCCCCGACCTACAAAGAATTGCATGGTCGTCTAAATAGTGCAACGACCACTTTCATTGTGCAGTCGGCGTAATGACAACAATGAGGAGAGCTGTAGCACGGGCACGTGCGCACGAAAAAAACTGCTTTGTATTCCGAGAGACTGCGATGTTACGAAAAATTCGCACATTTGTACTAGGAGAACACGAGATACGAGGAGGTCGACTTATTTACGTCGGCAAAAACTCCGCCGTTCGTAAACTGGTTTTGGCTTATTTTTATCGCGATTTAACTTCCTGGTTTTATGTAGGCAAGTTAACAATGTTTGTTGATATGTAATACATTGCCATATTTATGGTTGATTATGATATATCTGATAATTAAAAGAATTCAATATCAGACTATTGTAATTATCAGATACATGGCGTAATGTTATTTTAATATAATAACTAAATATGTATTAGAAATACGGTAATTTTACGACTGGTTATAACAATATTATAATATACCATAATATATTATTAAAAAGATCCAACCGTAAACGAAAAATAAAAAAATAGAAAAATAAAAAATCTAAAAAATATCAAGTACGTAAATCTGTACGTTCCTTTATCAGTGTTGGAAACAAAATTGCTCTATCATGATAAAACATTATTCAATAATATTTGGTAACATAATTATAATAATTTTAATCCTATAAAAGAGCTAACAATACTATGGCTCAATTTTAAAATATTTAGGTACTTCCATAGTCAAAATCAAAAATATATTTATTAGGTTAAGAATTAAGAACATGCAAAGTTATGCACCTAGTCATGTAGAGTCAATAAGTTACTTGACAGTTAAGATAAAGTTTAAAGATTTTTGTATTAAGTATCATTTTTTTAAGTATAATAAAGTAGAGAAGGCATATTTTAGCTCGTATTTACTTTAATATTCGGTAATTTATTTTATAATACATATAGCAAAGCTTTAAAAATCTGATACAGGGGATCTCCTTTCTGCGACTTATATTACCGAATCAAATAAGGACCTATTCTTCTAAAATTAATCAAAAATGTTATTTCTGAAGCCTGATGGATTGCCTCTAAAACGTGAATCTATATTGCCACGTTCTTCAAATGAGAAAATGGCTGCTTTACACAGCTGCTAGGCATACGAACATCAAACAGTTCCATGACCTTCGTGTCGCAGCAATTGTCGTACTGAAGGGTACGGTAAACAGACAGATCCACCTTCTAGTACTTAAACATGTTAACTTAGCCATTAAGTCAATCAATCTAAAGCATATTTTAAATGCAGTTTCAGATAAGTTATAGCCATAGTCACGTCCATAGTCAGACGCAAATACAACATACAAGAATGTAACTCTTAACGACGACGACAGAAAAAAACGAATATCTTCATAGATATATATTATGATCATACATAATATAAATCTATAAAATTTATTGTATAGCTACCGGCTTATATTGAATGTTTGAATGTGTTTATATACACAGCACTGTTATCGTATCTACAACGCTATGTATGATAAACGAATGAGTCATTTTGGCAACGCTGAGAGAGGCGTGGCCAATTCGCGATATATAGTTTACGTTTCGCGAACTCCTCAAGACTCGAGGTTCTGTGCGCCTGGTTAAATACCTACTGGTTTGTTGTTATATGATGTGTTATCACACTGATAGGTTAAAAATACGGAAGGAATTATTAGCTATTTGTTTATTTACGTATTTGCGTAGTTGAGTTGGCCTCAATATCAGGAAATATTTGTAGTTCCGTTGAAGCTTAGTTGATATTTTTTGCCTCATTGTCGGGCATGAGTCTTCCTCAACATAATTCATAACGCTGCGCTAATGTGCCTTACTTATAAAAAAATTAAACATTTAATTTACGCTCGTTTATTGTACGTATTTTTAATAGATTATCTTTGCTTAATGTTCTAATACTATAAAAGCGAATATTTTTAAGAATGTTTGCTCTTTCACGCGTCAACTACTAATCAGATTTGGATGAAATTTTGTACTCAAATACTTTATAGCCTGGATTGACACAAAGGAATTGAAAACGCAGCCCAAGCAACAGAAGCCACGGAAGTATGCTAGAAATTAATATTATATTTTCAAGATATACAATGCTTATGCTTATTTTTTACCATAATTGCTTTATGCCATCCTTTAAGAAACAATAACGTTATGTCCAACGTTAAAAAAATGGTGTACATAAAATAGAAGCCTCCAGTACGTAGGTACCTATCTAGGTTCCTTTTATTCACAACATTCGTGTATTTTAAATTTTATATTATTATTTTACTTAACTTTTATAAGTTTATTAAAGTTTAAATTTTAACTTCGTTTTTACAACCATTGTATAAAGGTTCTATATATTAATTAGCTAATTGATGCGAATAAATGTAACCAGTCACAATTTAGTTAAAAATTCGCATTTAGATCTATACTAATATATAAAGCTGAAGAGTTTGTTTGTTTGTTTGTTT
>MOOZ01000143.1:96373-108143 GCA_002930495.1 Cecropterus lyciades | reverse complement strand
ATTAAATAGGATATCATTTAAATATTCAATTATTTCGCAAAAAAAAAAACGGTAAACTCTTGACTCTGTTGTTATTTAGAAAAAAAAAAATTTGAACATGAGAGCCTAAAAATGATATAACAACCATTTTCACTAGAATTGTATCTACACATTTTTTTTATATTCTTTAGCCTAAAGATCCGTACAATACTTTTTTCTAACTTCAGGTCCAACGAATAATGATAAGCTAAAGGTATTATATAATTTTCCGAAAGCAGACTGCACCTGAGTAATATGGGTAAAGTACTGCACCTATTGGGACCATTTGTTTCTGCTAGGTGTATCTATTCTTCAACAACTATGATAAGAATGTCGTCAATAAAACCAGTACGAGGGTAATGGATGAAGGTTGATAATGATTTTCGTCTTATTCGTTTTTCCTAGGATCCGACTGTTATACACTATGAAGTACTGTACCAATCCTCTACAATTATGCCGAAGTCGTTTATCGAATTCACCAAATCCGCCACATCTACAAGAATACGGATTTACAACATAATATGGATTATAATATAACATACAGATATTATTACTAACGGAATAAAAACACGAATTACTAATCACGAAAATTACTAATTCCACACTCTTTCCACACTCATAGCCCCACAGTAGGACTTTCTCCTGTGTGCCATGGCCACACAAAGACGAATACACAAACACCCAGACCCAGAACAGAAACGTAAACTCATCATTCAGATGTCTGTCTGGCCGGGGATCGAACCCGGGACCCACTGCGTGTCAGACCGGTATGGTGACCGCTCAGCCACGCGGGTCGTAATTACTAATTAAAAGCTATTATTAAATCGATAATTTACAAAATAATCGAGAGAACCGTAGGAATATGAATGTAAGAGATAATATATTAATACACCTTTATGACAACGATTTTATCCATCTATTTACTGTAAAAGTTTTAGGTATTATAATTATTAATATTTTTTACTCTTAAACGATATTTTTTACGCTTTATCACTCGTTAAGCAAGCATATTTTACTTAAGATGTTCAGTGTTTTTTGCGAACGATAACGGTAGAGAGATTATGCGATCTGTATAACTGTCATCACTTCCCTGATCTTATTGAAAATTGTGGGAACAAATTATCGCAAACACAATTTATTGGTACAAAAAACATTGCACAATGCACCGCGATAAGTGTATGTATGGCAAAAAGTGTACGAATAATAAAAAAATTAATACTCCCACGCTACGAAAGGGTTGAGTATGCACCTGACCTATATTGCACTTGCGTAAAAAGTGTTTTCACGTTATTTTTTGCCCTCTATTTCCCTTATAACAGATATTATTCTGTAGGTAAGGAATACAAAAGAGTTTGTAGGGTTTATTCACTTACTGCACATTCTGAGACTTCTCGGGACTGTGTCTTCGGCAACATATAATTATAACATTATGTTAAATGGTGAAGTTTACGATTTTCCTCGTATTTGTAGTTACTGCGAGGTATCCATCAAACTGTTCCATTGAGGACTCCAGTTGAAAATTTGAAATTTTCCACAGGTTTCCTGTTGGATCGAAATATTAACGATTCACTATATTCCTTTAAAGTACAACGATTATGACTACTAATATTAATCTTACTAATTATAAATGCGAAAATTTGTAAGAATGTAAGTTTGTTACTCTTTCACGCAAAAACGACTTGGGTGATTTCGCTAAAATTTGGCGCACTGATAGTTTATGACCTGGATTAAAACAACAAATAGGTACATACATACACATACTCAATACCGTGGTAAACGTAGCCGAAGTGGGCGGACTTGTGAAAATAATTTAGTACTGTTAATATTATAGTTTATGATATCGTATACACTTATACAGTAATAAATTGGTGTTGCCATGGTCACCGTAGTTGCGTAAGCGCAGTTCCCCGCACAATGCGCGTTGTCGCTCGCAGGTAGCACCTAAAGGGTTATCCGCTTATGCAAAAAACTACTATCCGCTTAACACGAGCACAAAACACGATTTAGCTTTTATGCTACACAATTATGTTAAGAATTTTTATTTCATCCGAAGCGTGTGTTGATTAACATTTTATATTGTGTAGTAAAATAACTTTTAAAAACGAGTTTTATTTAAATAAAATGTATGACAATCAAATCGAACATTTACTGCGGAAAATACTATTTCTAACCAAAAATATTCTCAGCTGAGTACAACCTACAAGTCCCATTATATTATAACATAGCATACTGTATTGCACTGTCTAGTCATATTTATGACGAAAACCTAATTACCTTTAGCGGATAAAACTACATTTGGATCACTAGTCCGACCACCCTTTTAATAAAAGGAGTTCACTTTTATTTAGGCAAAGAAGTCCTTTCTCAAAAAAGATTTAACAGATAAAGGGTTCGTGTGACGTGCGTGTTCGTGTTTTGGTTAGCGCGTCAACGGCAGGGCAACGTGAATTTGCGGCCTTTAACGGAACGAGCTCATTAAGAATTCATAGCCGACGACGCGAGCCGAGGAGGGTGAAAAGGCCGACAGGCGATGTGTTGCAAAATGAATAAATAGTGGCGAGAAATAGGGGCAGTTCGCTAGGTAACGACCGCCGCGCCTTAATAATGCAATCCACTCTACCTTCCCGCCAATAGATCCGCTTTTCGAAGTATTCCAAATGATAGGTGAGGTCTGATTACGCTGGTTTTAGGTTCGATGACGCGAAACATAGCATTGGTAATGAGTTTGCTCGTCGACACGATAATGCCACGGCAAACAGTTGCAATCGACAGATCGCAACCGCCCCTCGACCGATCGACTTTAATTAAATAATGGTTTCAAGTTAGAGACGATAATAGCCTTAGTACCTAGAAAACCCTTCTCTATGCAACATTCGCTAAGTTTCACTCTATCATGTTATTGATTATGCTATTCGCTATCATGTTATTGATTATGTATATGAAAAAGATTTTCAAAGTAACCAGAAATGCGATGCTTGATTCCTCAACGCCATATGGGTAAAAAACTGCATTAGACTGATCTGTCTGCGCAAATGCATAAAAAACTCACTGGGCGAGCAACATGTGCAGACGCAGGTGCCCTCCGTTCCCACACAACCCTTTCAGCGAGAGAACTTGAGATCCACCGCCCCCTCAACCCCGCTAAAACGTATAAAAACCGAGCAAGATATACAAATGACCCTTACTCGAAAATCAACCCTATCATTTTATATACTACAACTTTTTTATTTTAACAAATGTTGAACTTATAAGACCTTTTACATCACATGATGTCATTAGTTCCAAATTCTACCTGTTTCGATTATATTTATAGACGGCATCGTGTCATTAGATTTATTATGGATATAATAATGCAATCGTATATAATTTTTTGCTGTTTATTTCGTAGACGCGTTTCCTTAAAATTAACATTGTATTGATAGTTATGTAGTACATATCATCTAGATCTCATTCATCAGCTTTAAGAGCTACACTGCTGGACACAGGGCTTCCGTGATGGGGTTTTTTCCGATAGTCATTGCACCTGGCATGCCTGTTGCTGACCACTGTAGTTGTTGATGTTTAACAGGAAGGCGCTGCTGCCCATCTTCTGGATTTTGTATCTTACTCGCCTCTTACGACAACCACGGGAAGACATCCGACATCACGCGGCAACAATATATATCACTCATTCACGTATAGGAAAGAACAGATCAATGGGAGTCAGCAGGTAATGGGAGTCACTTACATGTACACGAAACTGTCCACGTAAGCATCGTGTAAGCCACCTTCCTGCATCCGCTGTGTACCTCCTGGTATTGCGTTAAATGGTTCGCGTCCGTGCTTCGGATAACGATAGAGAACATTTTTGTTTTCGCGCTTCGCTGATGCAACTTTTCATGAAAGTAAAATCTTAATATATATAAATTACATGTCACGTTGTTTGTCCGCGATAAAATCCTGAACTACTGAACCGATTTCGATCAACTTTGCACACCGTGTGCAGTTTGGTCCAACTTGAAAGATAGGGTTATTAATATATATAAATTACGTGTCACATCGTTTGTTCGCGGTAAACTGCTAAATTACTGAATCGATTTGAATGAAATTTGCACACCGTGTGCAATTTAATCCAACTTGAAAGATAGGATCCTTTGTATCTATACAAATTACGTGTCACGTTGTTTGTCCGCTATTGACTCATAAACTACTCAACCAATTTCAATCAAATTTACACATCGTGTGCAGTTTGATCCAACTCGAAAGATAGGATAGTTTATATCTTATTTAAATTACGCGTCCCGTTGTTTGTCCGCTATGGATTCTTAAACTACTGAAACGATTTCAATCAAACTTGCACATCGTGTGCAGCTAAATCCAATTGAAAGATAAAATAGCTTATATTAATCTTAACATATATTAACTACGTGTCACGTTGTTAGTCCGCTTTGGACTCCTAAACTAATACGTATATAGGTATATATTACAGGTCTATCCCTGTAGTTCCGGGACCAGAATAGGGCTACGGTATCCCCTGCATGGCGTAAAAGGCGACTAAAAGAGGGCATCCGGTGTTGCGGGCGGCAAGAGAGGGAGTTCAAGGCGTCCAGCCAAGCAACCTCGGGAAGGACGGCGGCATGTGTGGTCGCATGCCGTCCGCTCACAGGGAAGAGCCCGTAACGGGGCAGCGCGCTCGGAGGACTCCGGTTATATTCCGTTTGAGATTCCGGACTCATCCACGCAGCGCTGAGGACGGCCATCGGGGGGGTTTTAGTGCAGTAAAAATCCCACATAACCCGGCGTTGCTTCCACGGCGTCGGGTACCTTTTGAAGATTTCCCCCTTTTTATAAAAAAAAGGTATATAGTATAGGTATGTAACCGCGACTATATCGTAATCTGTTGGCTGGTATTTCTGTAAGATGCTTTTAGGGTTCCGTAACCAAAGGGTAAAAACGGGACCCTTTTACTAAGCTTCTGTAATCCGTCGGTTCGTCTGTCCGTCTGTCTGTCACCAAGCTGTATCTCATGACCCGTGATTGGCAGACAGTTGAAATTTTCACAGATGATGTATTTCAGTTGCCGCTATAACAACATATACTAATAGCAGAATAAAATAAATATTTAAGGGGGCTACCATACAACAAATATGATTTTTTTGCTCGATAACAATAACGGCAACAGGTAGACGCTTGAAATTTTCACAGAATATTTAGTTCTATATTCATTTTGAATATAAACAATGAAATCAATAAAATTAAATAAATATTTAGGGGGGTTTCCACACAACAAACGTGACTTTTTTGCCGTTTTTTATGGTTAATGGTATGGAAACAGGGGAGGCATTGCTTTAAAAAAGTTTGTGTGTTTTTCCCCATAATATACCTGATATTATATGTTAGTTTGCAACCCGAGAGGTTGGATATGCAAAAAACCTTTACATTTTGCTGCCAGATCATAACACTACGTCAAATATACAAAGAAGAATCGAACATCATAATCATTTTAATTAATAATCATTTTAATTTAATTACTTTAAAGGTAACAAACAAAAGTAATCATACTAAGATTTTACATAATCAAGCGTACATGTTTTGCCAAATTGGCATGCAAATAGCTACAAATGTACATTATATATGTACAGAAGTAAAAATATAACCCTCCTTTTGGCAGTTGGGTAATCAACCCTAACAAGTAGTACTAAGAACCACACCAAAAATTTGTTTAATGCCCAACGAAGTGGGCACAGGTCTGCTAGTAAACGATAAGTGAAGCGACGAGTACTTTAAGTATCAGATGTTAGTACGATGTATGCCAGGATGCTGTGGAAGACGAAGTAGAACCCACCTTTCCTTCCCACAGCTGGATACGGATTTCTCAGAGTCATAGTTCACTACGCTAGCCAAGTCGACAGGTTTACTACGTAGTACCTAATTTCAAATATTTTCAAGATCTGTGCCTATATATTTCCATGTTTCGTAGGTGAAGCTAAAACCTAGATTTTTTTAAATATGAAAAATATAGAAAAATAGGCATATTCCTGTTTAGATTTGCAGAGGTTGCATTTCACCTTAACAAATTATAGACTTATCAAGTATTACCATTGGATAGTTCTACCACTTATAGTTTTCTTTAGTTGATGGGTAATGTACCTCTCATATAAAGAATATTTTCATTTTAAACAAGTTAATTTTTTGCAGGGCGAGAATATAAATACCTTTTACATAAATTCCTTTTAGATTAACTGCAAAATGTGCATATTTATCGTCAGTTTACGAAAAACTTATAGTCTGAAGCCTTTAATGTTTCATGTAATTTAAAGTACCTTACATCTTTATATCAAATTTTAATATAAAATCGAATGCACATGGTCACTAATGATCGACATCCCGAAGTTGGATTTTAGCAAGCTTCTAAAGTTTGTAGCATCTCAATTCCCAGACATTAATTCACGTTTCGTACAAAAAAGACGTGACTTCCCGTTATCATTTGGTCTTTTTATAAATGGGCCGTGTTTTGTAGCAATTTAAAGCAAAGGGTCACCGGCTGTTGCGGCCCGTAGCTCTCTGCAATAAATCGCAACCCTACAAAATGTTTCCGCCCGTTCTAGAGGCCCGCCATTATTTCGTAGATTTGTTAATTCTTAATTAACATAAAAAACATATTATAATCACATAACACGCAACGTTTCCCAGATACTTTCTGGTATATCTTAAACTTAATTATATTAGTTTTAAATCATATTAGACTGTGATATTTGCTAAAGATTTTGGGAAACTTAGGGCATGTTTCCGCTACGCTGTTTAGTTTTTCAATAATCTAGAGTTTTATAATTTAATGATATGATTAATATAACTTCGTTCAACTTGATTTTTGCAACTACATTGATTAACACAGGTTCTAAAAAAACCTTGTATTTCCAAGATTACATGTACTCTATGCCTTAGGCGATTTAATGAACCGTAATACTGTAATATCATAAATTTGGCATGGATATGAATAATTATACATGAGACAGTAAATAAAAAACTTGCCAAGTGCGAGTCGGACGCACAGGCGAAGGGTTCCCTAACATTATCAGTAACTACCAACATAAGTTTGTTTTTCATAGTTTTGTATGAATTACAAAGTTATGTTATTCGGTTTTTAAAAAAGTGCTTTATTTCAAAAATTATTTACCGTATCTTGTTCGAACCAATTTCCGTTGAAATTGGGGTGACTCAAATTTTCATTGGGAGACACACATTTTACCGCTTTGAAAAGGCTTATCTCTCAAACAATCGACTTAGAGAAAAAAATGTTTTTAAAACCTCAATGTCATTTTTGAAGACTACTATAGACACGTGTAGGTAAGTAGACGTGTGTAGATTTTTTTTTTGGGTTTCAGTTCCATGTATGGGGAGCCCCCCTAAATTAAATATATTTTTTATTTTTGTATATAATTTGGAAAACGGTTTAGAGAATACACTTACCTACCAAGTTTCAACTCTGTAGTCTTAACGGTTTCCGAATAAAATGACCATGACATATGGACAGACAGACAGACATGACGAATCTATAAGGGTTCAGATTTTTGCCATTTGGCTACGGAACCCTAAAACCACATTTCAATACAATTTCTTAGCTATACGTGTTGTCCAACTTGTCCCCAAGACACTTTTAACCGCCCTGTAAAAGTTTAACGGCTGCGATAACACCCAAGACATTATATGACGATAAAATCAAGATATATTATGCAGCTAAAATACGATAGACGAAAAAACAACTGCATTTAGCCAGGAGTTCCCTAACGTAATTCGCCTTGTATTAATAGGTGGTACGTGGCCGCCATTGGCCGATGCACACAAGCTGCAGTTGCAGATCATGACCGATACACATTAAGTATACGTTTTTTACATCTGCCCACTCGCCATTGGCTACTAGTCGGTTAAAAAACTAGTTTGCATTTAATGTTTTTGTTACTGAGTAGCAAATTGCTGCGCTCTATCTACAGTTAAGAGGTTTTTTGATATTACAGAAGAGGCACTAGTCCACCTGGTGGCTACTGCTTTCATCCTTGGATAAGATTAAAGTCCTATCTCGATCCGCCGCAGCGCTTAACACTACTGTTATAGAACATGTATATGTATATGTGACTAGCTAAGTATGGTATCCATTTTTCACATTATGTCAACAACTAACGGATCTCCTGATAACCAATTCGTGTTAAGTGGTCACTGCCACCTATAGAAATGAACTCTATATAAATAACGCATTAAACAAATGTGCATCCGTATCGATACACTATTTAGACTAGAACAAAGTAATGTTTGCACTACATACATTATATATCAGCACTGAACTACCACACAAAATAAATTATAATACACGCTTTCTACACTGGTGCCATGGACACACAAAGACGAATACACAAATACCCAGACCCAGAACAGAAACCTTAACTCCTCATTCAGATTCCTGTCTGGCCGGGGATGAATAAATAAGCTGTATTATTTAGGAAACACTATTTTGACTAAGTATTCATTTCCAATTGCGAGTTACGTCTAACAAGCGTCCTTTTAGACTGAAATCAATCTTAACATAAATGTTCTGTTTGTTTCAAATACCAATAATGAATGAATAAGTCTCGTAATGAATAGTCAGGAGATATTCAAATATTTGAAAATCTGATATGCACAGTAAAGTGTTTCCGTAACTGATATTTCTCATTGAAGCAGTGTTTATCGTGTGGTAAAAAATATTGTCCGAGGGTGGCCGGTGGCTACGGAAAGGGTTGGTTATCTCAGCCCCACAGCATGAAGAAGAGAGGCAAATAAGCAGATGGTCATGGTTTTAATTACATAATCAACAGCAGTCGTATTCAAATGATTGAGTTTGTAGAAGGGCTTTTAAAATGCAAATGTTTCTTCATCATTTCACATCTAGCAACTTACTGTAACGTAGGAGGGCTTTCAAAATTAGTACCTTTATGAACCCTTCCTATATTTCATTACATATATCATCCAGCGCTTTATAATATTGTTTTATAAAATCGATTTGAACTATATTATTTTATTTTATCATGTATATCGGCGCCATAGGTTCATGGCTTTCTCTCAATGAGTTCTTAGAAATTATCTTCATATCATTTGGCATTTATTTATATTTTTAACAAAAATATTTAAATTTTTTAGTCAGAATACTTTGATAAGACAAGAAATCATAGGATTTTTTTCCCTGAAAATATCCCAGTCCAATGCCGAAATCCTGCACACACATAGAAAATTCCGTATACCTACGGTCACTGCTAGCAGTTATTCCGCGTAGCTATTGTAGCTAATAATTCCTGAATGCCAATTCAATTATCTGTAACTATAGCAACTATAGTTGCATAAAATGGTAACAACAAAATAACATAGACGGAAAAGGAAAGTAAAAATGTAAGAAACAAGTACAGGTCTCATTTCTATGAAGTCACTAGATCACTGGGCGATGATAATTGTTTGGCTCTGACTGGTATATAATTGGGTAAACCATTGTGTTACTTTATTCCAACACGGCTTGCCATTCGATATCTTATAAAAATAAAGTACATGGCCGGGTTATTAAGACAGTCCGTTTAGAAGCACCAATGATAATTTTCAATGTATAAGTTCGAATGAGACGTGTCGCTTGTAAATCCAATGATAGTGAAGGCAAAGATCACGATGCGTTATGTATGTACCTAACGGTGCATTAGGGACTGAGTCACAGGGAACTGACCTAGCCTGCTGTGGAGTGCATTGACGCCGCCTCCGACGCATTTATCACTGGTATGCTCTTGAGATAATGCATAGAACATGCTCTTACTTATGAATAACGCATCTGTTTTCATGTCTCACAATTCTGAATTATTTTAAGTTCAAAAACACTGAATCTCTTATTAGCCAGGCGATCAGTCAGATCTTATTCATGCAATTAATTTTATAGATTGTGTGGCTATCGGAGCAGTGTTTTGTATCATAAATATAAAACTGTTTGAATAAGTATGTAGCTTTGTTAAGTATTATGTACAAGGCTCTGCCAATATATATTTTTTATTAAATAATACGTAATTAAGTATTTAATACGTAAATACACAAATATATACAATAAAGTACCTATGTGATTGTGATATAACTTGATTTTTCCCTGGATACATATAAAACAAAATGTATGTTTAGCTCAGGCAGGAACTTTGCAGCGGCACAACAGCAGGATATGTCATGATAGTACATCCCTTCTTTTTTGGACTCCAGAGGCACAATCTTTCCACTAATTCCTCTTTATAATAGCAGTGTTAAGAACTGCTGTATTCTAGTTTGAAAGTTATCGTAAGGCACACAAAGTGTTTTAACTTAGTCCTCTAGGGGGTTGCTAACGCATCTGCCGATCTTATTGGAGGCCTTATTTAGTCTGGATCTGGAACAAATATCCTTAGGCGGCAGTATTCACTTATCATTACATAAACTGAATGATCTTTGAACTACTACAATATAAAATAATACTTGCAGTTTGTTAGCTATAAATTGATGCCTACCGTCTTGAGCTTTCATTTAAAAGCTGGAGTATTTTATTAACTTTTAGATTCTCATATTTCGAAAGTGATCGAAATCGAGTGATCGAGGCTACTATATGGAAATTTTACATTTACCTAACATAATTTAGACAGTAGAAATTTAACATATGTCTATACTGTAATAACTTTCGATAGAGTAGATATATTAGTATTGATCCTATCAAAAACGTAAAGTAATAATTATTTTATTACATTGTAAAGCTTAATACGTTAAATTTTTTTGGTAATATTTTACAATATAGGGCTCAATTGACAGTAGAGCTTTCAAAATTATTTTTCTACTTTGAAGTTGAAAATCAATTAACCAACATCGATTAACTTCCATTTATCGAAACATTGCTCTCCTAGTTACCTACTGTTTATACCTTTTGCCGTATTCAACACAAATGGCATTTCATTATAAACGATTTGTCATAAAAATCAGCGTCTTCGGTTATCGATTTATAAAGTACATGCCTAATGACAATGCGATGTCATATGTCCAAATAGACGTATAAAATTGTTAATAACGGCTCTAAAACCGCAGGCAGACACACTCGGGAACAAATATCGTATGGATCACTACGTCTACGTCATCTTACAAACTTATTGTGGGTTATGGAGGACGTAACTCAATGTAACCGCAGGTCTTAAATGAGGTAGTTTTCTGTAGAGTTGTATCTAACCTTTTTTTTTCCTATGATCACTTCAATTTTATCAAATTTCATAAATTTTTTCGCATTCCTAATGTTTCCAATATCATGTAACATTGACAAACAAACTCTTTCACGTTGCCGAAATGTTTTATTATACGCAACTAGTCCCTAGTGTATTTGTAACTTTACATCGAGCCCTTTCTATCCCTATTTTAGGGCGTTCCAAGTAAAAAATGTGCAGGTTTTGCAGTTTTCAGTTACTTGTGTGCTAAATCCTTTCAAACATACCAACTTTTAAGTTTCCCCAGCCGCGGGAAGTGCCCGAAAGTTTTGATGAATCAGTCAATCAGTCAGTAAAATCAGAAATTTTTAGAATCGAAAAGCTGAGAAACTACTAATCATAACTTTTTCAAAATTTTCACAAGCTTTTATAATGATAATAGAATATTACATACGAAATTTTATATCTTTCAATGTTTCAAAAGCGGGATTATTTTTCTAATGAGCTTCCGCTGCATGCGCTGCGTTTTTGCTTTATATGGCAAAACAACGTTGCCGAGTCAG
>MOOZ01000143.1:73751-87878 GCA_002930495.1 Cecropterus lyciades | reverse complement strand
TACCTAGGGTTGATTACAGATGTCCATGGGCGGCAGTAGCCACTTACCATCAGGTGGGCTGCATGCTCGTTTGCTACTTACATACTATAAAAAATATATATATAGTTTAGTATTGATCCCTGAACTAAGTCTGCAAAGTTATAAATAATAGCACGTCATCTTTAGTTATTAGGTCTAAGGCTCAAATTGGGCTAATCATGAGATAATCTTACTGGTTACTTACTGGTTCCAAGAGTGACCACCGAACATTTGAGGGATGGATCCATATTTACTACTTCTCTAAAAGAAGTTTAAATTGGACTAGTTGGTGTAGGTAGGCCTACATTGCTACACTTGCTACATTTACCAAGCTGAATGATGCCGTTTGTAACCTCGTAGGTCACATTTATTGCATTCTCTCATTCATTTACATTCATTTTATCATACAATACAAATAAAAAAATATAACTCCGAAAGCAGCGCAAGTAGCTACTTCACAAATTCAAGCCGGACGAGGAAAACAAATGTAAGTAGAACACATATAGGTACTTCCATACATACTCTTGCATACACGTGCAAGTAACTACCGTAAGGATACATGTTTCAAATGTAGTTCTCTGTTTTCCAGAAATATAGCCTATTTTGTAATAGTTTATCAAAGAATCACCTGAAAACCCTCATCTTCTTATTCTAAATACTTTCTTGATTATAGAAAATTTATAGCTATTTTAAATTAAAATTCGAAACGATGAGATTGTAGAAAAAACTAAATAAATACACAAATATGTTTACAAATTACATATTTATACATACGAAATCACCTTGATTAAAGATACATAGTAATTGTAAACAGCTACGCGGCGATATCGATAGCATATCAAATGGTATTTAATAATGCCAGTATCATGCATAAAATCCTTCAACTCGGAATGTACTAATTCATGGTAACATTTTTAATTTAAATTAATCAACATTCAGCATTGCAGGTCGACCGCTTCGACTATGGCCCTTCACGCGTACACGCGCGCATACGCGAGCGTAAACATCACGCATGTGTTGATGTTTGTCCGTGCGTACCAGGCACACATAGGTAGCGAAGACTTTGTTTTGCTATTGAGATTCGCGCGTGGTGTTGCGCAAGCGCAAGTTGGAGGCCATTGACTCGGTGGACGTGCGGCGGCCATGTTAGAGGCGCGGGCGCGGTAATGGAGCGCGAATCTATCGACTTCTGTTCCGCACTCTTTCGTAACAGACGTGTTTAACGTCGCCAACGCGGGGACTTGGCTTTACGATTAATGGACAATCGATGCGAGGAAACTGAAGTATAAATTTGTCAGTTTCTAAGTGTTTACTGAACCACACAGCCCAACATTTATCATCTAAATAATGCAAATATCATTTACGTAACGATACGCAAGAAGCTACTTACCGTCATGTAGATACTGCTTAGGTTACGTATTTCAGAAATATTCCTACATAAATCGTATATATTTATATTTCTATAATTATATTATTTAAACAATATACCAACATATACAGTAAACTACACCTATCTATCTATATTAAGATAATGTCAACAAAAATATTTTAAGACTTTTGATTTCAATACAAATTAAGACCACATACAAATATACGCATACTTGCAGGTACGTAAATACCTATTTCAAAAACGTATGAAAGGTTAATTATTTTACAATAAAAGTGTAGTCCATAGATGTCTTGTGAGATACCAAAATTAAATAAATTGACAAATTTCAAAAATCAAAATAATAATCAGTAATAACTGAATATTTCTTCCGCCGCTAACATACAACCAACCTATCAAATATGTTTCCATTGCATCAAGATCAAAGTTCGCGTTGCTTTACAAATCGGCAGTACAATGCCCAGACGCATATGATAAGCGCCTATCCAAACAGAGTGTATGAAAACATTTAGGGCATGTTGCAATCAAAGGTACTGTTGATTTTAAATAGAAACCTATTTTCCCTGGTGTACGTTGCGCAACAATATTCGCGAACAGATAACAAAGTAGGTACAGAACGCTGTGCCCCTCCATCCTCTCACGAAGTTCGGTCTCATCTCGCGTCCCTCTCCCTCCCACTCACGCGGCATATGACTATCTTGCCCCCACTCCGTGACATAGATACCACTAGGTGGAGTTGCGAAACAGCGCAGATTATATTATAGCAGGTGGAATGCGCTGCAAACTAGTTTCAATACATGTCTTGCTTTCACAGACCTAAATGTATCTTATTTAAGTTATTTTCTTTTATATTTTTCCTCAAATACCAACGAGTACCTATAAATAGCTACTATGTACCTACTCATTTTATTACGGAGATACCGCAGTCTCTGTATACAGAGTTCTTGTGAGATGTTGCTGTTGTAGAATATAAAATATGTATAAGTATCATATAAACTCATATATCCATACTCATAATATTATTCAAATTTTTAGCATTTTTTATAAACAAAAAGAAAATCTATTGACAAAGAAAACATGATAAGTACTGAACAGTATTGTGTTTATCTTTTTAGGATTACAAAGATTATCATCAAACTTAAATGACTTTAAATTAACATCCTGTCTTCCTAATCACGTAATAGGACGTTCTCAACGAGCTGAGATGCATGTAGCACATAAGCGTGTAGGTACTAGGGTGCATAATGGATGCTCGAGTGCATTTGAAACTCGCGAAACGGAGGCGGGGTTCGCGATACCCAATACAGAGGCACACGAGTACGCATGCGCTGTAATTACCGTTTACCGGTTTACTTGGTGCGTGCCTTTGATTCCCATTTAATGCGAGCACCACGACACGCCAGCGATACCGATAAGATAAGAATAATCAATATTTTCGCGCGATTTGTCCACTCAGCTACACGAAAGGTCACGTCGCGAAATAATTCCTGTGAGTCCATTAAAACAACAAATCTTTTCTGACACAATAGGTACACTTACATTAACAAAGAAATCATTTGGCTGCATTTTTTTTATTTCAACATTGAGATAAATAACATTAACATAATTTTGTTTTCATTTTAAGGGCACAAATACCATATTTCGGAAAATACGTACAACAACAATAAATACCTAACATTATAATAACTCATATATCACATAAATCCTTGAGAAAGAATATAATACACACACGCTTTCTACACTCATAGCCCCACACTAAGATTTTCTCCTGTGTCGTGGGTATCATGGACACACAAAGACGAATACACAAACACCTAGACCCAGAACAGACACCTAAACTCATCATTCAGATTTCTGTCTGGCCGGGGATCCGGGACCCACTGCGTGTCAGACCGGTAAAAAACTTGCTTATTTAGCGACATTATTAAGGGTTGTATTATTAAGTGTAGATGTTGCGACAACAAAGTAAAAACTAAATTAATATTTGTCGGATTTTAGTATAATTTATCTATTTTATAACGATAGAAATTATTGTTGTGAAAAATATTATTATTATACAGAAATATTCGTACAAAACTGCGGTTGCCATGTTCAAATTAATGTAGAGCTCGACAATCAGATGCTTATAATACAACAATACCAAAAAACTCTAAGGAGTTGATCCTCTTTATCGGCTTGGTTGCATCGTAACAAAAAATCTTATTTCACACTGATTTGTCTGGAGTAGTAAATACCAAAATAAACGACTTAAAGAATCACTTCGACTCTATCGCTGTTATAATATAAACACGAATTTGAAAATAAATGAAATCTGCGACTATTTATATATCCTTATAGCAAGTCAAAAAATAAATATAAATATTATAAAAAATATTTTTTGTGGCCTTAAGGGGTTTTGGTTTTCTAAGGGTTAGTAAGGGTAGTAGAGATAAGTCTCTGCGCAGTTCAACAAGGAATGAGATATCGACGTAAAACGATAAGACATCATCGTTATTATAAACAATAAGGTACTTTTGAAATTGGTAGAACCTTTATTGTCGAAAGTTGTACAGCCTTTCATCGAACGACTAGAATTCAAATGCGAAAAAGATACTCACGTAAAGCAGTAGGACATCCTCTCTATAAACATTTTGGTACTATCAAAATTGATTGACTATCCACTCCCACCACACTTAATTCTACCAAAAGATAGCAGTGCTAAGTGCTTCTATTTGAAGATAATCTGTGACCGACCACAAGTAGGTCATAGGCCAATCATATTTAGAGTGACTTACAGATGAGCGGCAAATATTACTAAGTCTTAAAAAATGGTGAATTCTGTACAAGGTATTCCATTAATAGACATGCTCCCTACAAATAAGAGGATGTAATAATGCAAATGTTTGGTTCACCTTTGACAGACAATCAGTGATTAATGATTCAACGGTTTAGTAAAATTTACTTTTGGAAACCATATGCATCTGTAATTGAGTGATTAATGAACGTATGACCATTAGCCCTGTCACGGCTTGTTAAAGACTTGTTGAAAGAAGTCGGATTTCGCGACACATGTTTGGAATTTCGCCATTATGTTTGTTTTCCAATAAATGTCATTTTAAGGAAAGCAAGATCATTAATGCTTAATTATTTTAGTCTAGCTCGGATGTATATTAATTTAACTTTCTTTTATTCCTTTATCTAAATAATTAATATTAATGTCCATCTTAGATATCTATGTCCATCAAATACCAAATATTTGATTTGGTCTTAAAGTATTTGCCTATTTGAATATTTTTTGTCCAGCTAAGCTAACAAGAGTCCTTGTGAATTCCTTAAACTAAAAATAATATTATTTTCTCGAGACAAAAGTAGAATTCTGTTTATGCCTAACTTTTCGTGACTGGGATAAGTTCAGGAATTATTTGTAACTATTTTGTCTTATATCCTATTTATTCTTATAACCGTACCTAGTTCACCATCCGCACAATTCTTTAATTGGTTCAAAAAAAATCGATTAGTGTACAAGTGAAAAAAACATTTTATTTTTGATTTAAATACTAGGTATATCAGTGTGAAGAACGGAATTGGTGCCTATTTTTTATATGTTAATAAATCAAAAGCAATAAACAAGGGTCTAAGCATACAAACAAGTCTTCACATTCATTGGATTATTTTAACATTACCATAATTTTTCTTTCTACATTAATATGAAAAGGCACGGTAATATATGTGAAACCTGGAAATTTAAACGTAAAATACATTTTTAATACGGTGAAGTAACAAATGAGTATGCAGTCGACCTAAGGTAAGAGATTACTGTTGCTCAAGGATATTAGTAATCAACTCTATATTGAACAGGGGTTTTACTCGAAAACAATTACAGATGCGTTGCTAATCCAGAAGACTAGAATCATAGTCACGTGTAGGAAAGGCGCACACATCCACATCCACATCTTTCCAGCGAACGCAAGCACTTTTACACGCTAGAAATAGGTGTGGTAGAAATAGGTCTTTAATTTATATATTGGCTACACACATAAACGGACATTGTTTGTATGAAAGCCACCTCAAAATACTACCTGTATCAATTCGAAATACCTGTATTAAAAACTCTTTAATTTTATTCATACGGTTAATAATAAAATTATATTTTATTATCATAAAGCAAGAGTTCTTCAAAACTCTTAAATCACCAAAAGGGATAAGCTTTCGACACGTGGTATCAATTAAACCTTGAGTAATTACGAGCTATAAGTGTCGGAACTAACAAAAACAAAACATATACCTTGCAGTCATAACATTAAACAATAAATGAACAAAACGATAAAGGGGATAATTGTCCTAAATTTAGACCAAGCTATATTGTTTAAGTGGCAAAATAAGTTACATAAATTATAAGAAAAATTCTGCGTGGCTTCATCTGCAATGCCTTGCTCCTCGTTAACGAATTCCTTATATTTTCAGCGAAGGTGCAGCTTGTAAATATTAAAGCTGTGCTCCCTGTAAAGTACTGGTAGCCAGGCACGAGGATCATGAACATATCTTAAAAATGGCTTTGTAACTGGCGCTTTTTCATGTTCTGTAATAAGTATTGTAATAAGCAGTAAATAACTCGTTACTCGATAGATACTTTAATATTATGTACGATTATTTCTGTAAACATGAAATGACACAACATGATACTTATTGAAATACTCATTTTTTATATAATTGGTAGGTATATCATACGCTCATAGTAACTTCGAACAAAATAGAAGGTACCTCTTTAGATATTGCTTATGTACAAAAGTACTGGATTTACAAATTTTATTTTGTAATAATACCGATATTTATCCCCAACCCCTTATCAATCATTTCAAAATAAACCAAAAAAAGCAAATATTGTAGACTGGTTGGCGGGAAAGCTCACTATTCTAATGTGTAGCGACTTTTTTAACAAGGCGCGTTTTTTCAGCGTCTAAGCAGGTTGACACAGAGCCGGACTCTGTACAGTTTTAACGCGATATTTTACCTTCCAACGAGTGATTTTGATAATAACAACGTTATAACCGTTGCTTATTGAAGCTACTTAAATTTTAAGAACGGAGAAATGTTACGGCTTATTTAACCTATTTATACATTTGTTAGATTCAGCACTGATAAATAAGGCAGGGCAGTTTTATCACACTTGGATTGTTCCGTCTCGTCAGCGTTAACAATCTGAGGCATGAATAAGTGAAAAACAGGCAAAATATGGTAGTGCCGTCGTTGTAAGGTTAATTCGGGCGTATCGCGATCACGCACAATCCGCCCCGCGGTTCTGTTGAGTTATTTAATAGTATTTTTTGTGCGTTGGCGGGCGATTGCGCTCTGCCACCCTTGGGCTTCGCGCAAAAAACCCTCCTGCTCACAAATACTTAAAATGTTGTTTTAGAGGAGCGCGGGGCGAGCGGGCCGCGGGGTCCGCGTAGGAGATCGCTATCGCACGCACTCGCTGCACGCACTATCCTACTGCTGCCCACTTAATTGTTATGTATGCCGTGATGCCTATAAGCTTGCTTTTCATGTTTGTGAAAATGAAAGTTAACTGAATTTTGTTTGCTCATGTTATGACGGTAACCTATATTTTATGAAGAAGGTTTGGCTAATGGGAAGAAATATAATTATTCATTTGGTAAACATGGTTAGGAATACCAGTATATTTTGCAGAAAAAGTATATTTCTTAAATCATACATAAGTATTTATTGAAATTGAAGCATATGGAGTAGTACAAAAAATATCATTTTTGAGTACCTACTGATTTGCCTAAATTCACAAACAGTAGGTAATGTTTGATTGATACGACTTTAATGAAAAAGGATAATATCATAACTTGCGTTATTTACATGATAATAATGAAATCATTGCATGACTTATGGCCACCTATGAGAGCAGTAGTCACCAAACCTAATTGCCATTCTTAAAATTTTGCGCACGATACAATCAAACAGATAATATCTAATGACTCTGGCTTTAAATATCTCATCCCCATACCCATTTTCATAGAAACTTATGTTTGTGAAAAAATTGGGAGCTAGTGGCTGGTTAAAACACAAATCTCACTAACTCACAATTTACGAAGTTCTAGTACAGGACATTGAGTAAAAAATGCCTTATAAATACATGTTTTATATACGATTATGCCCTACAATGGTCATTTTTTCCTCGTATTTTTATTTAAGAACTAGCTGCACAAAAATGCGTATTGTCGCGTGCGTGTCGCGAGAAACCGATGGGGGAAGCTCATTAAGGTAAAAAGCCGAGTGCAAACGTCGACTAATGGCGAATTACACGAAGGGGAGCCGCAATAATCGCCGATACAGAGGCTAAACCACCCGCAAACAGCCGGCCACCGTCCTTTTAAATTAACAAAGAAACTCGCTAATTAGCTTGGTAACAAATATTCAAATTGAGACTTAAGATTTAAATCTAAATTTAAGAACGCACGTGTACCCAGAATTTCTATCGTTTATAATACCTAATCTTTTTATATTATTAATATTATTGCATAATAAATCTGATTATGGGCAATTATCCCAATATGTGTCTATAGCAATTGTACGTATTTAAAACTGCCTCTTCAAGCTTAGGAACTCAAGCAACTCAGCAATTAGTGAATTCTTTGAATTTTATATGATGATCATAACTAGTGTTTTAAGTTTAAGTTGCCTATATAGAGCTGAGCAGTGATAGTTGAATGGTTGAAACTCGGCCTCTCAATCGAGGGTCCGAGGTTTGAGTCTCAGGCACGCACCACTGATTTTTCTAAAATTATGTGCGTATTAGGAATTGAATATCACTGCTTTGCGGTAAAGAAAACATCGTGAGGAAATCTACACACCTGAGAGTTCTTAAAAAAAGTTATCAAAGGTGTATGAAGTCTATTAATTCGCACTTGGCCTGCGCGGTGGACTGTGGCTTAAAACTTTCTCAATCTGAGCGAAGTACGTGCCCAGCAGTGGGACAATAATGGGTTGACGATTATAGAGCTAAGAGTTTACGTATACGTTGTTAGAATAAAAATAAAGAAATTGTTGAAAAAAATGGCATTTGTTTAATAAAGACGACAAACAATACAAAGAAACAGCATAGTAGATACATGACGGTAATTGCAGATATTCGTATCAAAATAAGTTTTGTATGTAACTATTGACCAAAGAAAATTGTTTATATTTATCATTTCCTAGGTTGACTGGGAAATTACAAGGAGTGTTTTAGCACCACTGCTAAAATACTATAATAACCACCCTACATCGAGCACCGCATTCAGTACGACAATTAAACAATATTTATAATATTACGAATAAGTTTATACCGATCTTTGAGTTATTTTGATTTAATATTTTATTTTCATTCACAAATCAAAATGGTAGGTGTAACAATGTTTATATTGATATACTTTTATATTCATCTGCTGGATTATTTTTGCCTCAAGGTAAAAAAATTTTTGAGTGGTCACCATGTCTTAACAAAACAATGTTAAATACTGACGTTCAAGGAAACAGCGGAATATTGCTGGTCTGCGTGATGCCAATAGTAAAAGCTTATAAGCAGCCAATGATTTAATAATTTGTGGACAGAAGGACATTATAAACGCTTTCTACACTCATAGCCCCACACTAGGATTTTTCTCCTGTATCGTGGGTGCCATGGACACACAAAGACGAATACAGAAACACTCGGACGCAGAACAGTAATCTAAACTTTCATTCATATGTCTGTCTGGCCGGGGATCGAACCCGAGACCCACTGCGTGTCAGACCGGCCTGGTGACCGCACTGCCAAGCGGAACAGTATTTGTAATTTTTTTAAATGTATTTAACTAGATTCTCCTGTTTGACAATGGTCGCGTGTGTTACAGCACCGCGTGTATTTGATTTTTACAAGCCAAAATTACCTACTCTTTGTGTTGTCTTTGTGTTTTCCGGTAAAGTCCTTTGTCCTAAATCGATTTAGTACCTAAGTTTGAAAATTAGCTTACAAGAACTATTTTATTTATAGAGATGTGAAAGTAGACTGAAATTTACACGACAGGTCAGAGTTTTCACCCTATTTTAAAATGCCGAACCAGCCGGTTTTTTAATGTTAATGTATTTTTAGCGAACACTTGGGTCAAAACATGAATGCACTAAATCTTTAAAAATGGCGGAAAAGTAATGCAGGCATGTAATGCATAATAATATAATAATAGAGCCACATGGTCTTCGTCCCGTTTATATCATAAATATAACTAAAATTATATCCCTTTGTGTAATATATACCTATAAGAAAAATGGAGTACCAATTGGGAACGCACGTCAAAAGAGTATTTCGCTATGGGCTTCGCTTCGTGGCTTAATAAAATTTCTCGTATCTGCATACAAAAAATGCATGCTAGACTTTGAGCCCTACGATGCGCACGGGGTACGAGGAGGGAGGGAAGAGGGCTATCAGCATTTCGGCGCGTCCGCGTTCCCCTTCCCGCCCGCGCGCCGAATTCGCCCTGCACCTCACTTTCCGACGTTCCCCTCCTTGCCGTGCTAACCTTGAAAATAGTTTTTACCGACACGAGGGTATTCACCCCAAAACCCGAATTCCGGGCCTGTTGCACACCGCCAGTTCTTGCCGTGCAATCAAAATTCTTATAAGGACGCGGCTCATTTGGTTCTTGGCGCGTTCTAAAGTATCTATCGAAGCAATCTCAGTTAGTATCCTTTATTTATTGTTACACTAAAAGTATTTAATTTATTTTAATTAAAAATGTGTAATAATGACGAATATTCATATAATCATAATTCTATTATAAAACTTAAAAAAAACAACGAATACCTGATTACTAATTAATAATATCTTAAATAACAATAAATAAAATAATAATTATTAAATTTACATTTAAAAAAAATCCACTGTATAAATATATTTTTAATTTATAATAATAATATTAAATCCACGTTCCAATAAACAATCAAAAGTAGGTTATGAGACCATTTTCGTAAATGCTTTTGACACGGTTTTGATGGCGCGGTTCCCGAGCGTTGCACAATAACACGGCACATCAAGAGAAACAAAGGATCACAAAATTCCTTTACTGGCGAAACAAATAAGAAAAAGGGGGAACGTTATTTACCTGCAACGCTGCAAGTCGTGCGCAGATAGAAAAATAAAGCAAGACGTAGACGGTACATATAAGCGAGAAGCAAGGGTAGAGGCAAAAAAAGGTAAAAAACGTCCGCGCCTGCGCCATTCACCGCGCCTACGCACACTCCCGCACACCCACTCCTTCCAGCTTTTTAATTTAACAGATACCTTAGTAAAACTTTGCCACCTAGTCGTTGATTTCGGACGTGAAATATAATATTATTCGTATAATCCATTATATAAAGATATTATATAAATATATGTCCGTTACTTTGAAATCTTTGAAATAAATGTAATAAGATTGAATACACCTATCGTTGATAAATTGAAAATTATTTCAATTACAACGAAAAATCATATTGTGGCATATAAGTATAACATTTAACTATATTTTAAGACGAAGGAATTAGCAAGATACAATACATAGAGTCGTGCGTATGTATAAGAAATCATGAATATGTAACAATATCTAATATTATATTAAAATTGGTTGTTGTTTGTTAAATTAATTTAGTTAAATTAACTAAATATGTTAATTAATCTTTAAAAAAGACGAAATTAGCAAGATACATTACGTAGAGTCATGTCTATGCATACGAAAACATGGATGTGAAACAATAATATTATTATGTTTAAATTAATTGTAAATTCAATCGTCAGTACAAAAAATCTTAATATTCATCTTTACGTTTTATTATGTTGAATGTAATTTCCGCGAAGTCACTATATCCTTACCTACCTACAAAATTCATTGATCGCTCTTCATAATTGACCAAAACAGTGCAGCGATGACTTGTTGAATTAACTGTTGCAACCCCAACCTCGATGCACATTTTGATTGGTGGGCAGCTGGCCGTGACGGCAAAAAACTGCTTTCTAAATTACCGCTCATATCTATCGCGATAGTGTATCTAGCGCTCAGAGCAATTATAATAAATAGAACGAGCCTATTCGGGTACGAACAGCGGATACAAGTCAGAACACTTACAATGCGTGGCGTTGAGCAAACAGTTCTTATTCAAGTTGAAATGAAGTGTAATTTCATAGTTTTGTTTTTTATATAAAATTGATGTAGCAAAAACAGAAAGACAGATTTAATTTCGATTATCAAACCCCTACATAGAGGCAATTTTCAGATGCAACATACAGTCCATCTGACAGTAAGTGGCAACATACCTTTAAGCAAATTCATAAAGAACAGGGGTTCTATGAAGTCAATCATAGACGCGTTGCTTTCCGTGAAGACTAAGGTAGAGTCACCTCGTATGAGAATATGCCGTTAATTAAACCATCCACCAAAACGCAAGAACTGCTTAAATTAGAAACAATATCTTCCCGGTTGGACCATACTCATTCTACTACCCTGTAAATATTTACTAGCTTATTATCACTTCAAATAATGCAGTGCTCTATACTGTCGACGACCCCCGTAGAGGAGCGGTGACCATACCGGTCTGACACACAGTGGGTCCCGGGTTCGATCCCCGTCCGGACAGACATCTGAATGATGAGTTTAGATTTCTGCTCTGGCTCTGGGTGTTTGTGTATTCGTCTTTGTGTGTCCATGGCACCCACGACACAGGAAACATCCTAGTGTGGGGCCATGAGTGTAGAAAGCGTTCACATTTACGTTTAGTCACTTTGTTTACTAGCTTATAGCTGCGGCTTCGCGCGCTTCGGTCCAATTTACCCCGGTAATGAGAATCCTATGTATTAATTTAGATAAACTATCTGTATGTAAAATTTCAGCGAAATCCGACCAGAAGTTTTGGACGCCAAAGAGTAACACACAATGTATGTGTGTGTATTCACAAACACAATGTATGTGTGTGTATTTATAATATTAGTAAGATGTAGAAATTATAATGTACAGTAAATATTTTTATTCTGGTTAAATGTGCTGCGAAAACTAGCATATAAGATATGTAAGAGCTAGGCTTTAATTGGCTATAGCAAATCTGTATGAGATTCGTATTAAAGTACTGGAGGCGTGTACGCACTCTATGCCTATTATTACTCTGAGATCTATCGTCTATGCACCCACCTTTCTCAAGATCACAATCGCACCACGAAGACCACGCTTCCGCATAAAATAAACGTTATACTGCAACATTGAATTAACGAGCATTATTAATATCCTAAGAGTGATAGAGTAAATAAATTTATGGCATATACAAATAAACAGTCCGTATTTTCCGTTGTTGTCATAGAAATATATTTATTTTCATGAAGGTAGTATTTTAATACTTGTTGTGGACTTTCGCCTTATTTGTTAATAATCACTAAACATGTTGTGGATGTCATACAAAAGCAAGCACCCAGACTGTCACCCATCAATATAATATACAATATCATACCGGTGTAAACATCCTTGTAACGCACGTTTCGTAGACATTACTTAAATGATCGGAGCCCTATATAAAACTTTATGTTTTATTTTGAAAAAATACTATTTTTCTAAATATAAAACTTCTAAAATAATATGTAGCTTATATACATAAGTATGGTATACCTACCAAAGTCAGTGGCAACAATTTCATTATAGATAAAAGCTGCAAGCGAGTCACCAAGCGGCGACGCGGCGAAGCTCAAGATAAGGAACTGTTTACAATGTTTGAGTCAATGTCCTCCTCTTGCGTGCGGATAGGGAAAACCTTGGAGTGGCAATAACGCGTCTTCCAACTCTTCCGCTTACAACCTTCACGCACAGCCCTTGAGGGTGTTGATCCGACCACAAACTTAATCGCCCACGTACACGCTAATGTACCTATTGTAATTTTAAACGTTGATTTGTAATTATGGACGCGTAGTTACGTCCTCTAAGTTATATTTAAGTCGTTTTATTCACGACTTTAAAATAAGATTTACTTATAAATAATTTGCGATATGTAGTAACTTCCTGGTGTATTCTACTACAATAAGTAAAGCATAAATTTTTAGGGATGCCATAATTTACGTTTAATAATAAAGCTATATAAAATCCATAATAAATATGTTATTTAATGCTTAGTTAGTACTGAAACAGTCATTAAACGTAATTTAATTTCGATAAAAAAAAATATAACCTATAGGTCACTTTCACTAACGAACCTTACTTTTACTTACTTTCACGAACGACCTTTAGTTTAAAGATATTGCATATGTAAACTCTATTTCAAGTTTTTAGATACGAATGCTACTCTACTGTCGACAAAACTATGTCTTTACGCGCCCCTAGCGTCCGCCTCATAAATAAATTGAGCCCAGCATTAGTGGCAATTGTTCGCTATTGCTGGAGTGCACCTTATGTATGAGAAATGAAATGAAATTACTTGATGCACAATTTATATCAACATATTTTAGAGCTTTAATAGTATTCAAATATGTATTTATGTATTTACTATTTGTTGAGTGGTAAAGTAAGTCTAGTTATTTTTTTTTTTATAGTATGGAAGTAGCAAACGAGCCTGCAGCCCACCTGATGGTTAGTGGCTACTGCCGCCCATGGACATGTGTAAATAACTCTAGGTAAGATCAAAATCTCACCTAAAGTTAGCCACAGACGCGTTGCTACCCCTGAGGACTAAGATGGAATGCCTCGGAAAAGTATGTCTCCCTTACCACACCC
>MOOZ01000143.1:60122-73606 GCA_002930495.1 Cecropterus lyciades | reverse complement strand
GTGGTTACTTCCCTCGATGATCATTTGACCACCTGGACAACACACTCGTTTATATAGAAAAAAAAGATCATCTCATCTCATCATCTCATATCACTTTTAAAAGTAATAATCTGTGACTTAGCCTAAAATAAAAATTTCTTAAAATGTTTATATTTCATTTATTTCTTTCATTATAAATGATTCCAAATATCAAATTACTTTTCTTGAAATTTTCATAGTTTTATATTGATAAGGTCAAAGTCGCCCACTCTATAGGTTGTTGGTGCCAGACTAAAGTTATCTCACGAACTTAATCGTAGGTCACTGAATTGAGAAAACAATTATTTGCACAGCCAAACATTTTCACATGCAATGTAATAATTTTAGTAAAATAATTTTAAACCCAGTACTTAACTAGAGTAATTAACAAACATTTGGATTCATTAAAATTGAATTCATTCAATGTCTTAGATTATAAGCGCAGGATTCAAAAACATAGTTTAATACTTCCACGCAATCATAAAAGAATTTGCAGAGAGAGATTTGGAGTACTTTATCTTAAAACACAAACTATTGCAATAATTAATATTTTTTAGCGATTGTGTAGTTGCTGTTGGCCCTACTGGCCTTTACAGCTTCACTGGGTTTTATGGCGAGCCTTAAGCTCAAGCCGGGACAAGAAGACTGTTCTGGAAGGGAGGAATGGCTTTGGTCCCCGTTGCCGGGTTCCTTGACCATCAGCCTTCACTAGAGGGAGGGACGGTTGCGGACCCAGCTATTGCCGGAGTCCTGGCCTTCCGGTTTAAATAGGGATTGCGGCTAACCCAAGGGCACCTCCTATGAGGTACGGACCTCGGAATAATTAATAACGAAAAAATAGAAACTATGAACGAACACGCTGCAATTTATTGAAAATCATAATGATGGTTTAAACTTAGCATTTACAAATACGCATAAGACAAGTATCTCCCCTTTTTTATTAAAACAAATAGTATCCGATTACTTAAAAAAGAAAAATCGCAGTTACTGGACTTCTATCTAACGTTATCTTGGATTAGTAAAAAATGCTACCTTTTTGCAGGTAGGTATAACGGAACAGATAAAATGTCATGCAATATTTTTTCCATTCTTCCAATTTTTTTTAGGTTCTCACACTACTGCAAATTAGTCTAATCCGGATTGTAAATTGCGGATACCAACAAATAAAAAATCAGTTATCAATGTTATTGTATGACCATCACCAGCTACCGCGTAGAAGCAAGGCTAACATAACATAACCGTATGTTTACATAAGTAGGTAAGTTAGTTTATCGTAAATTAATTATTAACTCACCAATTACTGCAACTTTATAATCACCGACTTATCAAGTTATCACTTGAAGGTGGTAGAACTCATTGTGGTTCGACTCCGGAAGCACCACCGCCACACCTATTTCTGCCTAATAACAGCAGTGTTATGCGCTGCTGTGTTCTGGTGTGAAAGGTGTGGTAAGGCAGACATACTTTTCCGAGGCATTCCATCTTAGTCCTCAGGGGTAGCAACGCATCTGTGGCTAACCTTAGGTGAGACTTTGATCTTACCTTGGGTTGATTACAGATGTCCATGGGCGGCAGAAGCCACTTACCATCAGGTGGGCTGTATGCTCGTTTGCTACTTCCATACTATAAAAAAAAAGTCATGAATTCAGTTGCAATTTTTTTAGTTTTATCAGCAAAAAGAGAAAAAAGCCGATTGCAGATTTCATTTGTTTTGTCTCGCTATATTTTTCGAATATCTTCTTTATGAAAATAATTTTATATTTTATGCCAGTAACTACTGAATATAAATTTACATGATAACAATATATATTATAAATTGAATAATAATTTTAAACTATCATATAGGTACCTGTAAGTTCGTGGGAGGTAAAAAACACACCAGGATTTTTTATTTTATTTTATCAGTATCTGTCATTAACACACTAGTTATCATTATTTAACGGGAAAATGATTAGGTAAGTATGCAATGAATAAAAATTGTTGTTATAAGATAATCGAGTCTTCGTGTGACTTTGGCTGGGATTTATAATATTTTTTGCAGCGATGGGTGTATTTTTGGGTTTTATGCATATTTTAATCCGAAAGAATGTACAAGTCACAGCGGCACCTGTATCCCTTCGGTCCCCACTTTGGCAATTCATTCTCAATACCACTCTAACGATAGACTTAAAGGAACATTAATGCAACTCCCTCGCATTTTCTTTGTTTATAGAACAGCAAACTAGGACTTCCAACCAACCGAGATGGTAGGGCTACAACAGACTACAGGGAGTAAGTTTAAGGGTTGAATAGACAGATGTCCGTAAAAAACACACACTTTTTAAATAAGATTAAGGTATTAAAACCCCTATTAGGAAAGACCCCTATCTCAACGACTTTGACGACGACGACGACCCAACAGTGGACGGGATGATGGTAAGTGATGAATAACAAAATAGACATCTATAACGAACTCCATATAGAGTAGAAGTTCTACCTAAAGTTGATCAGTTGCATTGCCGCTTCTAAGAGCTAGGATAGTCGCCGCCTTTGTAAACTATCCGAATGACATTCTATTAACATTCAATATATGATTCATTCATATATGAAATTCATATATGAAAATTCAAAACGTATTAAAACTATGTTCTACAAAACAACAAACATGAACCTAGCCATTATTTAAAATCATAAAAATAACTGGTACTTAAGTGCGAGTTTAATTTTCAAGTTACAATTCATTTCGTTCGAGGCGAATAAAGTTTATTAGGAGAGTGGGATAAAAGTTTGAGACAAAAAATCCAAATAGCGATAGGTCGTGTCGCTTGAATTCTTACAAAAACTATGGTGGACCCAGCTCATTTGTGCTTTTTATATTTTGATAGAAAGGCGATGGCAGGTAGACGACTCCTCGCAAACTTTGTATACTTAACGACCCCGATTTCTTTTTTTCGACTTATAAATTTGATAGAATTTTATAAGTATAGAAAAAGTCACATGCGTAGAATTTAAGAGGATAACATTTTAATAATAGATATCTACATACAAATACGGATATAATGTTTTCAGTAAGTATTGCTTAAAAAATAAGTACTCACTTGTACCTAGAAGTATGTATACGTCATAAAAAAAGTTCATATGTATGTATAGTAAATATAGTATGCAGTCCACCTGATAATTATTATGTGGCCACGGCCGCCCATGTACATCAGTAGTCAACCACAGATAACATCAATCTTAGCTGGGGTTAACACAGATGCGTTGCTACTCCTGAGGATTAATTTGGAACGCCTCGGATAAGTTTGTTTTCCTTACCATACCCTTTAGACCAGTGTTTTCCAACGTACCGTCCACGCTCCACAGAGGGGCAATTTGATAGACAAGGGGGGCAATTTAATAATGGACCCAACACGACTTTAACCCTTTTGCTTTGGGTTATTTAATGCAATGCTAGATATCAGTGACTACTTGCGATGTTTTGATAAAAAATTCATAGTAATTTCTTCCTAAAACTTATCATCTATATTTCTCAAGGGAACAAAACAATTAATTTAATTAACAAAACAATTTAAACGTTAAAAATTATGTATGGAGAGCATAAAAAATTTTTGAAATGTTATGGTGGGGCATGGATTAAAAAAGGGTGGGAAACACCGCTTCAGACCGTTCTGGTCTGAAGCAACAGCGACACTTGACATTACTGTTATTAGGCAGAAACAAGTGTGACGGTGATGCTTCCAGAGTCGAACCACAAAGAGTTCTACAAAACAGCTTTATTACATTGTTTCCTTACATTATAACAATTATTATATTTAACAAGGAATACATATATTGCACTTATTATTTTTAACTATTCCATTAAATATTCTAAAATTCAAACATATTAATTGTAAACTTAAAATAAGATTATTATTATTATAATTTATAGTCGCGCCGGAAAGGATTCCTTAAAACACCCTTAAAAATAAATATCTTGCTTTTCAGACCTGCACTGCGATTAAAGTTGTCAAGTTCATAATGTTATTTACACATTTTAATACGTTGGCAGTTTGATTAAAATTGCTTTTGTATACTTTAAAATAAAACGAAACTTAGAATACAATGTCAAATAAGTCGTGAAACTGACAGTGACAACTATAAACTGACTTTGATAGAAAATCAATTACTGTTGAGTGTTGAATAAATGAATTAATTGCTATGTTACGGAGGTAATTTGTGATATCCGATAAGAACTTAATTTAAAATTATAATAAAAACTACTAAAAGACACGTACACATCTCTAGTAGAGTTGAATACGAATAAGTTTTTGGCGTTTAAAATTCCATAAAATGAGCTATACTAACAAGGTATTTGCACTTTATTTTAGTATCATTAATATGTATATATTTTCAATACCAAGTGATTTATTATAAATTAAATAATTACAGAATTTTCCTGAACTCAAGAACGATAGGTTGTTAAAAGCCGCTCTCGGTAAAGAAGTAGATAAAGTACCAGTATGGGTGATGCGGCAAGCTGGTCGATACTTACCGGAGTTTCAAGCGATACGGGCCCAGCATGACTTCTTTACGGTGTGCCGCACACCAGAACTAGCCTGCGAGGTTACACTCCAACCTCTGAGGCGATTCAAGCAACTGGATGCATCTATAATCTTCAGTGATATACTGGTTATTCCACAAGCACTTGGTATGACAGTAGAAATGCACCCTGGTTTGGTGAGTTTACATCCTGTTATATTTTATTTTTTGTTCATGTGTTGCAATGAAATATGGTACTTGTAAAAAATATGTACCTTAAAAACATTTATTTAAACTCCACACAACTTTGATGTGGCAGTTATTTCTTTTATGTATAAGCATTTGTTCCAGAAATTTGAGTTTTCTAATCTGCTGTTTAATAGTATAACAGGTAACATAGGGGACTAGCAATAAGTAAGAGTAAGGACACCTAAATATAAATGGAAACGTTCTCTAATAAAGGTGGTTCAACTCTTTGTGCATCAAATGTAATGGCACTGCCTTTGTCTAAATATAAGAATAGTATAAAGCTATCCCTTTTTTTAAATATACATATACTAATAATAACAGCAGTCAGTTTAAACTATGAGTGTTAGTGAATAGTAATTCCAAAGCATAAAAATAATTGTATGTGTCAGAATTATAAAATTGACTAACAATATTTTTAGGGTCCTGTTTTCCCAAAACCACTTCAAGATCCGTCTGAGATAGATGCACTGGAAGAAACTGGTGCTGTGTCCAGGTTATCATATGTCGGAGATGCTATAACATTGACAAGACACAAGATTGAAGGAAAAGTCCCACTGATTGGTTTTACTGGGGCTCCAGTAAGTTGCTTTATATTTTTGAAAAAAATTTATACTTATATTGTCCATTAGGAGGGGCATCAATCCATTGTTTCATTATAGATTTTGCAGAAAGCCATTAAGGTCTTCAAATGTTTTAGCTCCTACTTCAAGATGAAAAGATCTTAAATATCATCAACAATGCCATGTTTCACTTGAATTTTAAAGTTTTATAATATTGCTATATTTCAGTTTACTCTGATGGGCTACATGATTGAAGGTGGTGGCAGCAAGACCATGACAAAAACAAAGGAGTGGCTGGAGAAGTATCCCAAAGAAGTGGAGAAGCTTCTCAGCCTGTTAACACGCGTCATAATTGATTATTTGGTGATGCAGGTAACTGAGTGAAGTGTTGTTATTTTGTAGTATTTTTGTGGAAGGTCTATCTCTATTGTATTATAAATAACAAAAAGCACAGGCAGATTGAGGATTTTCGTTCAAGAGGTTATTGAATTAGCCCTAGGTAAGCTGCAGACAAGGACTTAGGAATTTTGGGTGGTATTTATGTTCTCTTATTTCTGAACTTTATTGTATGATTTAATGCTTTGCAGGGGATATGAACTTGTGAGCCTCCTCCTCTCCAATTTGTCACTGCTAATGAGTACTCATAGTTGTTTATATATTCACTTCACATTCAATTCATAGGTTGAGAGTGGTGCTCAATTGCTCCAAGTGTTTGAATCCAGCGCCGATCATCTGACCCGCGAGAGGTTTATAGAAGTATCTGCACCATACCTGAAGGATATTAGACAAGGAGTCCAGAATAAGCTTGAAGAGAAAAATTTGGAACAAGTTCCCATGGTAGGATAATTTATTTACCAATATAATTTACTTATTATCACCTGAAAGCCTTATTAATGTGATAAAATAGATTCTTTAAACAGTAGTATTTATTACATTTCTAGGAAAACGAAAATCTACAATGGTTTCCATTATATAGTATGCTTCACTTTGCTAAACAATAATGAACAGCTACAAAAGTTCCTTTGCCTACATTTGGTATTTTTTTTATATGTATTTGGTATTTGGTATTATATGTTGAGAATATTGGATGGTGATATGAAATGAATAGTGATAATTGTAATTAGTAATATAAGTTAGTGTAGAGTCACTCAATGATCATTGTAATTTTTACAGACTATTTTTGCTAAAGGGGGAGGACATTCCTTAGATATACAAGCCCACTTGGGCTATGAGACTGTTGGGATAGACTGGACCATTGACCCCACCGAGGCACGGAAAATTGTTGGCACCAACATAACTTTGCAGGGGAACCTGGATCCACAGGACTTATACAAGTCCCCAGTATGTATTTTACAGAATTAGTTACTTAACATAGCTCGTGGTCAGACATAAATGGTAGAAGATGTAAGGAAGAAAATGTTATGCTCTGTAGAGTATGAGTGGGAATTGACAGGTAAAACTTTGGTATTATGATAAACATTATAATAATTTCCAGGTGGTAGAACCATTGTAGTTCGACTGGCGAGGTACGACTGCCACACCTATTTCTAGTGTAAGGCAGTTTTTGCGTTTTGGTGGAATAGTGTGGTTTCTGGCTTACTTATATATGAAGCAACTATCTTTGTCCTCGGGAGTAGTAATGCATCTGTGATCAACTTCAGATAGACCCTCTGTTTATATGAAGTTGCTTACAGGTGTCCAAGGGCGGCAGTAACCACTTACTATCAGTAGGACTTCATGCTCGTTTGCTAAAAAAAATCATATGCATAACGCTTAGTAGGTTAATAGGATCTCATTTTTTACCTTTGGAAATGGACCCGAAAACTGTGTGCTGCTTCATACCTGTCTTTTATGGGTCATCCACAACAGGAAACCACAAAATTGCATAACTTTTTTTTGAATAAATATTTCAACATAGAATACTTTGAGACTGATTTAAACAGCCATTTCGGCGCACCCCAGACTTAATAGTTACGACAGTGTTCAGGACATTTGATTTTTCTTTACTTTGCATTCCATACTGGCATGTAGTTAAGTGACGAATTGCGATCTCATTAAGCGAATATGAGTAGGCAAAGTGGAGGAGTAGCTAAAGTGATTTTTTTCGATTAATTTGTGCGACATAGAATTGATAACTCCAGTGGTTGAACGACAGCTTTGGTGGGATTTACTTTGACACTTAGCTATAAAATAAAATTGTACAAATTCATTAAGCATTTACTGTTTATATACATTTAATGTACATGGCATACAAAAGTTTATTATGTCTTGGAACAACGTTCATAAAAGGGTTCACAGCCTATACCTATATTGCCTATAATTATTCTAGTTAAGATTTAAGCATATTATTTTGCCATATGACTGTGACCTAAGCTGTGGTAAAAAGTATATATCTCTTTTTATTAACTGTTGTTATAGAGAAGTTTGTCTTCTAATCGCTATATTCAGAATTAAGCTCGATCTTGACATGAAATTGGAAGTACGAACATTAATGTAGGTATAATAATTACAGGAGGAAATAAGAAGACTGACTATTGGAATGGTGCGGAAATTTGGCAAACAAAGATACATTGCTAATCTGGGTCATGGTATAACACCACAAACTCCTCTTGGAAGCATGGATGCATTTACAGAAGCCGTACATGAAGCTTATTAGGTGAAATGAAAAATATATCTGGAATTATACATTTATTGGATGTTGTATGTAGTGAGACTACAAATTTTTGCTTAAAATTATTTTTGACTGCACATATTAGTTTAAATTATGAGTAAATGCTACAAATATGTTTAAGAACTTAAATGTTATATGTGGGCAGAGCATTTTGACTGGTTGCTGGCATATCTTCATCATGACTACCAGCAGATTTTTTCACATACTGAAACAATGAAATATATTAATATATTACTTTTTATGTATATAGTGTATAGTTAGCTTTATGTTTACCTAAACGTTAATTTAATTTAATAGTAATCGAACAACTATGGAATCGAAACAATTTGTAAGTACTATTTTTTACTTTTGCAATTATCTCAAAGAATTTATTTACAATTATTTCAAAAACACACATAATATAATCTATATTATCATTGTTTATATTTGAACTTACTTGTGGATTAATTTGAATTTGTTCATCCATTTCTTGAATGTACTGATGTAACTTAGTGCAAGCAGCCATTTGCTGTTCCAAAATGCTTAGGGTCTCTGGTGAGGCATATTTCTCAGGGCTGTCAAGGAACACTACCATGCCATCCTTTTGGTTGATCATCGCGTAAATTTCACCTTCTTCAATCTGAAAAGATTAACATATAATTTCTCCAAATTACAAAAGATTGTTCACACTGACAACCCTGTCAGTGTGAGTGTGTCATAAAAAGTAAGAGATCATTCAAGTACTACATAAACAGCATTGAAATAATTTTGAACTCCCTTCCTTGTCTCTTGTCAATAAAAGTTATCAGTTGCAGTAACCTCTCCTCCGGGCCCTGTGATTATGTTAAAATTGGTATTAAATTTTGCTCAAAAAAAAACAAAAATAATATTGCAAACATTACCACCATAAAGGACTCCTCTTCCATGCTTATATGAATGTACTAGAACAACCCTTAACTAGACTTATACCAATTTAAATATTTAATTTCATTAACTTACCATGTTAAGAATGTAGCTTTCAGCGTCTGCTGGGCCAGACAATTGTACACGAGATGCAACATCACTGAGAGACAATGTTATGAATGTTTTTGTTAGCCGCTGAATGCTTTTTTTATATCCTGCATTTAATAGCTAAAAATAAATATTATAGGTATAATATTTTAAAGAATTTAGTAAAATGAAATATTACCTAAATTAATGCAAAATTGGTGTGTCTAAGCCAAAGAAAGGATAAATGTGTATCAGCAGTTCTAAAAAACTTTGTCATATCTTTGAACATAGTATAAGTAAATGTGTAGCAGCTATTATTGCATTTTACTGTGTATCAGTGTGTTACAGAATAATATTCTATGTAGCATTTAAGTAGCAGGACTTGCCTGATAGACCAATCCCATGTTTTTGTCTCTAACATATGTCTCCCTGTTCTTTATAGTTGCATGGGGAGTTGTAGCAATCTCATGATATGCAACTGAGAGTGGTTTGAGGAACCGATAAACTACTTGAGATGTATACTTAGGCATTGGTAGAATCTGAAAAAAACAAAAAAAATTGGTGTAATTTTGGTAGTGGAATTCATGTTTATCATCTTTAATATAAATTTTTAGTCATATATACTTATTCAAATTAAAAACATAAAAATGTTGTTGCACTATGAAAAAAATATATCAAGAAAATTTCACCTTTCTATGTAAAAGATATGAAATCAATAGGTATTTCTTATAAGCTTCCAACATTATGTGAGACACCACTATAGCAGGAACTGTCACAACAACTTCAAAGAAGTACAACGCTCTATCATAGTTCTTCAGAGCAGTGTATATCATACCTCCATAATAGTAGTACAGTAAGAAATGTTTCGAGTCACTGTTTGCTCCGAGCTAAAAAGTGTTTAAATTTTATAATTATATTGATGTATTTACTTATAGGTATTTGATGATGATGGGTACTTATTGTGGAAATAAATATGAAAAAACTGTTTTTGTTTTTTTTTTATACTACCTTCACTTCCGTGCCTATTCCTGTCACATCAGTGTCTAAAAATTCAAGAGCAGGTTTCATGCATTTAGATAAGAGACAAAGTTGGCATAGGTCTGCATGGATAGAAGTCAGTTGTGAGTCAAACAGCTGAATTTTTCTTATAGCTTTTTTAAGGATTTCAATGCCCCTGATGGGCTGCTTAATCTCAACAAGGTGGTCAGTGAGCAGGTGGCATAAATCAGCATCTGTAATTACAATTAAAAATATATAAACAATTCTGTCCGTAGAAACATTTTATTTTTATATTATTGAAGTAGCAAACAAGCATGCAGTCTACCTGATGGTACAGGGTTGATTACAAATTTTTATGGGTGGCACTAGCAACTCTAGTGCCACCTATAAATATTTGTAATCAACCCCAAATAAGATTTTAGTTCTACCCATGGTCAGCCATGCATGCTGATGAGATGCATTGCAACACCTGAAGGCTAATTTGCAAAGCCATTCAAATGATGCCTATATAGATAGGCATCATTTGAATAGATAGTCAATAGATAACTTTGTATTACATTGGAATTGATTGTGCCAGGTATGTATTTTTATAGCGAAAAAATATTAAATTGAAAGAATAAACATACACAAATCAGGAGAGAATCGTACTTGCTCTCCATTGCAATTAGTTATGAAATCATGAATTTGTTGATACATTGTTGACTTATCAACATCACTGGTACCCTGAAAATATAAAATTTATAATTATTTATTAGTTAAAACACATTTTTTATTAACCTATTACTGTCCCACTGTTGAGCACAGGTCTTCTCTCACAGTGGGTTTACGCGATAGACAACCTTACTAGTCAAGTGCAGATTGATAGATTTTAGGCATATAGGTTTCCTTCAAATGTTTTCAATGTCCATTGTTACAGATTAGACAGTATTTCCATGACATTGTCTGTACTATCAATTAGATTTACTACACTAGTTAAAAATAGATTGGTGATGTAGTAAAATTGAAATCATTTTCACTACATAATCCAATTACCAATCACAACCTTTTCAGAATTTAAAAGGCTGACAGTGCTGAAGTAAAAGGAAAGTAATTTATAATATGCAACTAGCAGAAATGTGCCCACTTCGTTGGGCATTAAAAAAAAATGTGTACCTGTACTTATGTATTTGTTTGCCAATTTGCAAAACATACATAGAAAGAGCATACATGTATACTATATTCAAAGCGGACTTATTATCTGGCAGCAAAATGAATTGTTTTCTGCAGATCCAACACGAGAAAAACCAACATATAACTGATCATGGCAAAACACTCTTTTTACAAATCAATGCTCATTTAGGCAAAGGAAACCTTAACTGTGTGAATAGTTGTCTCGATTATGTTAACCAGCAATTCTTTTATAAGCAGCCTAGTGCATTACACATGGTGGGGTGCTCAAGTTACTCAAGACCATGATAGGAATGCCAACTTTTAATAAAGATGGTCGGCCAGAAAGGCTCAGAGAATTTGTTTATCATAGTGCACTGTATCCTTAATACTATATACCATGTTAATGGACTTACACTGTTTGACTGGGAATTTTCTGAAAATCATTTTATTGATTTCATTCACTATATTGTTTCTGGCTAACACTATTACATTTATTGCCCTCGAGCAAAGCCAATGATACTTTTTTTCGAATACATTTTGAAAACGGATATATTGCACCTATTAGGCCCAGTCACTAGTCATATTCAATTTTAGTGATTGTAATGTTGATGGTAGAACAGCTAATTTTTGCTTCTCCAACTTTGAGTAGGTATTGAAAAAAATCCTTTTCGTAGTTGTCACTTAAAGTCAGTCACGTATGGTAACCGCCCTAATATATGTATTTTATATATGTATGTATATATATGTATGAATATATGTATGTATGACTAAAAATACTGAGAAAAAAATCATATTTTTTGTATGATGTATGAAATGCAAGCTTTCAAGTTGGATCACACTGCACACGGTGTGAAAATTTGATTGATATCAGTTCAGTAGTTTAGGGGGTTTATTGTGGACAAACAATGTGACACGTAATATATATATATTAAGATTATGAATCTTTTGTTTGGGAATATAGAAAAGTGTTGTTTGTAGACGTTTTCAGGCAATATTTTAAATTTTTTCTCCATAGTTCTTATGTCTATAATCATCTTACTTCAAGGAATATTATAAATAAAGAATTAGCAAAATCGGTTCAGCTGCTCTCAAGATTTACCCTTAACACATTCAGCAATTTATTTTTATTTATGAAGATTTATTTCTCAATGTCATTGTACATTACAATTTAAATTTACAATAATCTTTCGCAGCTAGAATATAAAGAACAAATCTGATTGGTTGATTTAAAATGATTGAGGACTTGTAGAATTTTATTTTTTGTCACTAATACCAAGAAATTATTAATTTGTCAAATCATACTACACATAACTTCCAAATCAAATAGATAGATGAGATAAACCCTAGAACTCATTTCAGTTCTCATATTGATGAGAGACAGCATATAATGCAATATATTATTTAAATAACATTCTGCAAAGAGTGTGTTTATCAACAAGTTCTATGATAAGTTATGTTACCTAAAAATATGTCTTATATAAAATGATATCTAGTAATAAAGAATACATTTAGTGTCATATTTATACATATGTATGTTAAACCATGTACCTATAACATTGCATTTTAGAAACCATTTCATGTCATAAAAATTGTATTCAAACCTGTGGCAGGGAGTATTTAGCGACGAGCACAGCCAACACGCCAAGAGAATGTTGTTGAATATCCAATGTTTCCAAAACTGTATTGAGATGGGCGCTGTTTCGTTGCAACACTTCGTCGGACTTTCCTATAATCTCGCATAATTCGCGATAGTTGCCTAAAAATAAACAAAATTTAATATAAACATGTATTTGTGTATTATGGTTTTAAAATATGTACATACCTGATGCAGAAGAGGTCCTGACGTTGTTCACAAACTGCTCTAGAGGCGAGGCCATTGTGTTGCTAATTATATTATTCCTTATTTCTGTACGCAAGAATATATTATACGAGCGTGTGTTACAAGAATATCGAAATTATCAATATTATCTTCCAATTTGCAACATTCGTAATGCCGACCAATAGTTCAATACAAAAAGACAAAACCTGATGTGAACAAATTTGATATTTGACAATGACGTTTGACTTGTTATTTTATTTTTTATAAGATTGAAGTGGCAAACAAGCATACAGTCCACCGATTGTAAGTGGCCACTTCCGCCTATCAGAGCTTCCAGATTGTAATTGTATAATTAAAGTATTTCGTAAACCTACTGTATTTTATACAAAATACAGAATTTTGAAGGGAAATAAAATTATGGTCGACGAAAAAAAAGTACATGTGTCACATAGTAAAAGAGCTAGTGAATCATCCGTGTAACCCACTCCTCATTGACTGACTTTTTAGACTCGTCTGGCAGATACTTGCAACCGTCAGAATAGGCTGGCTGTTA
>MOOZ01000143.1:38721-50548 GCA_002930495.1 Cecropterus lyciades | reverse complement strand
TGACTTCAAAACACAGAACTGTTAGCAATATCCAAATAGGTATCATCACAATATATATTGACATGTCCAACTTTGATTCCAGTTTAATGCAAATTATGATTTGTGCTGCCATTTTTAGCGCTATGGCGGCTATGTACCATATATTCCGATTAATGTTGCCTCTAAATCTTTCCAGGCCATTCCGACAGTGAGACACCATGTGGAATAGTACATATATCAAGAGGATACTATCATACACCCACATTGGTATGAACACAATAAACCAGTTCCAATGGGTCCTCGATTCTAATCTCAAACAGAGAAGAATTAAGAATACGAGGAATATGAACCACGTAAATAGAGCTCTATGAAGAATAGCCATTGTGATTGAAATAAGATAGTTTTGTGCTATTTAAATTTCTTCGTAATTATTCCGTTGCTTTAGTGTACTACATCCGTACGACAGTAATTTCAGATTATCCTGTTTATAAATGAAGAATGTAGACAGTCAGTGTTTCTCTTTTGCTTTACTGTGCAGAGGAAATAGTTTCTGATGCTAGTGTCAATAGCAGTGAGTGTATCGAAAAGAGCGGCGATATAAGACAATAACCTAACCGTTGATTGTAATTACACTAATTAAGTAATATAATAGTTACAACAAACAAACAATTATGCAAACTATGTGCCTAGTATGACAGTATGTAGTGTTGACAATGACATTGACAAATATAAAAATGTTTAATTTATTTGATTCATTCACGATAACATTATTGAAGTTCAGGAACTTTGAAATCAAGAAATTTAATTTGCTATAACTGACTGATGAAAATTAAATTGTCAGTGAAATACAGATAATTTATCGGACTCTTTTTTTTTTTCTTTATTTGGTTCAGGTAAGCAATCTGGACTATTTATGGTTGGCAATGATTGACACCAAGCATAGTATTCGTTTGGCATAATTTCTTTTGTGTACACGTACAGTCCAAGCAAATCTTCCTGGCTTCGCTGATAAGCAGGAGTGCCGCATTGGCGTGTTGGGCGCTAGATCTAGCGCTTTTTAGTATGTTTAGCGCCTATTTCAAAATTTTTGCGCCTATAAAGATAATCTGGCACTTATCATGTATGTCATGGCAACACAGCTGTTAGTCTATATTACACAGTAAAATTCTGGGCCTAAGTTAAGCTGTCGAATTTTCCATAATAAAGAATTGTTAGAAATAGCAAAAAAAGTAATGAGCATACTGCATTCAAATGCTGACATTGAACGTGTATTTAGTCTAATGAATGTCGACAAAACTAAACTGAGAAATACATTGCACTAGACTTAAAAGCAATTAACACAAGAACCAAAAAACGTAATTCAATGCAAGTACGGACATTACAATTGACACAACATTATAAAAGAATAACAGATCTATCAGCAGTGCTGCCAGATTAAAGATCCGATTGAACGCTAAGACGTAAAAAAACGCTTAATTAAAAAAAAAAGTTCGCCAGGAAGTGCTAGTGCTATTTACTATTTCCAGTTTATTCTTGAATAAAACAATATCAAATTAATATATATACAATACAAGGCGAGGCAATGTATTACAATACAATAAATTGTATGATTTACATACTTTTATTTGACTGGATCCCTATTATAACTTCTTGTACGATTTAAAATAATTTCATCAGACCACAGTTTATAATAAACCTTCCGGATAGAAAAATAATAGTGGTCTGAAACGACTAGTGATGGTCGTTTTTATAAATACGATTTTAAGTAACGATACCAGTAAACGACGCCGGCATCCGATGCCGATATATTGAAAAACGGATGCCCGCAACAACATCATCATTTTTCTGGGCCACCTTGAAACTATAAGTACATCAAATATAAATATACATATTCTTAAACAACAAAGAATTTATTTAACTTTAAATGATCAGAAACAATTCTGCTCGTCATTTCGAAGGTCCTCATCCGATCATTACCATTTTATATACAGTATACATTACATTTTTATATCGTGGATTTAATGTAAACAAAATCATTAAAATCGGTTCATAATCAAAGAAGTTATGCTAAAACATACATACGTCGAATTGATAACCGTCCCCTTTTTGAAGTCAGTTAAAAAAATAGAAAGTAAAAGTCGTAAAGTTAAATACGCAACCAACAAATGTTATCATTATGGCACCGTTACCGAGCATCTCTACGCCGGTGTACATATCAGATATCAGCCGGCTCTGCGGCACCTAATATAGCAAATCGCATAGGCGAATCGATGCCAGAAAAACGATGCCGGCATCGGATACGGTTTGCTTATTAACGATGCGCATAGATGACAAAATATAACGAAAACGCCCATCTCTAGAAACGACCGACGAGGCGACGATGACGACGTTTATAAGACGTATTTGACGTCAAATTTTCTTGTTTACAATATATGTATTGAGATTAATACCGGTTAAAATAATCATTTAATAACCATACCATAAGAAAGTGACAAAAATTATTAAATGTAGACTTAATGCCGGCGGGCAATTAAAAATGCCTTGAAATCAGTAATAATTAAGATGTTTTAAATTTTTAAATTTAAATTAATTTTAAATTAAGGCAATAATAATGCTTCTGCAAATAGCTTTGATAGTGTCTACTGTTAAGCTATTCTTCATTCCATTGTAGTATGTAACATGTATATTCTTAAAGTTGAAAATATTGTAGTGTGCGATATAACTCGATCGATGTGTTTTTATTTGTTATTTCAGTCATTCCACGGATTTTGAGGTGCATAGGAATTGGCTGGCTATAACCCACAATGTGTCTATAGAAAAATGGTATTACGAGTCAACATCAGAATGGACACTAGACTATCCCCCATTTTTTGCTTGGTTCGAATATGGTTTATCACATATTGGAAAGATATTTGATCCTGAAATGTTGAAACTGGAGAATTTGAACTATGATTCTCAAATGACAATTCTGTTCCAACGATTATCTGTGATTGTACTGGATGTAATGTATATTTACGGTATCAGAAGGTAAGGTATATTGCATATGTACTGAGTAATGTAATGAATATGTAATGTCTAGGCACCTCTTAAACATGATAAGGAATAATGACAATGTAGTTGGCATTAAAATGACCTAAGGGTCTTCTTCCAGGCCATATTACCCTCTTTTCCAATAGTAAATTCAAGTAATATATTCTACTATGGGTAGTACATAATGCCTACTAATAGAGGATATCGTCGTTTAAGTTTTAGCATCGCGTAAGTAATTTTTTTTGGCTGTAATGACATTTTGAAAATTGTCATCATTGGAATCGAAATATGTGTCGCTTCCTCCAAACAGAATCAAGGTACGACACAAAAATACCTTTAAATTATGGAAAATTAAAAGGACAAAATGGAACTTTAGTTGCGTCTATATAAAATTAATCAGTTTTTGTCTCTCCAAAAAATATGCCAAAAATGACTTACGTGGTGATAGAACTTAAACGACAATATTCTTATATATATGTCTGTATTATAACAGTGTTAAGCATTGTTGTCTTCTTTTCTGGTACTCATCTTAAGCAATTCACCTTGGTCCTTAGGTATAACAATTTGAAGGTGGTCAAACTCTTTGTGGTTCGACTCCGGAAGCACCACCGCCACACCTATTTCTGCCTAATAACAGGCAGTGTTATGCGCTGCTGTGTTCTGGTTCTGAAGGGAGACATAACTTTCCGAGGCATAACATCCCATAACATAACATAACATTCTATCTTAGGCCTCAGGGGTAGCAACGCATCTGTGGTTAACCTTAGGTGAGATTTTGATCTTACCCAGGGTTGATTAAATATGTCCAGTACCCACTTACCATCAGTACAGTCAGGATTTGTTACACATGTTGGTAGGCAGTTGCTACTCACCATTAGGTAGGCTGTATATTTGTTTAATACTTGAGGATAGGTCACTTCTATACCATTATAGGAGGTTTGGAGCATATTGCCATTCCAGTGCAGTCTATCTAGCCTTTGAAAGTTCCGAATTGGACATATGCTTTCCCTAATCTATGTCACTCCATCATTGTATGTTGCCTATCATCTCCTCTTTATAATTGTAAGCTTATTACTTCCTTAAATGGTGATTTCTTATTGCTATTTTCAGCTGTTCAACATTAGTAAGCAATGGCAAGGCTCTTGTGTTTATACTGCTAGTATCTAACCCAGGTTTGTTGATTGTGGATCATATTCACTTTCAATACAATGGATTCTTATATGGGTTCCTTCTTTATTCAATGTCTAACATGATCAAAGTGAGTATACTTTATCTGACACTAAATATAATTTTTGTTTACTAACTAACACTAAAGACAAAAAATAGTTTTGGGCAACATACTTTCTTATTCTCTATAGTAATATTGACTATATATTACATATTAAAATTTATGAATTTTATGATTTGGATTGATACTTAGCTTGCTTCACTTTGCAAGACTAAATCAATGCAAACATTTTCTTATTTAAAACATTAACACATTGGTACCTGGTTTGCCCTTTGCATGGTTTATAAAGACTACTAAAACATAAATTAGAGCATTTAATAAAATTCTATCAATTTAGACAGTAGAAGCTTACTGTTCCCAACTCCTGTAGTTACTGCAAAGGATATTTCATATGCTATATCACAGTAGATCTTAGTTAAAAAAAAGGCTGAAAACTACTGGTTTTTAAACAGTTCCATTTTTATTTTATTCCATTATATAATGTGTTGTTTTTATTTTCAGGCTGAATACATTCAAGCAGCTATATGGTTTGCAGTGTTGCTCAACATGAAACATATTTTCTTATATGTGGCACCTGTTTATGTGGTGTTTTTGTTGAGGTCCTATTGCTTTATTCTGTCAACAACAGACGGGGTGCACACACCATGGCATTCATTCTCTATAATAAATTTATTTAAGCTAGCCATCACGGTTGGATCAATTTTCATCATATCTTATGGCCCATTTGTGGATCATATACCTCAGGTAAATGTGCAAACAATATTTTTAAGTAGCTTCTGTCCTCTTCTCAGCGTCGGGGACGGCCATCAGGCGAGTTTTAGTGTGGTAAATTCCCACATAACCCAGCGTCGCTCCCACGGCGTTGTACCTTTTGAAGGTTTCCCCCTCGAGAACAAAAAAAAAAGCTACTGTTATGAAACATATAATATGTAACATTGGTTATATTTATTGCTTGTAGATATTATCCAGACTATTTCCATTTAAAAGAGGACTGTGCCATGCATATTGGGCGCCTAACTTCTGGGCCCTGTATAATATTGCTGATAAAGCATTGCAACATGTCTGTAAGTTTTTTTTATTGTATATCAGGTTATTAAATATATAGTTAATTATGCCTCCGTGTCACTTCATACAATATAGTCAATATTTAGACATAAATACATTAATTACCAACTAAAATATATGAAAGGCTAATTTTATTTATTTGTTAAATGAAAGGATTTTATTCATAGAATATTCTTATTTTTAGTGCCAATGTTTGGATATTCCGTGCCAAAACTTGAGGCTTCTATGACTGGCGGTCTTGTGCAAGAGTACAACCATACAGTATTGCCAACAATAAAGCCAGAGTACACATTTGCCCTGACAGCACTGTCTATGGTGCCTGCGCTTATAAAGTTATGGCATCTCGGAGCTGATAGAAGATATAGAAATTTGAGTTTTATAAGGTGTGTCTACGATGTTCTTATTAATAATTTATATAGTTAGTTACTCATAACTCGTTTGAGCATTTTTATTCCTTATTGTTTCATCTTTTGTCGTTCTTACACTGGTTTGACAAATTTGCCTGTTTTGTAGAATGCTGTATGGAACATAGAGTTAACACTTGTTTAACAAATATGGCTATTCTATTTCATAGGGCTTTATTTTAAGGCTTTTTATTTATTATTGGACCTTTTTTTGAATAATGTATTAAATAATAACTCGAGGAAACAAATATATTTCAATTTTGTGATTTATCTCGAATATTTAAGAAGAATTTTGTTTTAAATAATACAATTGTCTTTCAGATGTATGATTGTATGTGCTACATGTTCATTTATGTTTGGCTGGCATGTTCATGAGAAGGCGATACTGATGGTTTTAATACCATTAAGGTAATATGTTCAATAAATTGTGATATACAAAGGATTTCTAAACAATTATCGTACTATCTATCTACAAACACTTTTTTATTTTATTTCAGTTTCATGTCAGTGCTGGGAGAAGTAGATGGTAGACACTTTTTAATAATGTCTACAGTTGGGCATTATTCACTATTCCCTCTATTGTATTCCAAAAATCTTCTATTAATTAAGATATTTATGTTACTAACACATGCCTCAATTGCATTTTCAAACATACCATCATTGTATGAGGTTCCTAGAGTGAAAGGCGCTAAGAAACAACCTTCGCGAAGATTTTTGCTTCTACCTGGTCTTAATAGAATCGAGTCGTTATATCTCTACGGATTATTAATTATTTGCATGTATGAAAATGTATTACATTCCATATTAGGTTTAGATAAAGTTTTACCATTTTTGCCGTTAATGATAACATCTGTATATTGTGCTATTGGCATTTTTTATTCTTGGATTTGTTATTATCATTATTTTATAACTTTTAATGTATGTAGAGTACCTATTATGGTATCTGGTCAATCTAGTTTGTTTGCTAAGAAAGTTACCTAAAATATATTTGAACAAAGTATAGATGCGTTTGTTTTATTTTCAAGGTAAGCTAAATTTAGTGTTTAAGAAAAGGTTCTTAAAGGATTGTGAAATGTATTCGTGTACTTGGCCAGACTGGTCGCCTAGACTAGTTTTTGTAAACATTTCATGGCATGAAACTCAAAAATATTCCACGACGCTCTCGATATAGGAATAATACTTGGCGACAGGCCCGGTTAAATGTCGCCATGAGCCTTTCAGCTTGCATGTCGCCATGAGCTTTCAATGGTTACTAATAGAGACTATCTATTAGTAACCATTTTTTTTAAGTTATATCGTTTTTTCTTTAATGGTAATTCTTCGCGACCCTTATGGAGGCTTGGCGACCTCCAAATAGTTCGCGACCACCCATTGAAAAATACTGGCCCTGACCTGTGCCAGGTACCAATGCATATTGTGGAAAGTTTTCAACATATAACTTTTAACGTGTTGGTGGAGATGGAGACGTCTAATCTAATATAGACGATGTACAACCGAATATAACAAAAACATAATAACATCTTACCACACCGCTAGCATAAGAAAAGCTCGTATAATAAGAAAATTAAAATGTCTGCCGTGTTGACACCCCCGAAAGCCGTTGTCGGCAGTGTCAATTACTTAAAGTAGGTACATTGAATATTTACTTAATACAAGACAGGCTTGAGAGGACACGTACACGTGTTTACAGTGAATAAAGCGAAGCATATCGATTCTGTATGAATATTCATTGGATGAAGACGAGAGCGAGCGTTCGATTGCATGTTTATATATTGGTATATTGGGAGACACTCAATATAGGCTTTTCTTGATTTTTTTATTGGAACGTCATATTATTCTTAAGGGATTCCGGTTTAATATCCTTCTTATTAACTTTAGCGTGTTTATAAATAAGTAATTTTTTCCTTAATAGAACACATTTACATTTATAGCTACCTGTATAGGATAGTAGGTAATAATACTTTATTACGAAACGGAAAATGTGACTGCATTTATTTATATATGCATAAAAAGGGCTCAGGGCTCTTTAACAAAACATTTACATACCTATAAATATACCTATATTTTATTCGATAAATTTTTAGTACAAGATAGTTATCAATTTTTCTGCTCAATTACGAACAGTAAAAAGAAATTTCTTTTAACTATTAAAATTGAAAAAGTTTAGTTAGTAAAGAATTAAGTAAAGCTGTTTTAGAAAATAGGCCTCAACATAAAATCTAAACTTTAATTAATTTGCTTTTGATCTGCGCAGTTAGGCCCGACCCTCGCGTTGTGCTAAGTAGGTAACCTGCCTACGTTTATTTGATCACATGGCACAGCGCACCCGATCAAAGCCGTCCCAGCCGGTGTGAAATCGTCTGTGTGCATGAATTCAATGAATTCATACACCTGACGTACTTGCTGATTCGGATATACTTGCAAAGGGGTCAGTTTTAAAGTATGTCACATGAGTATTAGGAAGGTCGGTACTTAGTGGGTTATTTAATTGTTAGGTACCAACGGTACTCCAAGGTTACGAATAATGATAAATTTGAGAGATAATAGTCATACATGTATGACTATTGGAATAAATTTATATAGGAATTGAATTGGTATAGGAATTGAGCCTACACTTAGCGTCGGCCATGACTCATAGGGCAGAGCTAGATTGTCTCATAATCATTTCCTTTTTTACGTTTGAAAACACATTTATCTAAAATATGATTATATTGTAATATAAAAATATTATTTTTCCGCCAACATATTCCCAAAGGAAGGGATGATTAAACTAATGATGTTAACATTTTTTTATCAGAGTTAAGTAACAAACGAGCATGATGGTAAGTGGTTACTGCCGCCCATGGACATATGTAAGCAACTTCATATAAAATAGGGATTCTATCTGAAGTTCATTACCAGATATTGCTACTCCTGAGGACGTAACGCAAGAATTGCTTCACGCTATAAATAGGTGTAGCTATGGTATCTTCCCGGTTGAACAACACTGGTTCTACCCCCGGGTATTTATTTTAACTTTTTGGAATACATTGTCATGTAGCACCTAGAGCGAGCTCAACCGCTCCTCACGCTCTACACTAGGTCCGGCATTTTGTGTAGTCTTTAACATGTTCTACATTTAAGCCCAAATTAGAATACAAATTCTATAGATAAAGTTTATGCGGAATTACTAGAGTAGAAGCGCACATACAAATATAAATAGATTCTGCTAACTACTTTATGAAGTTGACAATGTAAATACATGTATCACCTGCCGATGTTGCCTTACATTCCTGTTTGAGAATTTGCTTGAGTCCGAAATAACAAACCTTAAATAACGAGATATTTAATATTCCCGCTGCAGCATCTATTCGAAACCTATGACAAATTGTAACATTTTATAAGTTTTAAGGTTCGGAGTTGGGTGCACTAACATTAACATAACTTTATATTCAGTGGCGTCGAGCGTAACTTACTGGTGACGCCGTAAATTTAAGCAAAGTTGTGTTTGCAAGTTCGATGATAATTTCAATCCGCGAGTTATAGCCGTTCATGAATTACATTTTTAAAAGACCGGGTATATTCAGTGTAATTTACGTCCGAACATAAAATTTAAAGTTGTTTTAGTCAAGAAAGTACTTACTTTGTATGTTTACGTACGTATCTGCGTAACAGAATTCTTTCAGACGTAATCTTCTCAGACGTAAGCGGGCTTTGAATATGCAAGTATCGTAAAATTAAGCACTACGTATTTGAACAGTTATTTATTTGTAATGTACCTATGATAAAAACCTCCTCAAGCCTACGTCATAATGCTTGACATTTTGTAATAGACGTTTATGACACAGTTCTTTGATTGCGGATATCTATAATTGACACCGTGTCCGTTTTTTTATAGTAACAGTTGTAATAAAATGTATATATTTCATAAAAACATCAGACTATATTAATTCATCGCAGAGTACTTTTATACAGCTGGGATAATTAACTATGGCAGATGATGAAGACGAAGGCGGCTTTGGAGGTTTGTACGAAGATGGACATTGGGTATGGGACGAGTCAACTAAAGCTCTACTGTTCGTAAGGTTATTCAGCTACTTATTTGTAAACATACAATATAGATAATATAATTTGCATATAATTTACACACTTTTTTCACAAACACATATTTTCACAGTTTTATCATTTTTTACACAATGTTCTTATATGTATTAATAATATAAAATTTGTTTCCATAAGTACGCTGATATACGATATTCCTAAATTCTAATGGAGTGCTTGATTGGTTTCCTAGTTGTTTTTTTTTAAATTTTGAATTACCTACCTGACAAACATGCAGTCCACTTGATAGTAATGGCCGTTACCCCATCTGTAACCAATTCCATGTAGAACAGGGGTAGGTACTACGATTGTAGGGAATGGTAACTTACCCGAAGTTCATTACATACACGTTACCATTCCCGAGGACTAAGAGCCTGTTTCCTATCACATAGCTATTTCCTATGCTCGGACGCGTGTACCACGCAAGGTAAATTAAATCGCTGCAGTCTCTTTACGAACCGCATGCGTAGATAAACATGATAGAAAGAGCCCCTAAGAGTATTGCCTCATCTATAGAACTGCTTCACGTTAGAAATAGGAACGTAGGTGGTCATTCTCTGGTCTTTGACGACCCGCGTAGCTGAGCAGTCACCATACCGGTCTAACAGGCAGTGGGTCCCGGGTTCGATCCCCGGCCAGTCAGACATCTGAATGATGAGTTTAGATTTCTGTTCTGGGTCTGGGTGTTTGTGTATTCGTCTTTGTGTGTCCATGGCACCCACGACACAGGAGAAAATCCTACTGTGGGGCTATGAGTGTTGAAAGCGTTTACGTTTATTCTCTGGTCTTACCATATTGATACTGTTACTTTTTAAAGTACCCAATAATACTGTGATGAATTTGTTGTAGCGACTTACCGCCAGTACTAGTTGAAACAATTCAAGTACCTACTAAAGCTCCTACAGGAACTGTTGAATTCAGAGACGACGTTGATTTAATTGAACAGGTATGGGTATCAATGAAGTAAGTGTAATGTAGTGTAGTTTAATTTAATAAGTAAAGAAATCTACCAACATCAGCGGCGTAGCGTGGGTTTATGCCGCCTGGGGCGGAACTTGAATTCATTCACTCATTATGAAATGTTAGTCGGCTAAAGAAAAGGTCGCCAAATCTGAATACTCTGCCGCCCCCTAAATGTGCCGCCCAGGAGCGCAACTTGAGTTTGGATTTTTTTTTACAAAATTACCGGTTATATATTACGAAAAAGAAATTTCGCCGTCCCTCAAAATGTGCCGCCCGGGGCGGACCGCCCCCTTTGCCCCCCCTACGCTACGTCACTGATCTACATACTTATCTATAAACATATTACTGTCGAAAAAAATTAGCTTCAGAATAACTCTACAAGGTCAATTGTAACTAAAGGTATTCCTCGTTACCTACAAACTAGGGGAGAACGAGGGGAGTTGAAACAATCTTTACGTTGTCTCTTTATATTATACTAAATTAAACCTTGTTTATTTGACTAACATATGGGTAGGATAAAAAGTGCCACATATTGCTTTATACCCATAAAAAGTCAATTTAAAGACAACTGATGACTTTGTTTCAACTTCCCTCTTACCGAGGTGAATTGAAGTATCTAGGAGAGTTGAAACAAGGATGGCCTGAAAACAATCTGTTACTGAACACAATGTTTTTTGAAAGTAAATACTATGTTAAAGTTTAATTTAACCGTAACTAGTACTATCCGCTTCATAATTACGATAATGATATCTAAGAATAATAAAAATGAATTAATCAAAGGCTATCAAATTTAAAACAAAATGATAATCTAAATCAGATATTAATTATGGTGCACATAGGACACCTTGCCATCAGTTTATTCGAGGTGGATGCATGCCTTACATCCCACATACTGAATGCATTGTTGATTTAGATTATTTCTTGAAAACTGGAGTGTTAACCAACTAAACGTAGCGATGAAATGAAAGATCTTTATTTTGTATAGGCCTACGGGGGCACTTACAAATCGGGGGCAATTACAAGTATTTAGCTGTTCCTTCTTTTCTTTAGTATTATATATATATATATATATATATAT
>MOOZ01000143.1:23935-38600 GCA_002930495.1 Cecropterus lyciades | reverse complement strand
AGAAATTCTTCACTTCTTGTTTTAAAAACAAAATACCAACGCAAAACAAAATGACAATGCATAACAAAATGCAAACGAGGTGAGTTGAAACAGACTCTTTCAACTCTCCTTGGGTACAAAATTCCGCTCCCATTACTGTTAAGCTGAAATAATTTCGTGACCCATGCTAGTATTGTAAAATATTTATGATTGTCTAAATCTTTGGATTAATAAGCTGCCAAATAGCATATAACATTTAGAATAAAACAGTTAATTAATCAATATTTACATATAGATAAATTTATGACGAAAACTTACTATTGCCGATTTTTTGTACCTGTCATAATGAAAGAGTCCTACGCGCTTATTGTGGCATGTAAATGACTACTGAGTGGGTGGCTGGGGATAACGAAGGGCAATTTAACATAATTTCCAGCTCTCTAGTGTTTTTAAATTTCGAAAAACATCGCATGTTTCAACTCACTTTTGTTTCAAATCCTCTTGGTCTCCCCTACTGCTCAAAATATCCACCGATCACATCAAATAGATCAAAGTTTCACTAAGGCTTACTATAATTCAAAGATTCCGATTCTTAATCCCTTTACCATGCGATTTCAAAGAATTAAATTTGGGTATTCTATACTTATAGATACGCTTTCGGCGGCGCTATCAAAGGAAACTAAAGCCCGGCCAAGCAGAAATCATATCTGTGCAGGTAATTTCTAATAATACCTATTACTAAATCTTTGTAAAAATATGTAAAAAATGTCGGTAATTATAATTATAATTTCAGACACTAAACCTAGTTATGTTTAGGTAGTAACCACTACCTAACTTGGGAAATAAGTTAAAAGGTAACTTAGCTACATTATATTAAAACTTTCGTTTTAGATGAACGCATAAAAAGATGCATGTACGTATTTAAGTTTTATTTAGAACAACAAAATATCAAACAAGCATGCAGCCTACCTGTTCGTCAGAGGGAATAGAGAATGTGGGTCCTATATTATTAATTCCTCGATTATTTAATAAAATAATAGTTTGTAGTTATTTTGGGACTTTAAAAATTACTTAATTTTAATTTTAAGTTATGTTTATTCAACCGATAACAATGCTGTGGGCCATGATGGTTAATCTTAGCTGTGCGATGAGGGCACGCAAGGCGAAAACATAAATGCAAGCGTTATTGAAGTTTGTTATAAAACTATTTTCTATTAATATATAGTAATTTATTTAGCCTTATTGTATTTAAACAAAACTAGCCAGTTAACAAGCCTATTGCCGGTCATCGACAAATGTGATCAACTCTATGTAGAACATATTATTATCTGAAGAAGATCACAGATGCGTCGAACCTCCCAGGGACTGAGATGATCGCCTCATTTGTAAGCAGTCTATATGTAGATACGTAAAATTATAAATTTTAAACTTTTATTTCTTGTGTACAGGATGTAAAAGATATCGCCCTTTACACAGCACCTGTATCCATTTTAAGTCCGATGTTGATAAATATGTTGCATCTGCCAACAACTGAAAGATTTATAAGAGCACTTGTTCTCTACTGTCAATATTATTTACAGGTAAGATGTGAACATTGATTTTATACATTAATACCTAATTTAAAATTCTGAAATAGATATTGATGCAAAAAGTATAGTTAAAAGTGTTATTTTGTAGAAGATTACGATAAGTAGGCAGGCTTTTTTTTCTCTCGCAAGCACGCTTTTTTTGTTCTCGAGCGGAATCTCTTCAAAAGGTACCCGACGCTGTGGGTGCGACGCTAGGTTAAGAGGGAATTTTACAGCATTTAAACCCTCCCGGTGGCCGTCCGCAGCACTGTGTGGTCCGGAGTCCTCCAAGCGCGATGCTCCTTTCTGGCTCTTTTCCGGTGAGCATTAGCGCTCATCGCATCTTCTGATGTTTATGACCTTCTCGGGATCGCTTGGCTGGACGTTTCGAACTTCCACTCCTGCCGCCCGCAATCTAGGAAGCACTCTTTTAGTCGCCTCTTTCGACAGGCAGGGGAGACCGAAGCCCTATTCTGGTCCCGTATTCCGTGGAATTGTAAAATTTTATATTTCGCTTAAATAGTTTCAAAATCTAAAGCAATTGAAATGAAAAGCGGAGAAAACAATAATATTTTAATGTAATATAATATTTTGTACTTCCCAGATTGCAGACGAAATGGCAAATAGAATTATAGAGTTGGAGACGAAAGTGAGAACGCCCCAGTGTAACATAGTTGAAAATGAGTACAGTAATAATTTATCTGACTTACGACTTTTAGTCGCAAAAGAATATAGCACGATGCTCATAGGTTAATGTTATTTATATTTTTATAACAATAGATAATATTATTAGCAGTTTAGAGATGTATACCTAATTAAATATAATAACCTCTCCATATACTTACTATGCCTACTAAAAACACATTAAAAGAGATTTAATTGAACGAACTTCACGGTTACGAACGGTCATGAAGATTAATTGGTACATAGTTCCATTGCTAAACCCAAGATTTTATTGTTTATGCATTTATAATTGTGTGGTACAAGTATTAATTTAAACGATTACAGGTGGAGGAGACACCAAGAAGTTCCATCATATGGGACCACAGAAAAAACGACGATCATTATCAGACAAAGATGCGAGGCTTTTTGAGACTTTACTACGGGTGTGTGTTCAAATTGTCTGGCTGGCATTGGGGCGTAGATCTTTTAATCAGATAGGTATATACGTTATTTAGTGTAAATATATGGTATTCTATTCGTTTGTCTTCAATCAAAGACCTGCTTAGCGGAGCGCTCTTAAAACCGGTCTAACACGAAGCGGGTTTCGGGTTCGATCCTTGAGTGGCTAAGTTCAGATTTTTGTTTCTTGTGTCTGTGTGTAGGTATTCGTCTTTGTGAGTTTTCATGATACCCTCAACATAAGAAAAATCCATGAGTGTTGAAGCGTTATTTACTATTTATTTTCAAAGGTGGTAAAATAAGCATTGTTCTACCATCGTAGATCTTCTCTCCTAAAGAGTGATATTGCATCTGTGATCGGATTCAAGCTGAATCTCTGTTCTTTTTAGAGTCGATTACAGATGTTCATGGGCATGTCCATTAAATTTATCTGTTTTATCTGTCAAATAACTTGACGACCCGCGTGGCGGAGCGGTCACTATACCGGTCTGACACGCAGTGGGTCCCGGGTTCGATCCCCGGCCAGACAGAAATCTGAATTATGAGTTTAGATTTCTATCCTGGGTCTGGGTGTTTGTGTATTTGAGAAAATCCTAGTGTGGGGCTATGAGTGTAAAAAGTGTGAAAGCGTGTGTTAAATATATGATAGATAAATGAAAACAGATAAATTTAATATGAATTACATGAATTCGAGGAAACGTCCGGGTACGTACTCAAACCACGTGACCATTTCAGTGGGGAGGGGAGTCCCTGAAATACTACGCTTGGTCAGAAAGAGGGGGGAGGGGGCGGTTTGGTTTTTAGCAAAAAGCTTTTAGCGTAGTAATTCATAAATACGGTTTTCGATAATTTCAAAAAACGTATTTATGAATTACTATGTGAAAAATAGAGGGGGAGAGGGGGCCTACTTATATGCCACGGATGATCATCAAGGGTCGGGAGGGGGGTTAAAACTTATCAAAAATAGGTCACGTGGTTTGTGTACGTTTCTTATTAAACATGATCACGCCGCGACGTCGTTCAATATGACTAGTCGTTAAATTAAACGGCTTACTCGTAGTAGTATTTGTAACTGATGACTAAATAGCGCCGTTTAGTTTAGCTCCCTAAAGGTGATTAATTAGAGCAATTTATTCACGTTTATGTCGCTAAACCGGCAACATGGATTTTGATTGTAGAAGTATCAAACTATCATACATTTGACTCTGAAAATTTGTTATTAAGCTCGGATAGGAGGAAATCCAATCTGTGGTCGTCTACAAGTGCGTTGCTACCCCTGAGGACAAATTTAATTCTTTTCGTTTAAGAGTCCTGACCATACCTTTTAAACCAGAACACAACAGTTAGTTTGGTTTATAAGGTAGGAATTAAACATAACCCGTTAATATAAATACTTCATTACTTAGCGATAAATTTGATAAGAAATATACTCAGTTTTTACATGTATAGGTAATATTATTGATAATAATATTTATTGTAAATAATAAGTCAATTTATTGAACTAATATACTATTATACATCTTTAAATTAACTTTTGTCTTCGTATCTGTACGTCTGTATTATATACGAGCTACTTTTGGATTTGCTTAAACACTTTCAAAATTGGTGATGCTTCAAGTAAATGTTTAGAAAGTAAATTATATGCGGGCGGAGATATGTATAAAACTCATGTTTACAAAATATTCTATCCATCAGCTTTTATTAGTCCACCACTGGACATAGGCATCCCCTAACCTGCACAAAAGGCAAATGTAAAAGTACAAAATCAATGAAATCGAATTCCAAATTGTAGATTAATAATTTCAATTCATTCATAGAGTTGGAAATGAACCGCGTGTTCAAGTCCGAAATATTCAACTCCGTGGAGCACATGTTGCGAACGGGTTACTTATCGAAAATGGCCGTGGAAGAGCGCGCTGTGTTGTTGGGGTATTGCGTTCGACATGATAAGAAGCTTAATACCCGCTCCCCCCTCATGAACGACGTGTTCTGTCACAGAGACATCGACTACCGCATGATGGGATTAGGAGTAATCAAGTGCACGCAGTAAGTTGGGGAAAAGAATTTTTATTATAGCAATCTGAGAGAAAATGTTACGAAAGTAGGTGTATGGTTGTTAAGAAATAGGTATTATTGTATTTGGTGATGATATATTCTACATGAGCAGATAATTAAAAAATCTGAGTATGTAGAATATTTGGATACTGATAACATCAAACTGAATGTAGGTACATTTCAATCTCTTCGATTCCTTTTAATTGCAAATCACGCGTTATTTTTTATGCTTTAACTGCATAATTAACCGATGGTAGGTACTGTCAAAATTTTGAATAATTCCACGCAATTAAGGGTATTTGACGTTTATTAACGAATTTTAATGATATAAAGATTTAATATAATATATAAATACTGACTATTTACTTTCTCGTGTTAGTAATGAAACCAAAATGAGCTTCATAAGTCCAATTTACAATAATATTTAGACATAATTTTTGTATACTTTTGCATAGAGTAACGCCACGACTTCTATACATGATGCATGCTGTAGCTGGTTCCGAAGAGAATCTGACGAAATTGGGAGTAGTTTTAGGAATTATTGGCATGTCCCGATCCGCTTTTGACACCATGTTGAGACCTTTGCCAACAGGCACCGATACAGGAAAATCTAAAGCTTCAATGTTAGTAGTTTTACAGATATATACCTACCACAGTAACTTTTTATTACAAGTGTTTGAGTAGACTGTTATATTGTTTTGAATAATTTATTTAACCAAAGTAATGTGAACTAAAAGTTTATCTTAATCATTACAGGTAGTAGAGCTGTCTAAACTCGTTTTCATTATGTTTAAAAGTTTAGTACTAAGTACTTATAACTTTTTTAAATTGAAATATAAAACTTAAGGTACATATTTTATTAAAATATGTTTGAAAAGCAATTTGATTGCAGTGCAATAAATACACGCATTTATTTGAAGACACCACCTTTTATGGGTATATCGGAGTGATATTGAGGGATTTTCCGTCGGTAGCGTGACGCACGTCAGCCGTAGACTTGCAGCCGAATACTAAACGCTTCTAATTGAACAAACAATACCTTAACCGCACGGAAATCCGCTGATTCATGCATTGTGATTTTATTTTCCAGGTCGTCTACGAGTTACAGTTCTAAAAGTAGCACTTCCAGCTCTATGAGGAAGAGTCAAATTGCTGGTCGTAAACTATACCCCGATATAGCATTGCCTCGAAGAGAATCTAGAATGTAAGTTATTTTAACTTTATGTCTTTTAACTTAACGTGCTAAAGAATAACATAAATATACATCGTTATCATTTCACCCATTTCTATTTCTATCCAATACCCATTTCTATCCAATGGTCGATCCAGGATATTTATTTAAGCTTGACCTTTGTCGTTTTACGTCGTGGAAGAAATATGCAGACATTAATGCATGCAGCCTTCAACATAAGTTGGAATTTGCATGAAAAAAGGCCACCTATTTCCTTAAATTTACCGCTCAATTACCGATGGAGTAATTTGGCTTTTTTTTGAGCTCCTGATCTGGTCCCCTTAGAGTCGCTTGTCGCTAGTTCACCTCGCTAGCCAAATACTGATTGACCTTATACACTATTGAGATTATTTTATTTTCACAAATTCAGGTTCAGGTCCTCTCGATGTTTTCCTTTATTGTAATGATAAATCCTAATTTCTAAACTCTCATTTCCAGTATGGATTTCCCACCATCGTTTCCTGATGAGCCAGAAGACGTCAGACCTTGCAGCGAGACGCAGCGCCGTCGCTGGCAGAACAGGCTGATGAGACTACTTCATCCACAAGGACGCCCTCGCTAAATCAAAATATTTGTTAAATTATTTCATTATTATTAAATATATGTATACCTTTTTATTTTTTTTTAATGTATTTTTTACAATGTGCATGTTATCGAATAAACACATGATTTTTATACTGTACAAAAATGAATGTATTTAGGTAATTGTCTCGCAAATCGTACATTTTTGACCGACTCAACTGTGGTACATTTTTGAACAATCTAAAAACGTGCAGTACTATCCCTTGTACCCATGCACAATACCATAGCACAGTAGGCAACTGTGAGATATAACTTTTCTCAGAAAGACATGATATTGTCTACGCTAGCTCAGTGCAATTTTGTAGACGGTATGACTGTGTTGTGGTATTTTGGAGGATAAATCTTTCTTGCGTTTTCACATCTTCAAAAAAGAAACTATTACTGAATTTCGAATACCCATATCACATCGGCAAACGTAAATACCTCAGTTTCGAATCTACAGTGTAGATGGGGCTCTAATATTTACGAAGTATATAGGGATTTATATAATTAGTAATATAATATATATATATATGTATATATATATAATCAGTAATGTAACGCTGCTACGCATATATACAAACAAATATACACACTAAACTATATAATCTTTGCGCGATTGTATCTATCTTTGTACATTATTGAGTATAAAGGTTATTGGATCTTTCTGTATCACTTTCTGACAACATAATTGCAGCCTGCCATTCGTTTAGTAAAGTGATATACGGTGATAGTAATTCTTCTGACCTTTGAAATCAGTTTTGCTGTGTTTCATATAAGTAGGCACGGGCGAACGTGCTTTGTTCGACGTCTATTTAACTTTTAGATATTTATCTAAAGATATCTAAGCTATTACGTGTCTAGAAAAATGTTGCGGCTATCTAGATAAATACATCTACGCTATAAAAATATGCAAAATGACGTATATTATACCAATTACCTATATTATTACAACCCCGCTACTTGTGCCGTCTGTTGTTGAATATGTTATCTACTATCTCATAACTGGATGAAGTTACATAAAGGAAACTGTCTCAAGTATAGAAATACTTGAGACAGTTTCGTAGTAGTATTTTTATAGAATATAAAAACTAAGTTTTTTTGAACCTTGTCTTGGACATGTAATTTTAAGTGTATTCATTATTACTTTACTATAATTTCAAAGATGTGAGCATATTAAAAAAAAAACTCTACACTCATAGTCCCACACTAGGATTTTATTCTGTGTCGTGGGTTCCATGGACACACGAAGACGAATACTCAAACACCCAGACCCAGAAAAGAATCTAAACTCATCATTTAGATGTCTAGTCTGGGCGGGAATCGAACCCGGAACTCACTGTTTCAGAAGTATGGTGACCGCTCCGCCGCGCGGGTCGTCAAATGTATCATATACGGAAGATATAAAAGTGTTACTACGAGGGTCACGAAATATACGCTGTAAGCGGCAGCGTTGAGCATTAAAAACAAATGTTCGATCCTATACGGTCACGAATTTCACTGCGAATTGTAGCGAATTTGCTGAATTTCGTCGAACGTGATCGCTTGCAGCGTCAAGTGAATATTCCGTGGCCCTTGGATTAGTTAGACAGTTATATTGCCGTATCTTACTACATTCGTTAGATTTTAACAGATTAAGCAGGGTACTAGCAACTAACACTTAGAAATAGGCTTAGTCATTTTTTTATATTGGTATCATGTTATGTTATATTAATAAGTAGTTATTTTTAAGTTACTGTCATAATGACGGTTTTAAAGGAGTAAGTACTATAAATACTTACTGCATTGTTTTCTTTTCCGGATTCTACTATATCCTAAATGAATTTTACTTTTAGAATACTCGTAAACCTAATAGATTTCATCCCTGTGTCGTTCCAGCCCCTTTAGGTCCATATCTCATCATCCATCAGATTAAAGAGTTAACTTAAATTCTTGTGAATTTGACGTTATGCAGGCTTGTGTTCTTCATTATTCACGGCGTGCTAGCAGGGTTTTTTTTATAGTGTAAGGACGTAGAAAACGAGCATGCAGCCAACCTGATGGTAAGTGGCTACTGCCGCCCATGGACATCCGTAATCAACCCTAGATAAGATCAAAGTCTCACCTAGGTTAGTCACAGATGCGTTGCTACACCTGAGGACTAAGATGGGATGCCTCTGAAGAGTATGTCTCCCTTACCACACCTTTCAGACCAGAACACAGAAATGTCAGAATATTGCTATTACTCTTGTATATCCCGTTATATGCAAGATTTTGTGGTTCGACTTCGGAAGCACAACCACCATACCTATTTCTGCCTAATAACAGCAGAATAATGCGCTGCTGTATTTTGGTCTGAAGGGTGTCGTAATGGAGACACACATATCCAACGTGTTCCAACTTAGTCCTCAGGAAAAGTAAGAATTTATGGCCAGCCTCAGGTAAGACTTGTCTTATCTGGAGTTGATTACGGATGTTCATGCGCGGCAGCGACTTACCATCAGATGGGCTGCATGCTCGTTTGCTACTTCAATATCATAAAAAATGCTCTATACAACTCGATGTAGAGATGAGCTCCACAGAGAAACAAAAACAAAGTATAAATAAATGTTGATGAAGTTAAATCATGGAAAACTTCTTAAATTGATCTATACATTTTCGTAATATAACAACATTTCTGATTTAGTATGATGAATACTTAATAGGAAAGTATACACACACACGTTCGGTGGCAGCGAGCTGTGAGCTTTGAAGGCGCCTGTTGGACTGTGAGTTACTCGCTCATCGATGAGTTCATAATGAGTTTATTCCCTGCCCATGTTCTGGAAACTCGGGCAAGGGCGAACACAAAATGATAATACGAAACAGGTATAATAAGGTTAATTTAACGTAACAGGGCATACTTTTGAAGTATTATTTTATACCGTAGTAGTTAGTTACAGGAAGATAAGTCGGTACTCGTACTACCAACGATACTCGTTCACGTAGCCAACGCAGTTGCATGGAGTTCCATACCCAATGGTGGGAAATATAAAAATGAAGTGAAAAGTACCAATATTGTGTAAAGACTTCGATTCCGAAGTAAATTCGCATGATATTCGATTATGAATTATTTTATAAATCAAATTAAATCTTCGATAATAAATAATCGATAATGAAACTTAAATATACCTGCAAAATAAAGTTGTAAATATAAAGTTTTGTGTGCCATACTTATGGATAACATCTTTTAAAAAATATTAAGTAGGTATTATTAACTGCCGCCACTATCTATCTACTTCCACGGTTTGTTATATCATCAAGAGGAAAATTATAAAATAGAGGAAGAGATCCTTACAGAGAATGTTGCATTAATTAAGTTGATCACAATTTTGTTAATCTGTACAGACAATGCACTCTATGGAGGATTTGATTATGAGTATGTACCTATTTATAATTATACCGATAAATTGGTAATAAAGTAGGTACTTACGTACTCGTACTAAAATGACTATCGACATACAAATATAACTTTCAAAGTTATATTTTTATTAATGTTTATACAACTTATTAATTTGTATAAACGTCTTAAGAAAGGCATTTAAAAAGCGAATGAACGAGCGTACCTACTGAAATATATTTTATGCAACTAAATCCGTGTGTAACATTCTGCGAGTAATAAAGTAAACTAATATTTCTAGACAGGTCATAGCGGATTACGGTGGCAGTAAACATTTACGAGACGTGTTCTATCCCTGTGGCATTCAAGGGAAGTCTAATCAAACTTGCAAGTCCGAGGATTTAGAGCAATGGCATTATGTATGGCATTCGGCTTACGCTGCGTATAAGCGAATGACTTATTCTGGCTATCTTTATTCTCGTCTTGAATTGTATACGAGTTATTTACACTACGGGGATGTTAATCTTATCATTTTGGGCTAGTCTCTCGTCAAATGCCTAACATATATACTAAGGGGACATTAGTAGGGGAACGTGTTGTACCTCGGTCAGTTTTTTTAATATTGAATAAAAAAAATAGCGCTATCTATTTCTGTCGAGTGTGCATGTATGTAAAGATCATTTAATCAGCTACATAATTCAATCATAAAACTGTATATATTTTCTAAAACCTAACAACATTACCCTCTTAAAAAAAGGGAAAACTGTCCAAGGTATAACGAACCAGTTGTACCTAGGACAGTGTCCATTAAACTTGGACAGGGAACGTTCTAATCGAGATAAACACTTTTATTAGTTATAATTCTGTTGAAATAAGTAAGTAAGTCATAATGATTTATTCATATTAGAATTTGTAATTAATAATAAATACACTTTAAACAATATTTAAGTAATATTATTGTTCCTTTTTATATTAATTATTTTACTAAAAAAATATGTGAAACTTTTAATGTAATTTTATTTTATTCATAAAATATATGTAAATATTTTTTGACGTATTTGTGACATAATGAGGTACATCGTAAGTGTGGTTGCCAAGGTAAAACATCGCGAAAACTTCACTTAAAAAGATTGATACATCCATTTGCGATTGAAGTTAGGATCTGACACTCATGCCTTCTAGTAGCTAAATATACTAAGATTAGATTATAATATTCTAGTAGCTAAATATACTAAGATTAGATTAGATTACAATTTTTTTAAGCATGCCAGACTTTGATCAAATTGGAATAATGTAAAGTTAAAAAAACTTACTTTCTGAGTGTAAAATAATAAATTACTTTTTTTAACTCACACGGCGCCGGCGTATTGCAACTCACTTCACATTAACGTGGATAAATGATGTTTCAAACACCCCAGACAACAGTTTCTAAAAGCGTGGGATTTAAAAAGAAAATGTGATTGTCCTAGGTACAACTCTGTCCAAGGTTCAATAGGTTCCCCTATATTGTTTGGTGCTAGATTCTTGTCAAAAATTATCGAAATATTAGGTATTAGTACTTCGGTACGGTATGGTTCCGCTATAATGTATATTAGAAGCTCCGAAGCTAAGCTAAAAATATTTTATCATTTATAATCAAATTATTGTTTTACAAAATAAAAATGTAAATTTTCTGACAGGTAACTTACACAACTATGTTTTTTGTATTTATTTATCTGAAGGCATCTTAGAGCTTAATACTGCAAAAAATGCAAAATGTTGTATGGGCTAGTACTCATGAACGTAGCAATCATCGCTATTCACATAAAATGATTTTAATAATATCGTATTAAAACGTCAAAAAACATCGACAAAATTCGTGAGTTTTACTGATAAAATATTAGCATTTTGTTATAAATTTAACAACGCCGCCAACGTCACGCCGGTGTTTGTCAGTGACACGTAGGAAATTACTAGTTCAAGCGTAACAGGCATTTTTGAAGTTAAGAAATATTAATAGTGCGTTGAGCTGTTTAGAAATAACTATGTATATTACTGAATTATAGTAGTGAAAAAAAACATAAACTTACATAATTTGGGAAAACTATCTTAATCCCATTAATTAATCTGGCTAATATTGTGATGATATTGGAACTATAATGATGGTTGTTAACATCATTATAATAACGGACATTAAATTTCAATTAAAAAAAAACTTAAGCAATTAAAAGGCGCGAATCGCAGTACAACTTTATTCATCAAACTTTATAATATATTATGTGATATCATTTCGTAGGTAAGGTATCGACTTAAAACTTTCGCGCTGTTCATTTCCTTTGCAAATGTTATCTAAACTTTAAAGTAAAATGTTTCGAAGTCAATGGTTGTAGTCTTATTGAACATTTAGCAAGTTTAATAACTAGGTACATTATATTCTAGTATAATCATGTTACGTTCGTGGCGAAGTTGTACTTTCACTTTGTAAATGTTATATTTCCCAAAACCTTTTACCTAACATTGAACTACAATAAATAATTATTCCCTTCTATTTTCGCACTGTGGTTACCGCCCAAGTAGTAATTTACTACACATATTAAAACGGATTTAATCTAATGTCTGGAACAATGGCCTAATTCAATTGTTATAACACATAACAATTTTAGACCATTGATTGATTGACCAAATACATACCTTTTAAAGCATAGAAGATAAATAAATATAACAATAACGGTAAACATTGTAAGAAATCCTACATAGCTAAATTAGCGTAAGTACTCCGTAAAGTTCTCAGATTACCTTCTTAAAGTCTATCAGTCGGATTTTAGGTAGCGTGGTGGACTGTCTTTATTAATTTTCTTCTAGGAACCTAATGATAATTAGTAATTGCAGTTCATGAAAATCTGTAACCAACTCCATATGTAGCAGACTCTATCTAAAGTCGATTAAAGATACGTTGTTACACCTGAGCACTATGATGGGTGGAGGATTCGCCGTATATCGCTGCTCTGCATGAGTAATAATACAACAAAAAACACGCTAATTTTACAGGAGAGCAACACCAAAAAATAATTGCTTAATTATTTTTTTGATTTTTAATTTTAGCTTTAAAAATTTAAAGGCCAATAACCACAATAGATTAAGAGCATCAATTTTTTAATTTTAAACTAATATAATATCAAAGGGAAAACGCAGCCAGCATTCTTGAATCTCTTCCAAGAGGCATCGATTTGCACTCTTTGTTTTACCTGTAATTTAAATATTTCTTTTAGATTTTAATAGGTATTTTGTTTATATATATTTTACACTTTTAATATATTAATTTGGATATAACATTATCCTTATTATATTACTTTATGTACTTTATAACTGAACCTTTGCCTTTATTGGTGAATTTTGTATTTTGTGATTATTCATGCAAAACAGTAATATTTGATAGTGCCTAGTGTGGTAGAGCTTGATAATGTCATTTGTATATTCAACCTTGTCTTGTCATTACTATATTACGAAGGAGGTCACTGAGTTAAGAACGTTTACTTTATTAATGTAGACGGAGCATGTTCCATCGTGTTGCATAAACGATGTATCGCCCACCTAGGAGAGCTCGGGGCGTTACATCCTCATTACTGATACACAACTACGTGACAGTTACCTGCTCTTACTTATCATGATCAAAGTCACTCTTAGCGGATTTCTTTTGCTCGTTTTTCGATGTTAGCCGTGTTGATTTAGTAGAGCCTAACTAACTAACTAGGGATGTAAATATCTTCCGAAATTTTATTATTTGTGTAAATCCCATTAAGTCAAGGACATCTTATACATAAGGTCTATTTTTATGTTCAGTAGAGGAATAATTATTTGTACTTTACTAAATAGCTCCACAAATCTTTATTAAAATTAATCAATTTAAATCCATTAAATGAATTAATTAAAAAATGAAATTCCTGATTCTTTTGAACAGTCAAACTGTCAGTAATTCGGCACACATTCACATTGCAACGTTTCGGACCCAACGATTTATAAGTGTTAATTATACTGAAATTTTAATACTGATGAAATAATACTAAAAAGTAATCACATTAACACACTATCACCTTAATAACATTGAAACGGATGCCAATCAACCGTACGTCGGCTGCGCATTCTATGTTTGACAACCTATCCTCCACGACCCGTTATGAGAAGTTCAACTTCTTAACTCTCATAATAAAAAAAAACATTAATTTGCCATACAATTTTTGTACCAGTTGACTCTATTTTGTCGAAATTATATAATAATTAGGCTCCAAACAATCTGATTTATATGTAGGGGTATAATCAATTAAATTTATAAAAATCCTGGTTATTTCATTAAGACTAAGGCGTATATTTAGATTTTTATGAAAGAAAATGTTGAAGTTGAAGAAGGTCGCGTGAGATGTATCATAAGAACATTAAAAAATAAGTGTATTTGGTTTTATTGTATTTTTTTTATAAAATAGACACTTAGATCGGTTTCTTAGTAAAAGAAAAGTAATAGAATCATAAAATATATATATTTCGGGTCATATCGGATATCGAAAAAAAGATATATAAAAGGAATATCCAAGTACCAATGCAGTATATACAACATATTTAATGCATTGATCCTTCTATTTAAAATGTAATGAAGAACAATACTCATATAAAATCTAATATTAAATAATCGCATACTACATTCAAAATGCCAAAGGTTTTTCTCAGTACCGTGGGTTTCATGATCACCCTCATGATGTTCAAAAAAGAAAATTAAAATTTATTATTTAGATATTGTCTGGCCGGGGTTGAACCCGGAAC
>MOOZ01000143.1:12601-23436 GCA_002930495.1 Cecropterus lyciades | reverse complement strand
AAAATCAAAATTTATTATTTAGATATTGTCTGGCCGGGATTGAACCCGGAACCCTCTGCGTGGCAGACGATTATAATGTCTAGTGCAACACGCGACGACGGCATTATAGGTAGGTAGTAACTTGAATTAATTATATGTAGTGTATTACTTGTCTAAAATTAACTAAAAATTAAAATTAATTTTAAGATAGATACTATAAACGAAATCGAATTAAATACTTTAATTTATTTTATTGCGAAAAACTACAAATTCACTCCAAAAATGGTCCATAGGTTCAAAGTTTAAAGTAATATACGGTTGCTGCAGCCAATTTTTTACACTAATGCGCTATCGAAATGGTTTATATATCAATAGATTTTGCCGCTTAAAGTAACTTTTAACTAAATGGCACGGTTTGTTATTTTCAATAAATAGGCAACAACAATAAAGTTATCCGTGTTCTTAGTATGTTTGTTACATAAAAAAAAATCGTTGTTTTATAAAAATTAGAATCGACTCACTTAGAAAATTTCACTCTAATGAATCTTACTTGGGTTTCAGGACACATATCGCGATGAAACGTAAATTCGACAAATGTGAATTGTAATTTGAAAATAATCATGCACGTAATTTTTACGTGACTGCGTCAGAAGGAGGGTTATATTTTTCTTTGTTAGGGGGGGGGGGCGTCACTTTTGTTATTATTATGACAATAAGGGTATCAAATGAAAGCTAGTAAATTTAAAATTAAAGACCATTCTAAAAATATGTATATTATAAGACTTTTACTTGGCTATTTTGACGAAAAGTCATATACCTAAAGCTTTAAATTATTTTTTTTTCATTATGAACAAAAGAATCCTTTTAGGCAGTCGGGTTATTTGTTTTAATATTTACTAGTGTATTATGGCGATATGTGGAAGCAGCTTTCTAAAAAACGAAAAAATGAAATTTCATCCGCTCCAACTGGACTTGTGTTGTGTGGGGCGGTCCTCCACGGTACGGTTTATACGCTCGTTTTTGCCACGGACGTGCAAGATGTGCAATGACTCACCTCCTGAGGTATCCTGAGCTCTATAAAATGGTGCAAAGTCTGCCTTATCGTTAGGTTTAAGTATGTAAAAAAAACGTACGACATGATGACCCACGACGCATTACCTAATATATAACAAGAGATTAAATATATGGTTAACGTGTTTCTGGTTTAACTCCTGTAAGTAAGGCAGATTCGATTAAACCAGACGTTAATAATGTTCAGCACGGTAGAGTTATATTTAGAGTTATTTAAAGATGTTCGTGGGCGATGTACATTAAGGGTACACTGTTACTTTTGTTAGGTTGGTATTCGTATTAAATAAGTTATTATAAAAAAATTAACTGCTTAAAGATAATTAACTCAAAGGGGAAAAACAAATACTACACCAAAGAAATAAAAATTGTATATTAAAAGGAGCTGTATGAGGTGTGTAGACCGCGCTCCGATCTTCTTCAGGTCGGAGCGCGGCCTACACACGCGGCGGGTAACCGCTGGGTCGCCCGCCCGACGGGCGCCCGCTCCCCCGTGAACTCGGGAAACAGGTGCCTGGAGAATTAAATCTGCTGGAGTGGCCCCAGCACAGGTCGAGAGACCAAAGGCTGCATAGCTGCCTAACGGCAGCCGACAGCTTCGGTGGGCAGTGAACCCACTGACGGAATTGCCCGGGCAAGAAGGGGCCCATCAGCATCATCAGCCCTTGAATGGTATATCGATACCATCCCATCTATCTGGTATCGTATATGGTAACAAACGTAGTTTAAAATTTACATAAAGATTTCCTTTGTGTCACATTGATATGATTAAAATGAAACTTTGTCCCCCTCTCACACTTTTTTCCTATTCACAGACATGTAAGTGTATATCCTCCCACTTATCCTCCCGGAAGTGGGAGGATCGAACAATTAAGACGAATATAACATCACCTCATATGTTATAATCCATCAAGCTATTTGGCCTATAAGACTTGCCAAAGAAACGGATATACATCATTATATTAATACGTGAAGCAAAAACTTAAGACCCATTTTTACAAAAATTGCGCGGACGTAGGAGTGTGAAATTTGGCACACTTTATTTATATGAAGGTGAAGTGCAGAACGCTAATATTTTTCAATAATAATGCTTATAAAGTACATTATACAAAGAAGGAATTCAGAAATATAATATTTTTGCATAATAATTACAAATACATATTAGTTAGTTAAATTAAATAAAACATTCATTGTATACATTACTGACGATATAAACATGTTGCTGACATTGTCATATGTCAGATGCGTATGTGAAATAACGCGTTATTTCTTTTAAATGCAGCTTACTCAATTAAATCTTATCTCGCTATAATGACAATGTCATAAATAATCTTAAAACTAATGTCGAAATTCGACCAGTTACCCTTGTAAATGGTGCATATAAACGCTTTAAAACATCACCCTCCACCTAAAGCAATCGCTTAAAAACGATTGCAAAATGCAATACTCAACAAATTGTAAACGTATCGCCGAAACCGATGAATAAAATGAAAGATTTCACACACGGAAATCAACGATGAAAATAAAATGCATGTGCTGTTACATAGTAAATAATTCCTGTGGGAGCTCTGCCATCCGCACTTGCAATAAAACGAACAATGCAATTTAGCTAGTGCAGCATTCAACCGATGGCTTCTCTCTAAAAGTTGGTTGTTTCTGCCACTCACATCCGACGATTACCGACATCGTAGTGTAGAATAAAAACATGGACGAACGTAACTCTACACCACAACGTGTAACGAGTGTTGTTGTAATAGATGCACTTTTTATCTTTATAGTTCAAGTCCTTAACCCATATATATATTTTTTTTTTTCTTGCAATACGATGCATATTGTAATCTAGTTAATTTAGACTTTGTACGCGTAAAGTATAATAAAAACATGAAGCTCCTATTTAAGCCCTTTACGAGTGAAATATCAAAATATCCTTTCTTAGTAACCGTCTACGTCATAAAATGAACCTTTTGTCTAATTTTCTTGGTTCTAACTTTAGTACCTTAGGCTCTGCGATTATTAGTCAAAAGTGAGTATCCCTTTGCTTTTAGCTAGACAAGCCTTCAGTTCGTGCAAATATAGAGATAGGATAGAATTATTAGAAATGGGGCCCAAAAAAAGAAATTGCCTTTATTTGTGAAAAGGTTGTTTTTATTTAATCTTTAAGATATAGTGTAAAATTGTTGAAAGAAAGTAAACAAACAGAATCCATAATATTTATAGGTACCTACAATTTTCCTCATAAGAATTTATATAACCACAAAACAAATTGCTACGAGGACATATCGTTAAGCTCGCCTTCTGCAAAATAGACTAGTACAAATCCGAAAAACACGTAACACAGTTTCATAAAATGCAGCGAGGTCCGATTTGCGGGGATAGGGTATAAAATTTTCAGAGTCTTTGTACCTACGCGCGATGCACTGTCCGCGGCCCGTGCATAAAACATGGAAATTGGACCACTTCGCTGTGAGCCTAAGTTCACGCTTACACGCAAGTACGCTTTATACTTTTATGAGAAATTATAATATTTTTCACGTCTACATAACGTTACATTTCATATTTCATAGTAAAATATAAAAAACACCTTCTCACTCAAATGACTCTCACCTGCAGCCTACTACAAGTATTGCGATATATACTGGGAACACTCCAAAACATGTACTTCATGACGGACACACTCTATTAAAATATATAGATTGTATCCAACATCGTTCTCTTCATACACTAAAATCCACATTGGTAGTTCTAAAACTACCAATGTGGATATATTACGTATGTTACATTAAATGCGACTTATTTCTTATTGAGAATTGAAGGAATAATCTTCAGTAATATATTTTTTTTAATTTACGTGCTTCCAACGACATTTTATATTATATTAAAAGTTGGAAATAATTTATGTAACCATTATCCCATCAAAAACATAAATGTAAAAAAGGAGAGACAAGTCCAATACAAAAATTATGCTTGGCTGTGGGCTTCGCCGCAAAAAAGGAGATCTATATAAGTGCCAAGTTCTACACAAAATCTAAATATGTATTTATAGGAACAAAATAACATTATGACCAAGTATTACACTTTATTTCTTTGCTTTATTGGATACCTATAACAATTGCTGTTATTTGAAAATGTGAGATCTTAAAGTAGTAGGTTAGATTTGATTTGGCCAGTTTTCATTACATCATTCATTTTATAAAGTTATTCAACATATACATATATATTATAATTCTGATAAAAAACGATCACCTAGACACGCTGCCGCGTGCACATAATTTTCTTTAGAGATTTCAAACCAAATTCCTATTACTTTAATAACAAAATAGTCACCGAATAGTCATTACATATTGTACATTGTACAGTACATTGTACAGAAAAACCTATCATAGACGTGAGTAATACAACAAGGTAGGAAAAAAATACATTGCATAGAAACCCACATTATTATGCAAATTGGACCACTACACTGAGCGTCAAGTTCACACTTTACACATTTATGTAAAACCAAGTCCATTAGTCATGTAAATATTGTTAAACGAAACACACCTCTTTTACATAAACTAGGATCATTGTTCGGTTTCGAAATTTCATTATTTTTAATCTAATTGTATGATTTGCAAGTCAAGTGCCTTTGAAGGCACATTTTAAACCATGGCCACAAATTTAAGAGCATATATTAAGTAGAATTAAGAAATAGATGATGTGTTTACATTGTCTGTACCTTAATGCTACATTAAGCACTGCATATGACATAAGGTTTTATAGGTTGTACCTGATTATTTATTTAGATATTACGGTAGAGCTTAGTGCATACAGTGACGACCCGCATGGTCGAGCGGTCACCATACCGGTCTGACACGCAATGGGTTTCAGTTTCGATCCCCGGCCTGAGAGATATCTGAGTGCTTTTAGATTTCTTTATTGGGTCCGGGTGTTTGTGTGTAGTTTTTGTGTGTCTTTGTATTCATGGTACTCACGACACAGACGGAGCAAATTCTATGGTGAGCCGTTACTGTAGAAAGCATTACTAAGAAATAATAGAAGAAGATTAATTACGTTATGTTTAGGCAATTTTTAGGGGTTAAATGGTAAAAATAGTCACGTAAGGACAAATTGTTAAGCATATTTTTCTCTGTGTTTCTTTTTAAATGCGTGTGTATGCAAACAAATATCGAGTTTCTAGTATATGGGAAACGCGTGCAGCCGATTGCAGATTAAAAACGTAGATTTTTGTCATTTGTTTTAAGATTATGTTTGAATCATACTTTTTTAAATAGAGTTTTAAGGAATTTCGTACCGGACGGACGTCCTACGTCAGAAGCCAAGCGTATTTTTTTCCTAACATCAAACAATATTTATGTGATCAGTCAAATTGACAAAAGTAATCCCTACTCTCTTAGATACTCCGTAATCGGGACAGCAATGTCCCAGAATCTTTAATTAAACAGTAAGACGTAATCTGTGTGTTACCATTTAAAATACGATGTGACCTTTACCCAGGAGATAAAGTTCCATGTCGAAGGTGGCCGGAGATTATCCGTCGCGGGGTCTCACGTCGACTTCATCAATTATCCCGCTGCCCCTCCCCTCTCGGGGCCGCGTAAGCACCCGATGTCTTGGTACCAGACACGCCTACGAGCGTCTGTCATGAAAAAACACGTTGCACATCCCGAGTGATTGATGTATCCCAGCTCAGTGTGTTAGGGCTAAAATACTTACAATGGCTGTTTTATTTATTTTTGGGCGTATTAAAATCCAAATAATTATTTAAGTTTAGAATAATAGATTATGTATATGCAAGTATTATAATCCGGATACGGTTTAAGATCATAACTAAGATCTGATAATCAAATTTGATTTCAATCTTAGATATGCACACAGTAACACAAATATAGATATTATTATTATTATAACACTTCTCATAAGTACGAATTTTATTGAATACAAGATTATTTAGTTACTTGGTATCAATTATGATATGATTCTTAAAAATATGCTATGATTTAAATACAAAATAACTTATAACTCATAACATATGAGTTATGAGTTTTAAACTCAGCTGTGCGCTCGAGTACAAAGATCGAAAGTCAAATGTCATAAGAAATTTCAAATTAGGAAACCCGATCAGCTAACCGAACGTGTGCGCCAAAACGTTCTTATACATATATTGTTTCATACATACTCTTTATTTTTAATCTCATAGGACGTTCATAGATGTAAAAACTGGACTAAGACACAAGTCAAAAAATTTATTCATTATGCACAATAACTGATTTATGAAATAAATTCCTTAACCTAAACTTTTATAATATGTACGATCGACTCAATCTGTTCCTACTTAAACATTTTGTATTTAACTCAAGACAGTAGACAGACCTGAAAGTTTCAGCTAAAGTCTCTTAATTCCGTTTTGTTAAGACTGTAAGTTTAAGTTAAAGAAGATTAAAGAAGTTATGAACTGTACAGTGATTATTTCGCTAATAGGTAACAGTAGTTGGAAGTTTCTTTAAGATTTTAATCTTATAGTAGATATATTACTTCAATTTAAGGGTAAATAGCCCTCCTCCAAATCTAAACTCGTCTACTAATGCTATCCTTGATTTTTAGGAGGCGACTTTTTAATCTATCTAACTAACTCTGGATACATCAAACCTCAACCCCAAGTATAATTCAGAATCCAGTTGTGCAGCAACACATGTGTTTTATAACTTACTAACTACTATCAAATGCTCTTGTTATGCAAAGCAAATTTTACTAGTGACTGGCCCATTACTGATTGTTTCAGATTTTACTCTATCACGGACGGAATAAAAGCAGTGACAACATAGCGGTACAAAGCGGTAGGCTATGACCTAAGTCCCTCTCTTTCTAAGAGATAGTAGACCAGATAGACTCGTACCCAGCAGTTGGAAAATAAGTAAACGACGAAACACGGAATCGAAATGATTTTAAAATGTGAGTTTTACCTGCGTCTCAGTAAATAACATGGATATTAATTAAATTAAAAGCAAAGAGCTTATGAATAGCATCCCTATAATTGATAAAATATTCGTTTCCCAGATTTCTGACTCAAACGTATATCTTTGGAAGTAATTCTACTGAAATATTTAATAAAAACGAAGTGACGTCATCTATAAAAATTGAAACAATGAGAGTACATATCCTTATTGTTTTTATATTAAATAAGTAAAAAACAGGCATGAAGGCTACTACGATTGACGTAGAACTAGAATGAACCAATGTGGACTAAGTTAGGTCGCCCCAAATGAGTGTCTCTGTAATGAAATGAAATATCTTTATTTACATAGGCCTTACATAGCACTTACAAATCTGTCTCAAGACTAAACTAAAAAATAGTAGTGCTTAACTGTTTTTTAAGGAATATGTGTGACGGCGGTCTGAACAAGATAGGAAGAGAGGTGGTGGCTCTCTGTCACCATTGTGGGCACGACGAGGATTCCACACAGCACATGCTCCAGTACTGCCCAGCATAGGAGTCGGAGCGGCAGATTTTCGTCCAAAATGTTGGACTGACAGACAGACTTGAACTTTTTCCGACGGCCATCGTTGCGGCGATAGTTCAGCACAGGGACGCCTGGGACGGTCCGATTGCCTTTTGCAAAGACATAAAGTCTGCGAAGGAAGACGCCAAACATGCCAGAGAGCGTGCTAAACCCGCTCGAAGAAGGAGTCCGTCCGTAACGCCCCACGGCGCCGCGTCACTGTAGTTCCGGGATTAGATTAGGGTTACGGTATCCCCTGCCTGTCGTAGAAGACGACTAAAAGGGGACTTCCAGGGTTGCGGGCGGCAAGAGTGGAAGCTCGAGCCGTCCAGCCAAGCGATCCCGGGAAGAACGGCGGAATGTGTGGTCGTAAACCGTGGGCAAAGCCGCTCACCTGGATGGAGACCGATGGGGCAATGCGCTCACAGGTCTGGCTGCGTTTCTTTGAAGATCCCGGAGTTCTCATAGCAACGTCGAGGGTGATCACCGGTTTAGTGCGGTAAAAATCCCACATAACCAGGCGTAGCCCTCACGGCGTCGTGTACCTTTTGAAGGTTTCCTCCCCGAGAACAAAAAAAAGCGCTACGGTTTTCATTTATTTGAGGAACTGCAATTAAAGATTCAATCAGTGCGGGTCAGCAATAATCTCTACTATCAATGTGAACCAGCGCAGTTGGTCATTGCATTGTTTATTGTTGCACAGTGATGGCCGGATGGCGCTGAACCGTCGCTGAAAACAAATTGAATGTATTAAGCTCCGCGCAACTTTATTCTCCATTTATATAGCGTGCTTTACGATACGGTTACCACGTTTTTCATTGATGAAGGCTTTCCTGTAAATAACGTCAAAAATACCTATTTGGAGAGGCCACAGTGTTAGTATTATGTTGACTATTTCTTTGTAGCTATTTTGGTTATCTAACTATATGTTTAACAAATATTTAACATGATAGAATTTATATTTGAATTCAAACATATACCACAGTGTTGTTATTTAATAATAAAACCAGTAAAAAAAAATGTTTTTTTAGCAGGCTTGAGCTCCTGAGCCCTTGCCGGCATTTTTCTCCGAAGGCACAACTACATTTATTTCTGTCTTATAACTACTGTATTACACGCTGTTGCGTTGTGGTTAAAAGAGTGAAAAAAACGCGAGGCACTTATGCAAAAGCACCAGAATCGTAGCCGATCTTAAGTACTCTAATCTGGAGTTTATTACATGTCACTTACCATCAGATGGACTGCATGTTCGTTTGTTACTTTAATAAAATAACAACATTTGTACTCAACATGTCCTGAAATATTTTCACATTGTATTCAACATGTCCTGAAATATTTTCTTTAAAGTAGACAGCCTGTCTTTACGGCCCAATGTGCGTGTTATTTTGTTTTATGCTGGAATTATTGTACTAGCCTAGCACTAAAGCGGGTAGAAACTGCAACACCGAGATGTTTGATGTGCACAGTACGAATGAGCAAGGAAGACGTATTCGGAGAAATAACGTAAACTGACGAGGAGCTATAAGCACCAAACACAACGTTTCATTAGCACTCACAAATATATTCGTATACACTCATAAACGTATAAACATTAAACGTTGTGGAATTATAATAAGTTTTTATTTATTTGCGAACCCACATTAGCTTTGATGTTGTTCACCTTAAGGAAAAACATCGAGAGGAACCTACACGTTCGGCGTTCTTACACACAGCGATTTAAAACAGTGGTAAAGCCTGTATAGAGTCTATCAATACACATGACCAGCATGGTGGACTATAGCCTGATTCCCTCTTTGAAGAATCATTCCCAGCAGTGGAAATGAATTGGGTTGAAGACGACAGTGGTAACCGAAGCTATCAGGGTTCGTAAACGTAATAACTTATGTTGTTGACAGCGAAATGACCTTTTTCTTTAGATGTATACCAAAAACCTTCATCGCCTTATTTGAAATCTTTTGGGAAATAAATGGATCCGTGGCGTATGTAAATTGCATACCATCGAAAGTTTTTATTGAAAAACTTGAGGAACTGATGAAAATGGACCGCGACGCGAGATCACTTTCTTCATCTTATTAACGTGTAGCAACTGTGGCAATTCGCCTTATTGTATTTTTAACGAAGTAATATTTATTCTCTAGGCATAAAAGCCTTGACTGTTATTTGTATTTTATTAAAGGCTCTTTTAACATCAATAACTTTTCCTATTTTATTACTTCAAAGAAAAGATTTTTATAAATTTTGATTATTACATATTGCTATCCGTAAAATTATAATTTTAAGAAAATTCCACCATTATAATATTCACCGTAAAAAATATAATAAACAATTTTAATTTTAAAAAAATACAAAAGAAGCTTATACATACAATAGTGAATTTGTTTTTCGTCTTTTTCTAAGAAAATTGTTTCATTATATATGGCTCGCCATCTTAGAATCCAATCTATCCACCCAATGTGGTGGACACCATATTGGATTCAGAATGACGTTACTACTTAGCCAAACGTGTATGCAATATTTTAATTAAATAGGTTGGGGTAAATTACTTTTAAATTCAATTTCAACTTTTCAAATTTTCAACTCACATATTAACTTATTAAAATGCAAGTTAATTAAAATTTTGTAAAAATCGTATAATATAAGAAGAGAAAATAAATAATTAAAACTAGACGATAACGGTTTTCGCTACACCAGAAAGTTACTGATTTTGATGTAAGCAATTCGTGAGTAATTACAATTCCTAGAGTGTTTGAATAATAAATATGTTTTAAATTCAATCGAACATAATATTGAATCGCTGGACTTGAACGCGACCGGTCATAAAACTCCTAGTATCGGACATCTTCCTGTAATATTTTTAGCAAATTTACAACCTTTAAAGTTATAAAGGACATAAGACAAAGGCTAGACAGGAAGGATGGTTCATTTGTAGTAAAGCTATGTTTCCGTTTACGATCGCATCGCCAGCGCCTTGGCAACATCACTGCTGCTCGTAAATGCAGTGTTTCTGCTCTGCATGACCGTATGGGGGGTAATAACACTCCTAGTCTTATTACCTTTAGATCTTTAAGTAATTACTTGTATACATATTAACTCATTTGCTATTTACCCGACTACGTCAGAAGGAAGGTAATGTTTTTCGAGCGTATGTATGTTTGTATGTCTGTCCATTTCTTTGGCACGTCTACAGTCCAAACGACTTGACGAATTGTGATGTATATCATTAGAATTGTTTCAGTTTGGAAAATTGTTTTTAAAAATGGCGCCTGCAAATAGAGAAAAAGGGGGGGGGGG